>PVHT021183518.1:18965369-19062830 GCA_004024745.2 Catagonus wagneri | reverse complement strand
AGCCTGATTCCTCCAGCTCCATTTTTCTTTTTCAGGATGTCTTTTGCTATTCTGGGTTTTTTGTGTTTCCAGACAAACTTTAAACTATTTTGTTCTAGTTCTTTGAAAAATGTCATTGGTAATTTGATAGGGATTGCATTGAATGTGTAGATTGCCTTGGGTAGTATAGTCATTTTGATAATATTGACTCTTCCAATCCTTTGGAGACACTGGGACGAAACCCACATTCTAAAAACTGAAGTGGGTCCTGGGTTCCTGAAACCCTAAATCAGGTTCTGATACTGTGCGTCAGAACTGCCAGAAACTCAGAAGATTTTACTCCTAGAGAAATTCTGAGACCCTGACTGAGGACTATCACTAATCCTTGTTCCCAGGAATTATAGAGATCTAGAAGCATAATACAGACTTCTCATAGGAAGTTGCTGCAATGAGGGGAGACTGGGCATCTGAGAAACAAACAGTAGCAATGCTCAGCCACAGACAAACATCCTAGATGAAGAGGGGAAGCTGAGGATGTGTGGAGAAAGTAGATCCTCAGCCACGCTTCTAACTCATTATGTGAAACTGTACAAATTACATAACTCTCTAATCCTCAAAACCTCTTTATCTCAAAAAAAGAAAAAGGTAAAAAAAGGTGCTTGTGAAGGCAAGATATTTTTAAGGCCTTTCCTGCTTTGAAGTTCTTTGATGAATGGGGGCTTAAGATGACGAAGGAGCAAATGGCGAGGTTCTGTTATTAAGTGAACAAAGGAAAAACGTCATTCAAGGAACAAATTAATAAATTCATTTTTATTTTAATTGCACTACATAAGCCAAATATATTGTGAGTAATGAATGCAGATAGAGCTTTGAATCCAAATATTCAGTCAATGAGCCCAGATGGACACCAAAGACCTAGAGGTAACTGAGTTTCAGGAGTCAGTCCCCAGGGACATATGGATCAAGAACAAGCTAGAGGAACTAAAAGTGCCTAGCAATGTGACTGACCCAGTGCTGGATGGATATCACAAAAAGGTAACTGCTCCTATCACATTTCCTGCCCAAGCTGAAATTAAAACCTAGACTTAATACTATATGGATTCTTAGCAAATTTCAAGCTCTATGCTAAGCTGTGCTGGTGACCAGAATCAAAAATTAAATGTATTACTGTCCCACCATCAAGGAGCTCATAATCTGGATAGTACTGAATATGAAGTAAGGACATCTGACCAGAGCGCAGACTCAACAGCCAAGAAAGAAGTTGATTCTCAACAAGTCAGAAAACATTTCTTCAGGCCATCAGTCCTCCTTAGGTTTGCTAGGTCCCATCACTTTAGTGCTGAAGAGCCAGTACAACAACTAAGAATACTGGATTATAAAGAAACCTTAATTTAAACTTTCTGATACAAACCTATCTAACATTTTGACCTGAGAGGTCTAAGCATCTCTATGTGCAAGTAAACTAGGGTCTCATAGGTCTGCTGGGTTTTCAGTGAAAAAAGGCAATAGTGGCCCTTAAAGATACAAATGACTAAATCCACTTTAAATTTAATTATACTACTCAAGACAAGGATAACTTAGGGGATGACTACCAATTTTATCTTGAATTCAGGGATTCATACAGTGAAACAAAGAGGCAATAGGGAAAAAGGTCTAGTGTTGAGGTAATCCTATTTCTCATCACATTCTTGTAAATCTGGGTTTGTCAATGTGAAAAGAAAGGTACATATACAACCTTACTGACCTACTTAATTCTATAAAAATAACAATTATTTTTGGATCTATCACACTTCCTACATTCTTATAAAAACTGTCAATGTCATGAAATGGTTACTGCAGACAAACTGTATTTAGAATTTCAGATACTTGGAAAACATGATAGATACCCAACATTTACCTTCACAATGACACCATGGATGGTTCTTCTGCCCCAGCTATTCCCTGGGTAGTATGAGATGAGTAGGGAAAAGCTCATCTTGTCATAGCGATATGTGTTGATCACCCTTGAAATTCTTAAACTCATTTTCAGCAGATTTTAACAGTAAAAGGAAGGAAAAGCTAGCATGTCTAAAAGGATGTAAAACAATTACCTTCTATAACAAGGCACTCAATAAATATGGATACATGAATTAAATTGGGATATGAGCGTCTGCATTTAAGAACTACATTGTGAAAGCAAGATCAAAATAAACAGGTGAAAAGATAAAAAAAATTTAAATTTTCAAGTACTTCTAAAAAAAATCAGGTCTCCCAGAAAATTTGCACATGTGACATTAGAAAAAAATCTTTTCACATCTGTGTTCAGTTGTACAGCAAAGTGTGACATGTAAAATGTCTAATTAAATGTCTACTCTTTATCCAGGCCCTTTGGTCTTGCACAGAAATGATTATGTCCATGCCTTCTAAAAAGGAAAGAAAGGCCTCTGCTTTTTCCTCTGAAGCTGGCTAAGTTATGAAGCCACTATCCTGTGCTCAAATAGCATGTATTTATCCCTAAACCACTTCTATCCAATGGTCGGTTTGCAGCCAGCTGTGGACAAGGAGAGAAGCCCAGCTACAGGGAAAAATTCTCTTTATATTTTCCATATCTCAGCACATTTAGCATCACCATTTCCTAAATTATAATTTCAGTTAAGAAGATAAACACCTCACTAGGACAGATCCTTGGTCCATTTAGCTCAGTGACTTTTTCTTTGACAAAAGTACCAACATATGTGCTACATGTACAAAAGATTAATACACTCCTTGAAACAGTAGCAAAAATTTAGGGTTATTTCCCAAATAGCATGTATCTCATAATAAAGGTATCCAAAAATGTATCTAAGCCCATTCATAGACTTTATTTTAAAATTCATGATGTCCCAGATCTTAAATTAGTTAATGGTGGGTATAAATGAACTTCTTTTAAATTTCAAGAGAGTGATCCATAGTATCAGATCATCATCAAAGACTAAATCTCCTCTCTCTCTCTATATATATATATACATAATATAAATATATATAATTTTAAGGGCCCCTTTATCCCTCACATAATTTTACATCTTAACTTTTATTTTTCAAAAATGGGAAGTTCTAATCATTATTTTGTTTGTGACAGTAGCTGTTTTCTAGATATCCTCACCTGTTTCTTAATCGCTCGTATTCTTTGACTACCTCCCACTTCAGTTATAAGTGAGGTAACAAAATCTGCATGCATTCCTTATATATTCCAAGGGAGAGGACATCACAGTTTTATGATGCCACACCTGAACAAACTCTTCAGCATTCAGTCAGGATCTCATTTTGGGATTCAAAAGAGTAACATCTTGTATTTCATTAACCCAATATGAACATGTTCCTGGTCTCTCTTTCAACTCTATAGGCTTAATTTTAGTGCTAATTTTATTATAAAGTTGTAAGTGTTTTCATTAAAATGACTTTTTATGTAAAATAAAACCTGTTATTTTCTCAATCACTCATGAGGTAGCTGTGGCTATTTTATACATGTTCAGTGGCTCTCAGAACTATGCCTTACTCATGAGCACAGCATAAGTATGATGTGTCAGCACTCTTCCTACCTGATCATAATGGCAGCAAGGTGGAGGCTTTCAGGAGGAAGTTTATCACAAACAATGGGCAGAATTAAAGAGCGCAGTGTAAAATGAAACCAAAAGTCATATTACTTTAAAATTTATTACAAAAGATTTATAGATCACAAAAAATGGCTAATTATATCTATCCATACTTTTGATTGCTTTTCGCCTTAATTACTCTGTGATGATAGTTGTCATTTTCATTTTCTTTGAGAAACTGAGAACTAGGCAAGCTCCCCTATAGCAAGGATATTTCTCCATGTCTTCAAAACTCCTTCCAAGTGCTGTGTATTTCAACATCAATAGTGATTTTTAAACACCGAAGGTACATTTGTTTCATTTCATACTCTTTGTTATTAGCTGTGCCTCAAGCTGCCAAGATCACCCCTACCCTTTTCTCATCTACATGGTACGTAGAGTTCAAGAAATAAAACTTTTCTATGCAGTAAACTACTCTCTGTGTTCTGAAGACAGACAAAAAAGGCAGGAGAAGCCTCCTACTTCATACCCCCTTCCAGTCATAAAACATGCAGGTTGGCTCTGACCTCCACTATGTGACAGAGGAGTGGAAATAAAGGAGCTGGTACATAGAAAACAGAAAATGTGAATCTATGTGAACTTTAAAACATATTACGTTGTAGAAGATTGACACTGAAAATTTGTTTTAAAAACAATAATAATTTGTGACGGTGCTAGATTGTGTGAGAGTTGGAAGGCTCAATGAGTTTTATAGGAGGATAATAAACAGGGCAGTGAAGCCTTCTTCAGAGTTCTAGACGTTTGGACCCTGACTTGGCAGAGTGAAAGGTTCAACAGTAGACCAGGACAGAGAAGAAAAAAGATTTTAGAAAAAGATTTAACTTCACAGGAGGGAATAATTGATCTGTGGGAGTTACAGTAATATATACCCATAGACTGACAGAATACAGTCCACCTATCAATCAAGCCTCCAGTCACATATTTAACAAACTTTTGGCATTTTTTGTAGCATGCACCGTTATAGGTTCTAGAAATAATAATAATAAAAAATAAGACTGTGGCCCTTACAGAAGTTTCCATGTCAGAAAGACAAGTATTGGTTAGATGGGCACACCACAAATTTAGAGACCGACTTAATATCACTGCAAAGCAAATACAGGTATTCAGAGTAGCCCACAAAACAAAGACAGAGGTGAGGCACCTGTGGGCTATGCAGCCTTTGAGAATGTGTCTTTCATGAAGCAGAAAGAAAAAGAGGGCCCATCTGATTAGCTGTTGTTTAAAGGGTGAATTTATCTTGCTTATTTCTAGTCACAGATAATTTGACATTTGTATCACCGAAGTCCATTTCCAAGTGGCTTTGAAGAGTGCTGAAATGTTCTTGGATCTTGGCCAGAGATGCTCTGACTTTTCTATCTATACTTGCATGAAAAGAATGGTGCATGAACTGTAGCACCTATACAACTAAGATCCTAGAATATTAAATTGCATCATTTTTTCAAAGACAGAGCAGAGTACTACTTTTCGAAGTACAGATACTCTAGAGATGGGTTTTAGGGCAGCCTCTATGAAGCCTTCCTACATGATGCCAAATATAAACTGAATTTGAAAAACACAATTTGCCTTATAGAGTGTTATTACTGAGCTATTATTTTTAAAGAAATGACTATTTTCAATGTGAAATTAGCCTATTATAGGCAATAAGTGCATAAAATAAATACAAGTGAAATTGAAGCAGAGGTCTTTGGATAAAGAAAAATACTCAGCATGACAATTATAATTGCTCTTATTTCTTATTTCAGTAAGAAACTGAGTCCCATGAATCCAAAAATGTTTGCACCCTAATAGTTATTACCCTTCTCACACCAATTCATAGCTTGGTAAGATTTCCTACTCCTATTTCTATTCACTCCACTGTTTCAAAATGACATATAAATTCAATAGGGTTTCCAGAAAGAAAGGCAGATAATGCAAACAGAATTATAGCTCCTAACTTGTGCTGTCTATGACAAAATGTGCAAGATTTAAAGATAAGCTAAAGATATATTAAATTGGGAATCATTACTGGGCCAACATTAGTCTGTCTTCCATAGCTAGGATCTGTTTCATCAAGCTGAAAAATCAAAACCAGAAGTGCCACAATAGACTGTTGTTAGGCTTGTTAAAATTAATGTGATGTAATGAGATTTATGAACTACCAAAGTTTCTCAATACTTGGAATGGAGGAGAGGGAGTAGTTGATGATAAAATTACTGTCATCGCCCCAACATTATTTTAGTGAGAATTCTTTTTTTCCACTCTCAAAATATTATGTTCTTCCCAGTATGGTTTTAATTACAGTTCCCAATTCATCAGTAAGGAATTTCAAATGCAATGCATTTTGAAATGAGGCTATAAACAGACAGGATGGTTCACTCAAATGAAAGAAGGGATATTTAAATTAGATTTTGTAATGTAGTGGTATAGCCAATGTGCGTTTTTATTTTTATTTTTCACTTCTCAGAGGAAATAATGCTTGAAATAGAGGTAGATTTTCTAGTCCATTGATTTTCAAGTATTTTTATAATATATAAAAGCTTTTATTCAAAAGCAATCTAAAAAAGAAATCCAGTGTGATAAAGCTCTTCTTGCCGATGTATAAACTTCCATGAGATGGCTCTATTCTTGCTCTGTCTTTGCTCTCTCCATAGCTCTCATATCCCATCTTTATTTACTTCACTAACTCCTCTTGCCACTTCTAACTTGTAGGCATATTTCCCCAAGTGTAGGACTTGACTCCTTTATTTTCTCTTTTAACTTAGTTTTTTAAATGAATGGATTTACTACCCCCCCACCCCTGCCTTCAAATCTTTAGGACATCCTTTAGAAACCTTTTGAGGACTCTCCTACACTGTCGGTGGGAATGTAAATCTGTGCAGCCACTTTGGCAAACAGTATGGAGGTTCCTCAAAAAACTAGAAATAGAGTTGCCATGTGATGTAACAATACTAGTCCTAGGGATATATGCAGACAAACTATAATTTGAAAAGATACCTGTACCTCTATGTTCATAGCAGTACTATGTACAATAGCCAAGACATGGAAACAACCTAAATGCCTATCAACAGACAAATGGTTAAAGAAGATGTGGTATATACACATATGTGTGTGGGGGGGGCGCATGTATATACACAATGGAGCATTATTCAGCCATAAAAAATGAAATAACATCATTTGCAGCAACATGAGATTATCATATTGGGGAAATAAAACAGACAAATATCATATAATATCACTTACATGTGAAATCTAATTTAAAAAGATACTTGTTTATAACACAGAAACAAACTCATAGATTTCAAAATCAAACTTTGGGTTACCAAGAGGGGAAACTGTGGTGGTAACGGATAAACTGGGAAGATAGAATTAACATACACACACTGCTATATATACAATAGATGACTAACAAGGACCTACTGTATACCACAGGAAAGTCTACTTAATGGTTCTATAATAACCTATATGGCAAAAAAATGGATACATGTATATGTGTAACTGACTTAATTTGCTATAAATCTGAAGATAATAGAACATTGTAAATCAACTATACTCCCCCCAAATTAAAAAATAGCTGAATAATATTCCATTGTAGAAATTATCAAATGAAGTGAAGTCAGAGAAAGACAAGTATCATATGAGACCACTAATATGTGGAATCTATCAAAAAATGATACAAAAGAACTTATCAAACAGAAGCAAAGATTTTGAAACCAAATTTTGAAAAAAAAATACAAGAGATCACAATAAAAAATAAATAAATAAAACACTTAAAATGACTTCAATTAAAGACCAAAAAGTATCTATTAATAATTAACAAATATTTAGAAAGCAAACAAACAAAAAAAGAGGAAAGAAAGACTCCTCTTTAAAGTTTAGGCTTAAATTAAAAAATTTGTTACTTTAACACTTGAATAACTATTAAGATTATGTACAATTTGGCTTTTATACTGAAAATTACAGCTCATAGATATTTAAAAAAAGAAACCTTTCAACATTTCATTTTCTAACCCTTCCATCCATAGAGAGCATGACTGGGGGTTTCTTAGAGTAGAATTTGAATTACAGGAGAAATAGAAATAGAAGATTACTTATTTGAGAATTTTGTCAAAGAAAAGAAGAGAAACCAAGCATACCCTAGAGGAACAAGTTGTAAAAGTTGAATTTACAACAGGCTAAGTCTGTAAAATAGAATGTTAACACTCCCAGTGTTACACAATTCTCAGTATACATCGGTCGCTCTGGTTCTGTTCTTAAGTCAAGTTTCTTGTTTTAATCTCCAAATAATGGGGACAGACTTGGATTTTGCTTGCCTTCACATGTGGCCCACTCTCCATAGCTAGAATAGTATTAAATATGCTATTCCATGTAGACACGGTATTTTTAAAAGTTCAGGTCAATTAAGACCCATTAATACGTTATGTGGAAAATACATCTATGTACCATACAAAAGACAATTTCATTATCATGCGTGGAAAGTAACACTACTTGCCTTATAGGTACTTATGCATAGCTGGTCTTCATTCTTGGTGAGGCATGCTCTATTCCAAACAACTAGTTTTGCTCCTTTTTGTCTAGATTTTCTTCACTGTTAGTAACAAAAATAATTCACTAATTTATACATTTACTGTTAAAAGAACTTCTTATCACAAGTTATTTCACTTACTCTACCAACAAACTTGCCAAAAGTCACACCAAGTACTTATCATATAAGGAAACTGAGAACCTATTACTAGGAGAAAAAAGTAAGCCTAAAATTTTGTCTTTCATCCCACCACTCTGGTCTTGACAACTACATTCGGCTGTTGCATGGAACACATTTATAAGGGAGATTCCATCCAAGAGAGTGAAAACATAAACACTTTTGAAACCCTAAAACCTATAAAATACTTCTAAAAATAAATAACAAAAATATAAAATAAATACAAGTGAAAGTCTGGCTGATATGCTGAGGCTCCTGTGAAAAATACCAATGACAAATGCCCCTTTGACACCTAGCATCTTCTTGAAGTCAACAGAGGTCAACACAACTCATAATTTTTTTCACTGTTGTTTTTCCTTGGATTATCGTCAATGATACTGTTTTCAAAAAAAAAAATACAAGGAATACCATCAAAATTTGCACAAAACCTGACAGCCCCTTTGTACCCACAGAATTTTTTTCCTGTGTTCAACATTCCCAATAAAAAAGGAATGTTATGAACTATAAGTTTCAAGCTGCTAAAAGTGGTTATTACAGATTCTTAAAAGGAGTTAATACCAGCAAAAACAAATGATTTCTGCAATAGATTAAGGATGCCATGATAAATATTAGTATTTGCAATAATTCTGAGAAAAATTAGTTGCAGTATATCTGAAATTTACCCAGAGTGACACTGAAACACATCCATATCAATATAACGTCAAAGGAATTTCATGTACTGGCAGATAGAAAAGATAGTCAAAAAGTGAAAATGGGTGTAAGAAACATAGTTTATGTACTGTTCTCCATTTTATTACTTTTATTTAAGCCTGGGATATTCTAAAAATCCCTAGAAGGTACATGTTTGGATTGGAGAACAACCATAAATCACATTCCCCACTGCATACTTTGATTTTCCAGGTAAAATTACGATAAAAGTAATGTTAAGTGGAAAAGCAGTTATACATTGTGGCATAATGAATACAGAATGTTATTAATATTTATAGTTTCAGCTTCACAGAAAAATCACAAAGATCGCCATATATGCCAAACACTAATCTCCTCTATCTTACATTAGATATTGGTACATTTGTCACAATTAATGAAACTATTACCAATATATTAACTATCCATATTTTATTAAACTTTTCTTAGTTTTTACCTAATGTCTTTTTTTCACCCAGGTGTTTTGTAGAGTGTCCCTTAATTGGTAGTTGTCTGATATTTTTCTCATAATTAGATTGTGTGCTTGGGCTTTGGGAAGGAGTTTCACAAAGATCAAGTGTCATTCTAATCGTACATATCAAGGGCACGTACTATCAACACAACTCATCACTATTGACGTTTAGATCATTTACCTGGCTAAGGTTTCTCTACTGTATAGCTACTCTTTTCTCCATTCTATCTTGTACTCTTTGGAAGAAAGTCACTATGCACAGTCCACACTTTGGGAATGGAGAGTTATGCTCTATCTCCTTCAGGTAGGAGTATCTTTACAAATTATTTGAAATTCTACACAGAAAATTTGTCTATTCTCTCCATGTATTTATTTATTCAATCATCTCTATAAGTTGAATCCAGAAATACTTATTATATACTTTGAAATATAAACTGATACTACTGTTTTTGTTGTTCAAACTGCTCAAGTCTTAGCCTTTGGGGGATCTATCAGTTGGTTCCTGCGTTCCTCTTGGAACTCTTTATTCAATGTATGTATTTGCTTTTTTTAAACTATCTTACTTTCTGGCACTATAAGATGTTCCAATTTCATCTTGATATATTCTACTCCAATCCTAGAAACAATCACTTTTCAAAGGAGTAAAATGTGTTTTAATACAGAGATATATAGGTTCAAATCCTGGCCCCAGACTTAATCACTTATGACCTTGAGAAAGTTATTTACATCTCTGAGACTCAGTTTCCTCAGTTGCAAAATGAAAACAGTACTAATCTCAAAAGTTAATACTAGTACTAAGTCTAGTACACTAGTACAGAGACCTAACAACTTTTAGGTCTAAATGAGAAAAAAAATGTAAAATCATGGTTCCTAGCACTTTAAATACTTAAGTATTAATTATCTTTCATTCCTCTATCACCAGCGAGTAGAGCAACATGCTTTTTCGCCACCAGCAGTTTCCCTGAATAACTGCCCATCTACCAACTGAAGAAACATTCAAAACCACTGGCCTGGAACAGTTATCCTAGTAATTAAAAATCTAGGGATGTCTCTCTTTGTGCTTAAACTAAAACTTATACAAACACACATAGAAACATACACGCATGTGTTATGTTACTTAAATAATAAGTGTAAAATATCTCAAACCTAACATGTCTCTTCTTACTATAAAATGTATTTTATATTAAATGCATCACAGTAGCAATTTTGAGACACTGGTATTTCAGATGATTAACTTAGAGGAAAAAAGGAAAAACATTTGCCAAAATGAATAGTTACCATAACAACAACATGCAAGTGTATTGTTTTGTTTTTTGGGTTTTGTGAAGGGTTTTTTTGGCAATCACTTTATCATTTTAACATTTCAGTTTCCATGACAACCAAATGCAGTTAGCATTATCTCTAAATACACTCCCTAGTATTTTTTTTTCTTCAACAAATCAAGGCCTTTCATTTTATACTAAAGAGATCAAGGCTATCTGGAGAAATTTAATGTAAAATCTATCAAAGACAACACTTTATTATGAAAAGATGATCAATATAAAATAGAGTAACATTATAGATATGACCTATTTTTTCCTTTTAACCATGTTTATCAAGGAATTTTAAGAAAACATAGCAGAAATAACCAAAGGAAATGTGTCTACACTTCTGGCACAGGTCATGCCTAAAGAACAAAGTGTTTATTTCAGAGAGGCAGAGCTCACCCTGTGTTATTAGTTTGTATTTTTATAGCACAGCTAACCTTTTAGTCACTTAGATACTTGAAACACACAACTCTTGTCCCAGTGTAGCTCATTTATCTGAAAAGGTTTTTATGGAACTGAAACTATTTCTGTTGAAGCTAAAGTCATAACTTCATTTTTTCACTC
Source organism: Catagonus wagneri (assembly GCA_004024745.2). Taxonomy (NCBI): domain Eukaryota; kingdom Metazoa; phylum Chordata; class Mammalia; order Artiodactyla; family Tayassuidae; genus Catagonus; species Catagonus wagneri. Next base: position 19,051,535 of record PVHT021183518.1, on the reverse strand, counting down.
AAGTAGTACCAATCCAACCTCTCCTTCTCTTTTTTGACTTATTGTCCCTTAATTCTCTCCTACTATTGTATTTTCTCCTCTTTCCTTCACCTCCTCTTCTCGCTTGACCTACCAGACACTTCGCAAAGGTGTGTGTGTGTGTGTATTTATCCAAATATATGGAGATTTATTGTGGGAATCAGATCATAATTATGAAGGCTGGGATACAGGTCTCAGTATGCAAGCTGGAGAACCAGCATGGTGGTGTAATCCAGTCCAAATCTGAAGGCCTGAGAACGACAAGCTCCAGTGTCCAAGGGCAGAAGAAAACGGATGTCCTAGCCCAGGAAGAGATGGAAAATTCACCCTTCCCCACCTTTTCCTTGTATTTGGGTCCTCAGTGGTGATATTGGTAGTAAGGCTTGTCAGGGATGGTGTGCTTAAAATATTTTATTGAGGTCAAAATACTGCATGGAAAAAATTATAATCAAAATTTCACAGATATTAAAATACAAATGCTTTATAGAAAGACCACTCTAAGGTGTGGACTCAGGATGTGCTTAGCTTTCAAAATCATTTAATTTGAGGGATCATTGTATGAGAAGCTGATTCTATAATGTCTATGAGTATTAAAAAAGCACATGGCTCTAATTTGGGAATTAAAAGAGGAAAATTATTGTTCTGTGTCTATTTTTGTTTAGATATGTCCTCAATAGGTATGCAAAAAAGTTTACATAAAACTGGATTTTAATGAGATATTTTATTTTCAAATTCCAAAATGTTTATTAAGTTTACTAAAAAATGTAAACCTTCCCATCTATTCTAGCTTGACATTTGTAGGAGCTTCTAGCAGTTCCTATAAAATTTAATATCTTTTTCCCAATCAGTAAAATTGCTTTTACAAATACCCAGAAAGAAACTTAGACACATTTCTTTACCGACATTGTTGAGATAAAATGAGAAGAATTACCTCAACATTCTTAATATTTAAGTTTTTGAAGAATAGAACTATGGTAATAAATACACTTAATGGTGGTTTTAATGATGCTATTTTTCCTCCCAGAAACAAGTAGTATCTATTTAATGATAAGTGTGCAATAACTTTTCACTCTAAAAAACTAGGTTTTCTTATTTTTAAAATGATTATTTTTTCCAATATAGTTGGTTTACACTGTTATGTCAATTTTCTACTGTACAGCAAAGTGACCCAGTCACACATACATTCTTTTTCTCACATTATGCCTGATCATGCTCCATCATAAGTGAATAGATACAGACATAGAAGGATTTTCAATGAGATATTTCAAAGGTTTTTTTTCTCAGCCTTTTATAAACTTAAACCCTATAAAATATAACATAATATTAGGAGTCAAAGCTATCATGTTTCTACCACAGAGTTACATTATTTTTTGTTGTTAGATTTATCTTTTCCTGGAAAATCTAGAAGATATGGATGAATTTTTAGAAAATTACAATCTTCCAAGACTAAACCAAGATAAATAAAAAACAGACTAATCACAAGTTCTGAAATTGAAACTATGATTTAAAAACTTCCAACAAACAAAAGATCAGGATCAGATGGCTTCACAGGCAAATTTAATCAAACATTTACAGAAGAGCTAACACCTATTGCTCCAAAACTATTCCAAAAAATTGCAGAGGAAGGAACACTCCCAAACTCATTCAATGAGGTCATCATCACCCTGATACCAAAACCATACAAAGATACCACAAAAAAAGAAAATTACAGGCCAATCTCACTGATGAACATAGACGCAAAAATCCTCAACAAAATACTAGAAAACCAAACCCAACAATATGTTAAAAGGATTGCACATCATGATCAAGTGGGATTTATCCCAGGGATGCAAAGATTCCTCAGTATCCTCAAATCAGTCGGTGCAATACACCACATTAACAAACTGAAGAATCAAAACCATATGATCCTCTCAATAGATGCAGAAAAAGCCTTTGACAAAATCCAACACCCATTTCTGATAAAAACCCTTCAGGAAAATGGGCATAGAGAGAACCTACCTCAGCATAATAAAGGCCATCTATGACAAACCCAGAGCTAACATCATTCTCAATGGTGAAAAGCTGAAAGAATTCCTGCTGAGATCAGGAACAAGACAAGGATGTCCACTCTCGCCACTACTACTCAACATAGTTTTGGAAGTCCTAGCCACAGCAATCAGAGACGTAAAAGAAATAAAAGGAATCCAAATGGGGAAGGAAGAAGTAAAACTATCACCTCATGCAAGTCACATGATACTATACCTAGAGAATCCTAAAGAGTCTTCCGGAAAACTCTTAGAGCTCATCAATGATTTTGGCAAAATCACAGGATACAAAAGTAATACAAAGAAATCAACTGCATTTCTGTATACTAACAATGACAGATCAGGAAGAGAAATTAGGGAAGCAATCCCGTTTACCATCGCATCAAAAAGAATCAAATACTAAAGAAACAAAAAACCTGTATTCTCAAAACTACAAGACACTGATGAAAGAAATCAGAGATGACACAAACATATGGAAGACAAACCATGCTCTTGGATTGGAAGAGATAAAATTATCAAAATGACTATACTACCCAAGGCAATCTACACATTCAATGCAATCCCTATCAAAATACCAAGGACATTTTTCAAAGAACTAGAACAAATATTTTAAAGTTTGTTGGAAGCACAAAAGACCCAAAATAACCAAAGACATCCTGAAAAAGAAAAATGGAGCTGGAGGAATCAGGCTCCCTGACTTCAGACTCTACTACAAAGCTACAGTCATTAAAACTGTATGGTATTGGCACAAAGACAGAAATACAGATCAGTGGAACAGGACAGAAAGCCCAGAATTAAACCCATGCACCTAATGTCAACCAATCTATGACAAAGGAGGCAAGAATACACAATGGAGGAAAGACAGCCCATTCAATAAGTGGTGCTGGGAAAACTAGACAGGTACATGTAAAAAAAAAAAAAAATGAAATTAGAACACTTCCTAACACCATACATAAGAATAAACTCAAAATGGATTAAAGGTCTAGACATAAAACCAGATACTATAAAAGTCTTAGAGGAAAACATAGGCCAAACACTCTCTGACATAAATGATAGCAACATCTTCTCAGATCCAACTGTCAGAGTAAGGACAATAAAAAGAAAAATAAACAAATGGGACTTAATTAAACTTCAAAGTTTCTGCACAGCAAAGGAAACCCTAAACAAAATGAAAAGACAGCCCACAGAATGGGAGAAAACATTTGCAAATGAAGTGACTGACAAGGGATTAGTCTCCAAAATTTATAAACACCTCCTACAGCTCAATACCAAAAAAACAAACAATCCCATCAAAAAATGGGCAGAAGATCTAAACAGACAATTCTCCAAAGAAGACATACAGATGGTCAAAAAACACATGAAAAGATGTTCAACATTACTAGTTATTAGAGAAATGCAAATCAAAACCACTATGGGATACCACCTTACACAGGCCAGAATGGCTATCATCAAAACGTATACAAACAATTAAGTGCTGGAGAGGATGTGGAGAAAAAGGAACTCTATAACACTGTTGTTGGGAATGTACATTGGTGCAACCACTGTGGAAAACAGTATGGAGATTCCTCAGAAAACTAAAAATAGAATTACCATTTTATGACCTAAAAACCCCACTCCTGGCCATCTATCCAGAAAAAACCATGGCTCGAAAAGACACAGGTACTCCAATGTTCATTGCAGCACTCTACACAATAGTCAAGACATGGAAACAACCTAAATGCCCACCTACAGAGGATTGGATAAAGAAAAGATGGTACATATACACAATGGAATATTACTCAGCCATTAAAAGGAAAGACATAATGGCATTTGCTACATGGATGGACCTAGAAATTATCATGCTAAGTGAAGGCAGTCAGGCAATGACACACCAACATTAAATGCTATCACTTACATGTGGAATCTAAAAAAAGGACACAATGAACTTCTTTGCAGAACAGATAGTGACTCACAGACTGAAAAAATTATGGTTTCCAAATGAGACAGGTTGGGGTGTGGGGGTATGCACTGAGGTTTGGAATGCAAATGCTATAAAATTTGGTTGTGATGATTGTTGCATACCTATAAATGTAATAAAATTCATTAAGTGATTAAAAAAATAAAATTATATGCTTAAAAAAAAGACCTATGTATTCAGAACACCCCTGGTTAATAATTTATAGTTATATTTCTCTTTCAGTATTCCTTTGAAAAATGGTGTATATGCAATAGGTCTTACCCACTCATTTTGTTTTCATTTCTGATTTAAAAACGGGGGAAGGGAAAGATTTAATTACCCCCAAAATTATAGAAACTGGGAAAACCGTAGATGATGTGTCAAACTTAAAAGTTTACATATTATAGTTAGGATATTATTTCAGCTGCATGTAAGATGGACCCAAAACAACAGTGAATTAAACAAGATTGAAATATTTTATGCCCTCACATAACAGGTTAGCGTAATGGCTGTGCTACATGTGGTCACGTGCTACACGTGCTTTGCCTTTCCTGGGATGTCACTTTGCTTTAGAACGTGGTGTAACATATGTTCATATTCTAAGCCACAGAATAGAGGCACAGTGTGAGAAAGGCATGCCTGGGCCATAAGCTTCTGCTAACAATCTATTGTCCAGAACTCATTCTATTGACAACTAAAAATAGATCATTTTATTTCTATGAGGAAGAAGTGGAGAATAGATATTGGGAGACAACTATTAATTTCTCTTAACCTTCACTTTCCATAGAAAGTTTTGTGTTTGTGTGTGTGTATTTTTAATTTGTCAAGATTCAAGGAGATGAAGAGGAAACCAAGATAATTCTTTAATCTTAATTAAATATTGACCTATAAATCAGAAAAACAGTCAACAAAATAAGTCATAGGAAATTATCAAGGCTTAACCATAAGTCTAATTTCGGGACATTAAAGTATAGAGAAAGAACTCCAAGCATTTTACCTTTAGGGAAAGCCTATCACAATCAAGAGACCTTGATTTAATACCTCAAATAGTACACAAAGATCCATTTTTCTAATGTTCCATGTAGAAATCAGTGTCTACTATATATTTTCAGAGAAATCAAGTAGGAATTATATAGAAGTATATTTTATTTTCAATATCAAAATCAGCTTTAGGCTTCAGACATGTGATTTCATTTCAACAATATCTACTTGGAATATTTTCAGTGTATCCAAAAAAATGTGATATCAACTTCTGAAGGAAAAATATAATTTTCTCATAAGAGATAAGGTTTATAAATATATAAATCACATTTCCAGCTTACAAAATCTTTAAATGACTTACTGTATCTACTACAAAGAGTCTAACGTACAGTCCAATGTTATACCTCATATAGGGTTGAAAACTGGGTTATCTAGTGGCAGAACGGGAGTCAGGATTCAAGTGCACCTTATTTGGTAAGGAATACAATCCAGGAACAGCCTTCAAAGAAAGGAGGAAAGCAGGAAAGCAGAAGCAAGTATGTGGTCTCAAGCAAAGTTTAGCTTTGACATGATCCATGAGGGTCTCTGGGCAGTTTTTACTCTATAGGTCATGGAATCAGTATGGTTTTATCAATGGTAAGTATATAGCAACTATATATCGGCCAACAGGGAAATGACCATTGAATGTATCCACATATTCCATGGACCTACAGTGAGACAGACCTGGGCCATAAGTCTATCACCTGACTCTTCTTAGCCTTAATGATGGTGCTTTGGGTCCTAAGTATCAGAGTCAGTTTAGACCTAACATCCAACAGCCCATGAAAGAAAGGTCTAGTTAGTCTTCATTTCTAGGTATATGGTTTCCAAAGTAAATAGTTACAGGGACTACAGGGAAAAACTAGGTGAATCATTATTTTATATGCTTGCTTTGTTGTTGCATAGTCTTTCCTCATATATCTTGGTCTTTCCTTTAGTGGGTGGTTTCTGGGTCTGATATCAGGATTGACTTTTAAAACTAGTCAAGAGTTAGTGACTTCTATTGGGACAGCAGATCTCAGCCTTTTGTTGGCCTATTCTTGGACACTTTGGTTAAATACATTAAGCAATATCCTCATAGACTGCCCATCTATCTTTTCCCTAGAAATAGCATTCTCTATTATCCATCACCACAGATCTTTTGTATATGCTATCCTAACTTTTATTCCCATAAAGGTAACTATGTGCTTATTGCTTTAGATATTTAAATGCTGTCTACTGGTCTCTGCCATTGTAGGATCCTAGCATCTACTACCATCAGCCTTGGCCTAAAGAAAATAGGCACTACTATGCTTCTCATTGGTATCAGTGCCCCTCACTAGAGCATTACATATTGCTGTACTAAATGGGGTGTCTCCCGAGGCCCTTTGCAGCCACACAGTCAGCTGCCAGGTTTTCTAATCTCATATAATGAACCATTACACCATGCATGCTTCCCTCCATGGTTTGGCACGTGAGTTCCAAAATCCTTTTTCCAAGATTTTATGAGTTTTCAAAGTGCATATAAAAATTAGATCCCAGGGGCTGTGCCAGGGTTTTAAATCTTGTATCATAGGGGAACTTTCCCTTAATTCCTATTAAGGGGAATTGACACTTAATAGCTTTATATTCTGCCCACCTTGACCCAGTACTCTCAGGTCTAGCATCTGCAAGTTTAATTGCTATTGGTACCCAAGTAACCTATGACATTTTCACTCAATCAGAATCAAATGAACACCTAGAGGTATGAGGACCATGCTAGACACAACTCTAATAAAGTTAGTAAAGCAGTTATCAGAAAAAATTAATGTTGCCTTATTTTTGGTGCCCTCAAAAGACTATAAGTAGTTTGCTTTCTATTCACAATTAATATTCAGTTTATTAGAGTTATAAATTCAAAGCCCTATTGCTATGCTAAATCATTAAGTTTAGCATACAAATCTTATTTTTATATTTATAAACCTAGCAAATTTAAATAATTACTTTCAAGGGACAGTGAATAATATTTGGCTCCTTATACAAGTTTTATTGTATAGCATCAAATATTTCAATAGCATTTATAAATTTAATCAAGTGAGTTTCAATTTTAAAGTATTTTAATTGTCCAATCTGGCAGACAAAACCTTATAAAAATAGTACTAAATAATTCACATAAATTAAATCAGTTTTATAAGTATTGTGAATATAAATTTATCTCAGATATTTGAAAACAGCACATAAATTTAGATTTCAACTTAAATCATGAATCTACAACTATGATTTTTAATTCAATTTTACACTTTAAATTATTGGACTTATAAAATTATCATGCCAATATATATCAAATTCTCTTAAAATGTAAGTAGATGAAGTGATAAATATCTATTGCATACGTTCCTAAGATTAAAAATTAATTCTAATATTTTTATTTTTATTAATTATAATATTTTTATTCTTGAATTAATAATGCTGTTCTTATTCTAAGTGTCCTGGAGTTGAAATATGTGTACCTGCTAAGGAAGGAAATTATCTAAGTGAGGTTATAACATCTTTAACAGAAGACATAGAGCTCCAGAGAGATATATTTCAAAACTGAACAGTCAGGCTGAGCTCTTTCCAACACTTCTAATATTTCACTACTTCACAACAATTTATTCTTATAGCTTACACAACTATTTTTTATTTCAACTCTCACCCACATTGATCATTTGATTGAATTTTACATGGGGGGTGGTTAAAATTATCTAAATCTCTTCCTGTTTAACCTAAAGCCCTTTACATTTAATGGAATCTTAGATTATGTAGATGTTTGTTAATGTTTCTTTTAATTTAAAGACATTGATTGAATCTTGGTAGCCTGCATTTGTCTGTGTCCTTAAGACAGTACAGCTCTTTTGTATATTTAAAATGATTCTCAATGACTTTTCATATTTTACTTGACTGTGGATGAAACTTATAAGGTTCTTCTGTTGACAAATAATAAGGAAGCACTGTACACTCAGAAAGTAATCATTTCTTCATCTGAAAATCCCACTGCTGCAAATTTGTCTACTGTCCACCCATTCATTCATCCACTGAACTCACTGCTATGGAACACCTATGCAAGGAGTAAATCAATTAACTGAGAATTGATTGCCTATTATTGTGGAGAAATATTTAAGAAAAGAAGTGTTCCAAATTCTCTCATCTATATGATGAGAATAATGAATATAAAACTCTTTGAACAAGGCTGAGGAATACAGTCAACCTTGAATAAATGGTAGCACTGGTACACCAGAGCACTTCAAGATAAAACTGAACTCTACTTAGAGGTGTTTTCCTGGGAAATGAGCATAAGGATCATCCTGTCTCTTTGTGAACAAACAAGAATTTGATGAGGTGGTTTGCTCCTTATTTGTGACTTGGGTGGGTATAAGGCATTATAGGTTCACTCTTAATGGTTTCTTGAATGACCAGGGAGCTTGGAGCATCATGGTATTCAGGTGTAGTTTGAATGTTTCTGCAGTTTTGTAGAAACAAAAGGAAAGTATTAGTTAACAAGCATCTGTTAAGCATTCACTATGCATCCATTACTCAGCACTGTCCTGCATGCTGAGGATATATGAGTGAACAAAAGAGATAGACTAAATTCCTACTTTTATGAATCTTACATTCTGGTGGCTATATTCTCCAGATGACTAGGGTAGAAAAAGGAGTCAAGAGGATTTTTAAAGAATCCTTATAAAAAGTGGAAAAGAAGTATTCCATGCCAGGTTTAACCCACTTTATATGGGAGGTATCATCAGTAGCTATGTCTCCCTGCAGTGAATTCTGGAGCATTCTATGTTGTTTCTTGGTTTGTTTTAGCAACCTCAATTAATTTCTATATGTTTTCCACTGAAGAAAATTTATAAGACTTTATTTTGGCTCGTTTCCCTTATTGCATCATGACAATCACAAAGCTAATACATGTGAAAAAAAGTAATTACGCTGTAGAGCATGATTATATACTATAATGTGTGTTGAATTGCACATTATAACACAGTTCTACTTAAAAACTTCCTGCACTTAAAGGCATCTTTAACTTTCTTCGAATTTTATAGTTTCTCAAGATTTTTATGGGAATGATTAAAAACATCTGATGAAAAATGCCTTAAACTGCAATTTATGTAATTATTTAATGTTTTGGGGATTTATTCTAATAAATTAAGGGTATCAGAGTTTAGCATTGGACCAGAGCATTGGATTTTTTCTCATATAGTCTTGACTCAATTTTGTTGATAAACAGTGTTATTTTAACCCTGACCAACACGACAGCTGCCTTATGTCACTCATCTCTAACTATTCTAGAACTTGCATCTATGTGTTTTCCTGGCAGGCTCATACAGCTTGTATATTATGGGTCATACATATTATATTTTCTTTCTTAATTTATGTAATTTATAATGATTCAGCTTCATTGTCTATTGCCTTTTCTTACATTATTTTATTTTAATTTTTTTGTAATAAAATTTAAGTTCTGCTCTTTTCTTAGATGATTAAATTTCAAATCTTACTCAGTGAAACTACTGTAAAGTTTCATTATGAACTCTACACGCAAGGTTCTTCCTGACATATCTAGAGCTGAGAAATCCTCAAACTTGCAGTGTTAACAGAGCTATTACAACTCTAGAGTACAAGCAGGTAATTCAATTTGTAAATTTAAATTCTATAAATGAATCAAACTGATTTTGTCTCGGAGAAAAAAATCATAAATGTTCACGGCAGTATTATTTGAGATTGTCAAAAACCAGAAATAACAAAAATGTCCATCAACAGGTAACTAGATAAAAAAAAATGTTGTATGTGCTGAGAATAAAACATTATTTGGCAGTGAAATGGAATAAACTACTGATATCATGAATGACTTGCAAAAACATTATGATGAGTGAAAGAAGCAAGAGAAAAACAGAATTCATACTCAGTGATTCAATTTAAGTAAGATGCAAATTAATCTGTAATGACACAAAGCAGATCAATGGTTACTTGGGGCAAGGGGTGGGAGGAGGGGCTGCCTACAAAGGGACACGATAGATTTTTGAGGCACAATGAAGATGTTCTGTTCTGTATTGAGGTAATGGTTTCATTGGTATCTATAACTAACATGACTCACCAAATCGTATACTTCAAATGAATAAATTTATTGCATATAAATTATTCCTCAATAAAACTGATAAGAGAAATCATTTCTTCAGAGACTGAAAGAAAAATCACATATAAATTAAAGATAATCTAACATTAAAATTGTCTTCAACGATAAATTCCCAAATTCACTAGTACTCCTTCAAAATGAGGCAGAAAGTAGAATTTAGCTCTTTATTCTAGAGGCCCCATTCAAATGTTTCTTTCTCTTTCACATCACACACACACACACACACAGACCATTTTAAATTTCAAATTCAAAGAACACTTCTGTTATCCCTTTTATAGTACTAATTCAGGTTTTTAAACTGAGATAATTAGTTATGAGTTAAGATGATGAAGAATAGAAATTCTTGAGTGATACAAGAAGGCTCAGTCCCTGGTTTCTATGGAGCTTATGATTTTAATTATGCTTTGAGGCGGCATGGGGGAGGGGACAGTCCTAAATTTCCTGCCAACAGCAAGCAACCCCTCCTTATCACCCAGAATTGAAATGATCGTCAGAGAACTTGCCTCAGTAACCATATTGGATAGTGCAGTTAGCATTAACTCTTTGAGTGGCAGATTCTATTTCTTAGAAAATACAAGAATGAGTCACATGAAGAAATTAGATGTTACTGTTGGGGCATAGATCTAAACCTGGATCACTTCAGCAGAGCTCCAGGACAAATTCAGATTATCTCCTGGTTGCTTTTCTAAGGGCAGAAATTGCACCTAGAAAAACCGTTCTATCTCTGATGGAAGAAAGATTGTTCAGCAAGAGAAGAGTCACTTACGATGTAGCTAGAAACTTCCTAAAGCTGACATGTACATGTGTACTGTTTTAACAAATGTCCTCCTAATTGAAATAATTAAATACATTTTTTTTATTAAGATGAGCTGGAATTGCCAGTTTGCTTTTACAAATCCATAAAGGGCAAAATGAACTCTCTGCCTGGAGTTCTTCAGGCCAGTATTCACCCCAGATATCTGCATGGCTTGCTCTCTCACCTCATTTAGGTTCTTATTAAAATAAGATCTTCTCAGCAAAACGTCTTTGACCACGTATTTAAAATTTAACTCTACCAAAAGTCATCCCCCACCACACACTCACATACACACACACACACACACACACACCCCACTATGCCCCTTTTCTCTTTTATATTGTATCCCTCATTCCACCATGTGATCAACTTTGTATTTTACTCATTTACTTTTAATCTTCCCTCTTCTCCCTATTAACATCCACAATTTTCCTCCTTAATGTTCCTTACTATATTCTGAGGTCTAGAAGACTTCCTGGAACACAGTGGGTGCCAATTAAATATTGATAAATAAATGAGTGAACAAATGAATAGTTAACGATAGAGAGAGGAGATGACAGTTTCAATACACAGATTAGAGTCCAATTCACTAACAGATTGGTAACAGTAAGTAGGGGATCTTCATTATGTTTTGACAGGAAATCTTCCATGAGCCTCATGAACAGAGCACCTAAAATTCCAAACTCCAGTATTTTCCAAACTATTCCAATTATTGTTCCATAAGATCTCAATACATATATGTTAGTAGATTATCTATGGATAATTGTATTTTAGAAATAGATAGTTCTTAAAGAAGCATAAAACATTTTATTGAGAGCTCTGATCATAAAATAAAATCAAATTTTATAAAACACATCAACTAACTATTTTAACTTTTTAATCCACTTTCACAAATTTATTTGACATTAATGTTCCCTTCCACTTTGAAACATCTGTTAACTCACTGAGCAGTAGTACTCAGTGAAGCATGATTTAGGAAGTTTTAGAAAAAAAACTATTAGCCATTCAAACTTCATAAGATATAACACCAATATAAAATTCTGAAAAGAATTGCTTAAGAATTAAATTTAACTGAACAAAACGTGAATCATAATAATGAATCAAAAGGAAAGGAAAAATAGTACAGAGATACAGTGTAAACTAGGGATTTACATTTAAGGCTTAGTAATAAGATTATACAGTCTTAGGGCTAAATCCATATAAATGCTGATTAATTTTTTTGAAGTTTATTGTGCAGTTTAAGAAAGGATTTTGAAACAGAATATGCAATATAAAAATAATGTTTTATAAATGGAAATTCAGAAAACAACAAAAGTGACACTTATGAATAGTGGATAGAGTCTTCATTGAATTTTGGGAAAACTGACCCTGTATTTGGTGTGGGGGAATGCCTACCATGTACATAAAGCTGAATCACTGGTTAATCATGGGTTAAATTTTAACATCAAAAACAAATCATGACAACATGAATAAGAAAGAAAATTTCAATATTTTAGGCAGAGTAAAAAGAAAATGGAGAGAAGAATCAAGATGGCAGAGGAGTAAGACATCGCACTCACCTTCTCCCACAAACACATCAGGAAAACACATATACATGTAGAACAATTCACACAGAACATCTACTGGACTCTGGCAGAAAAACTTAAACCTCCAAAAAGGGCAAGAAACACTCAACATAACTGGGTAGAACAAAAGAAAAAAAAGAGAGAGAGAGAAAAGGAATCAGGACTGGACTAGCATTCCTGAGAGAGAGCTTTGAAAGAGAAAAGGAACCTACACCCTGGAAAGCCACCCAACCAATGGGAAGATCAGCTGAGATGGAGAGAACTCTAAGGTGCTGAGAAAAGCGCAGCAGCTGGACTGAGGAGAGCAAAGCAGCCTGAGAGCTGCACAGATCATGTGCACCACCACCCCAGACACAACAGCCCAAGACACTCAGGCAGGGGCTGGGTGCTGAGACTCAGGTTGCAGAGGTAGCTCTGGGGAGAAGACCAGGATTGGTTGTGTGGAGATAGCCTGAGGGCCTAGTGAGCTGTGACCACGGGCTGGGTAGCAAAACACCACAGTGAAGGGAACCCAGGATGATGTCAGTGTGCACGTGAAGCAAGGTGCCATTGTTGGGGAGGGCGAGAGGAGGAAGGGTGGACTGCCATGGGAGTCTCCCCTGCACGTGTGCTGGATCTCAGAAGGCAGGGCACCTCTCATGCAGGCCATGGGTGGTGAGAGGTCACTTGCTTGGGCTACAGGAGTCCATGTGATTCTTGTGTGGGCTAAAGGCAGTGGGGGGCTAACGGCAACATGGTGCCTCTTGTGTGATCTACAGGTAGCAGGGACAAACCAAAATAGCCATCTCAGAAACCAGAGGGAGGTGTGGTCTTCCATCACTAGGGGCCTGTGAAAAGGCTCAACCTTCGGCTCCAGTCACCTCAGAGGTTATCAAAAAAGAGGGCACTGCAACCAAGCACCACTCATTGTTGCTCTCACTCCCCTGAGAACACACCTGCTCTGCAGCCGCCACTGCCAAAAGCTCTGGGGAGTGCTCACACCTGCTTGATCACTGCCACTTCTCTAGACCCTGCAAATAGGAGCAGCCTCTGCAGCACTTCCTCCATGGGATAAGCAGGATGGGGATCTTTTTGAGTGGTCTACAGGTGGTGGGGGCAAAGGACCACAATTATCTGACTCCAGAGGTGAGCATGGCCCACCACCACTAGGAGTCTGTGAAGAGGCACCACTTTCAGCTCAGATCACCTCAGACGGCACCACAGAGGAGGGCATTACAACCAAACACCAGCTGTTGTTGCTCTTACTCCCCTGGGAAATCACACACCCTGCTGCTGAAACTGCCAAATACTCTGGACACTGCCTAAATGTTCTTTAGGCCCATTACCACTTCCCAAGGCCCTGCAAGTAGGAGTAGCCAGCACCGCCTTCTTACAGGTCCTTACTGCTGTTAAGAGCCCAGCAACCAGGCACAGACTACTAGCCCTACCCATTGCCTCCTTCTCCCTGGAAACACACTCAGCACCCTGGGAATAACAGCCTGCTTACACCCAAAAAAGAGCAAATATACAAACTCCCAGACCAAAATAATTAGTAACCCACCCACAAAATACAGAGATGCTCTTGCACAGAAATAGCCCTCCAAAACTACAGACTGATTTCCTTAAACTCATAGAAAAACAAAAATATAAGCAAATAAAGAAGCTCAGAAAACATTTCCAGTTAAAAGAACAGGAGAATTCACCTGAAGCAGCAAACAATGAAACTGGCCTCAATGTAAAAGGCATGGAGTTTAAAAGAGAGATAGTGAAAATACTGAAGAAATTAACAGTGAATATGAAAGAATTAGGAGCAGTCATAAACAGTATTGAAGATTACTTTAAAAAGGAACTAGAAAATATAAAGAGGAACCAAGAAAAATTAGAAAATTCATTTGCAGAGATGCAAACTGAGCTAAAGGCATTAAAGAGTAGAATGAATAATGTAGAGGAGTGAATCAGTGACTTGGAAGATAGAATAATGGAAATCACCCAATCAGGACAGCAGACAGAAAACTAAATAAAAAAACGAAAGCAATATAAGAGACCTATGGGATAATATAAAGGAGGCCAATCTATGCATAATAGGAATTTGAAAAGGAGAAGAAAAAGAAAAGGGGATTGAAAATATAGTTGAAGAAATTATGTCTGAAAACTTTCCAAATCTAAAGGAAACAGATATCAAGATATAGGGAGCACAGAGGGCTCCAAACAAGTGGAGCCAAACAGGCCCACACCAAGACATATTATAATAAGAATGGTAAAAATTAAAGAGAGGATTCTAAAGGCAGTAAGACAAACACAAAGCATTAATTATAAGGGAATCCCCATTAGGCTATCAGCTGATTTCTCTACAGAAATACTACAGGCCAGAAGAGAGTGGCAAGATATATTCAAAGTTCTCAAAGGAAAAAAATTGTAGCCTAGAATACTATACCCAGCAAAAATGCCATTTAAAATAGAAGGGGAAATAAAGTATTTCTCCAGCAAATGAAAGCTAAAAGAGTATAGAAATACTAAACCCATTCTAAAAGAAATAGCAAAAGGGCTTCTCTAAATAAAAAAGAAGTAAGAAGAAACAGGATGGAGGAAACCACAATTGGAAAGCAAGAATTTAAATAAGCCAGTAAACAGATTTAAAGGGGAAAAAAAACTACTGTAAAAGTGACAATAAACACAAGGAAAAGCAAAAGGGCAAACATGAACATGTTAAAAAAAGGATTTCAAAATCATATAATGTGAGGAACGAAAGTAAGAAGATCTTGACTGCTTTTTTTTTAATAATGGGTTGAGCCTATATGATTATCAGGTTAAAGCAAGCAGATATAGGAAGGGGTTAACATACTTAAAAAACAGGGCAACCAGAAATCAAAACCAAATATTACATTCACAAAAACTAAAAAGAAAAGTACACAAGCATAAAATAAATGGTAATCATCCAACCAAAAAAAGAAAGGAACAAAGGAGAAACATATAATCAACTGGAAAACAAGATTTAAAATGGCAATAAATACTATTTATGAATAATTACCTCAGATGTCAATGAACTGAATGCACCAATTAAAACACACAGAGTGGCAGATTGGATAAAAAAGCAGGAGCCTACAATATGCTGTCTATAAGAAACTCACCTTAGGTCAAAGGACACATATAGATTAAAAGTGAGGGGATGGGAAAAGATGTTTCATGCTAATGGACAAGACAAGAAAGCAGAAGTTGAAATACTCATATCACACAAAGCAGACTTTAAAACTAAGGCCATAAAGAAAGACAAAGAATGCTATTTAATGATAAAAGGATCCATTCAAGAAAAGGATATTATAATCATCAATATATATACTCCTAATATAGGAGCACCCAGATACATACAACAAACACTAACAGACATAAAAGAAGAAATTGATAGGAATACAATAATAGTAGGAGACTTTAACACCCCACTCACATCAATGGACAGATCCTCTAGACAGAAAATGAGTAAGGCAATAGAGATTATAAATGAAACGGTAGAAAAGTTAGATTTAATTGACATTTTCAGGACATTACATCCAAAAAAAATCAGGATATACATTCTTCTCAAGTGCACATGGAACATTCTCAAGGACTGACCACATATTCGGACACAAAACTAACCTCAACGATTTAATACTACAGATATTTCAAGATTTTCTAGACCACAATGGCATGAAACCAGAAATCAACAACTCTCCTGGGTTGGAAAAATTAATATCATAAAACTGGTCATACTACCCAAAGCAGATTCAATGCAATCATATCAAATTACCCAGGATATTTTACACAGAACTAGAATAAACAATCCAAAAAATTATATGGAACCCATAAGAGACCCAGAATAGCCAAAGCAATCCTGTGGAACAAAAACCAAGCAGGAGGCATAACTCTCCCAGACTTCAGACAATATTACACAGCCACAGTAATCAAGGCAGTGTGGTACTGGTACCAAAACAGACATACAGACCAATGGAACAGAACAGAGAATGCATAAATAAGCCCAGATACCTATGGTCAATTGATCTTTGACAAAGGAGGCAAGACTATAAAATGGAAAAAAGTGAGTCTCTTCAGCAAGTGGTGCTGGGAAAACTGGAGAGCCACATGTAAATCAATTAAACTAGAACTCACCCTCACACCATGCACAAAAATAAACTCAAAATGGCTTAAAGACTTAAACATAAGACAAAACACCATCAAACTCTTGGAAGAGAACATAGGCAAAACATTCTCTGATATCAACCTTACAAACGTTTTCTCAGGTCAATCTCCCAAAGCAACAGAAATAAAAGCAAATATAGAACTACTTTATGATCCAGAAATCCCATATATCTAGGCATATATCCAGACAAAACTTTCCTTAAAAAAGACACATGCACCTGCATGTTCACTGCAGCCCTATTCACAATAGCCAAGACATGGAAACAACCTAAATGTCCATCAACAGATGAATGGATTAAGAAATGTGGTATATATACACAATGGACTACTACTCAGCTATAAAAAAGAACAAAATAACGCCATTTGCAGCAACATGGATGGAACCAGAAACTCTCATACTAAATCAAGTAAGTCAGAAAGAGAAAGACAAATACCATATGGTATCACTTACATCTGGAATCTAATATATGACACAAATGAATCTTTCCACAGAAAAGAAACTCATGGACTTGGAGAACAGACTTGTGGTTGCCAAGGGGGAGGAGAAGGGAGTAGGATGATTTGCTAATCTGAGGTTAACAGATGCAAATTTCTGCATTTGAAATGGATAAGCAATGAGACCCTGCTTTACAGCAATGGGAACTGTATCTAGTCACTTTTGAGGGAGGATACTGTGAGAAAAAGAATATATATGTGTTTGCGTGTGTGTCTGTCTGTCTCTGTGTGTGTGTGAGAAAGAGAGAGACTGGGTCACTTTGCTGTAGAACAGAAAATTCACAGCACACTGTAAACCAACTATAATGGAAAAAATAAAAATCATTTAAAAAAGTGTTTTGAAGCGTTATGCCATAGTTAGAAAATTAATTTTAAGCAGTCACAGGTATGTTTCCATTTTACGTAAACACTATATAAAAAAGTCACAAAAAAAGAATTTTTTTTTTGGTCTTTTTGCCTTTATCTGGAGCCGCACCCGCAGCATATGGAGGTTCCCAGGCTAGGGGTCTAATAGGAGCTGTAGCTGCCGGCCTTCGCCACAGCCACAGCAACGCGGGATCCTTAACCCACTGAGCAAGGCCAGGGATCAAACCTGCAACCTCATGGTTCTTAGTCGGATTCATTAACCACTGAGCCACGAAGGGAACTCCAAAAGTCACAAAAAATTTAATCTTTAAAATATATTTACAACATTTATGACAAAGCATTATATCATTTACTGGGAGAGAATTTTTATAATTTAATAAGAATGAATAAAAGCACCCTCAAATTCATGCTTTTTTAAATAAAAGAAACACAAAGCACTACACTTTTGAAAGTAGGCTAAGATTATTTTAATTAGAATCTATTAATATGACAAAATTAACAAGATTGATAATTCTTAGAATCAGCAAGTTTTGGGGGAAATAGGTACTCTCAAATATATCACAGAAAGGTGTGTCCTTCTTTCCCAACAAGTGTAAGAGTGAAAACTACTCTCACCTCAGGACCTCTAATTCTAGAAGTTGATCCAAATGCAGGAACTAGAAATATAGAAAGCAACATGTCTATATTCAATGAATTTTTTCTTTTTTAAAAAATATGAGAAACTATTAATAGTTAAAATGTGAAAGAATTGGTAGCATTATTTTAAAAATATGGGCTTTGGAATTAGGACCCAGCAATACTGAATACTGAGATCATCTTGAACAGTCTTAATTTCCTCATCTCAATTTCTAATGTAATACACACACATACACACACACACACGAATAACTAATTCAAACAATATTATGCAGCTCTTCAAACAAATGTCATAAATCATGCCCTAACATGGAAAAAGTTCATGATATACTGTTAAGTGAAAAACAACCTGTTTTAGTTGACATATTAGATATATGCCAAATTTTGTATCGTAGAGTATATCATGATAAAATACATATTAAAGACTATCAATGATTATCTCAGAAAATGATTATCTCAGGGAGGTGGCAGATTAGGACAAAGGTTTAAGTAAAAGAGGAGACTTTGGTTTTAAAATCATATATTCTATAATCTTTAAATACTTTTCAACTAATAGGTATTACTTTTATAAATCAGCCACAACAAAAATACCTCCCAAAAGTATCAAGCCAAACAAGCCTATCTGGTGTATCTTCATAACATTCTCTCACTCCCTTCATTATACTCCCTTCATAAGCTTCCCCATGAAGGCAGGACATGTTAATGTTTTTCAGTTTCAAAAAACTTTTAAAAGTCCACCCTATATTCAAAGTTAGGTATACCTGAGATTCATAGATCCTCATCTATATGTTTTTATATACCTTATATATTTTTTATTTTAAAAACTTCAAATAATTTATTTTTGAACCCTAAGGACTACTTTCTCAGTAACTGATCCTATTATAGGATTAGAATAAGATTTAATAATGAACTCAGGGGATGCCATTTAAAAATCATTTTTAAACTCTATTGGACTTGAAAGTGAAGTAAGACACTGAGTTGAGACACAAAGAGCAATTTAATCTCAAAGTTAGAGGTTAACCACAGGATTATGATTTTTAATACTTATGTAATTTTGTCATTTGAAAGAAAAGACAAATTCTATTTCCATATTTGCTTAAATAATCTCTCACTGCAGCAATTCACTGAAGTTTAATTATAGACTGTATGGTGATTCTTCTGCCAGACCTGGAACACTGATGCAGATTCACCCAATGTTCATTTTAAATTAGAACACAACTCCAAGAGTATCTGGAGTAATGACATAGAAAGAAAGAACATCGGATACACGAAGAAAGAAACCTGGTGATTTTATTACTCTACAAAGAACAGTTCTATGAAAACATCTTCTGGGGATAATAATCCAGATAAGAAGAGGGAGATATTTATTCACTTGGTAACATGAATTTTTCTAGAAATAGACCAATATTTCTGGAGTTCATAGAATCAGAAACATGGTATCTTTAGAAAACCATTTATTTTTTTAGAAAAAAATCATAATGCAGTGAAAACTCTCATATTGGCTGATTTATAGTAGATCTATTCACAGGAAATGCTATATTGGCACCTCTTGGGCGTAGATCCAGACAAAACATTCCTTGAAAAAGATACACGTACCTATGTTCATTGCAGCCCTATTCACAATAGCCAAGACATGGAAACAACCTAAATGTCCAGTGACAAATGAATGGATTAAGAAGATATGGTGTGTGTGTGTGTGTGTGTGTGTGTATATATACATATATATATATATATATATATATATATATATATATGCAATGGTATGCTACTCAGCCATAAAAAGAACAAAATAATGCCATTTTCAGCAACATGGATAGAACTAGAAACTCTCATACTAACGAAGTAAGTCAGAAAGAGAAAGACAAATACCATATGATGTAACTTATATCTGGAATCTAATATACAGCACAAATGAATCTTTCTACAGAAAAGAAACTCATGGACTTGGAGAAGAGACTTGAGGTTGTGAAGGGGGAGGGTAAGGGAATGGGATGGGCTGGCAATCTGGGGTTAACAGATGCAAATTATAGAATTTGGAGTGGATAAGCAATGAGATCCTGCTGTATAGCACAGGGAACTATATCTTGTCACTTATGATGGAACATGATGGAGGATAATGTGAGAAAAAGAATGTGTGTGTGTGTGTGTGTGTGTGTGTGTGTGAGAGAGAGACTGGATCACTTTGCTGTACAGCAGAAATTGACAGAACATTGTAAACAAACTATAATGTAAAGAATAAAAATCATTTAAAAAAGATGAAAAAAATAAATGTACCATTAAAAATATATATATACTTTTTTTTTTTTTTTTTTGTCGTTTTGCCTTATATAGGGCTGCACCCATGGCATATGGAGGTTCCCTGGCTAGGGGTCTAACAGGAGCTGTAGCTGCCGGTCTTCACCAAAAATATATTTTGAATTTAAAAAGTGCTATTTCATATCAAGAGGTGACCTATTATATTTTCCTAAATGAAATAAGTAATCTGAAGTGACTAAATTAAGATTACATTTTTAGAACTTCTATAGTTCATTTTAATAAGATAATATTAAGGTTACCTCCAACCTTTCTCACTTTAGCTCAATTTATTTTTTTTAATACAATGATTATTTTTCCATTATTCAATTAATATTTTCTAAATACATCCTTCAAGAGACACACAAACAGTTCATCAAAATACTCTATATATTGGGAGTTCCCATCATGGCACAGTGGAACTGAATCCAACTAGGAATTATGAGGTTGCAGGTTCAATCCCTGACCTTGCTCAGTGGGTTAAGGATCGGGCATTGCCGTGACCTGTGGTTTAGGTCACAGACGCAGCTCGGATCCCACATAGCTGTGGCTATGGCATAGACAGGCAACTGTAGCTCCAATTAGACCCCATGTCCTACAGGTGCGGCCCTAAAAAGAAAAACAAAAAAAACTCTATATGTTAACCCTTTGCAGGTAGTGGAAATATATGCCATATCCTTTAAGCATATACACCAGTAACTCTCAAGTGATAACCACCAGTATCCTGCAGGCTTCTGCAAGTCTTCTCAATACGTAACTCTCTTCTTCATTCAGTACTTCCCATGGCTGTTCTCCTTATAGCAGCCAAGGGATTCTTTTAAAATTTAACTCCCATCATGGCACTCTCCTGCACAAAATCTTCCAGTAACCCTTGCCCTCCCCTGTACTCTCAATCACAGAATAATCCAAAGACCACAGTCAATCTCATGATCTGGCAAATCTAGCATTCTCTTCCCTTCCACACTTTGGAGGCATTGCCCTGCATCATGGTCCTCAAATACACCCTCACTTTCTTTCTTACATGGAAAAGTCTGTCTGTAGGTATCTCTACTGCTTCCTCCCTCTTTTCCTTTAGATCTCTGCTTAAATGTCACCTCAACAGACAAGTCTCTACAGAAACCCAATACCATTCACATCTCACTGTTATGTCTGATAGTATATTATGTACTTGTCTTATATATTATATAATATTTATTTATATATTATATATACATATTTGTTGTTACTCTTGTTATTTCTCATCACAAGATTATAAGCTACCCTGAAGTATGAGTTATAACTGTTTTCAATATTAGGCACATAGTTGGTACCCAATAAATATTTGTTGAATAAATTAAAGAAGATTTGAAGAAATAACTCAGTGTCATTTTATTTTCCCAGAGTATATGACCTTGACATATTTAACATTCTCTACAAGCTCTGAACTGTGATATAACCAATCTAGTTTTCTTTTTTTTTTGCTTTTCTGCAATCTGAAACTATGAAGCTCAGTAAAAGTCATTTGAAGGTTATGAGTAGTATATGTAAGTTTAATAATTTTTTTGGTATAAAACCTAGTTTGATTTTTCTTTCAGAATTTTACAGATAATATTCTATTTTTTTCTATTAATAAGTCAGGAATCAGCCTAAATTTTCTTTATTTTAATGAATGCTACTTAATTTCTGGACACCTTAATTTCCTAGTGCAAAACCGAAATGATAGCACCTACCTCAAAAGGTTTATATAACAACTGACTAAAGGAGTTCAATTATGTAAAGTTTTGAAAACATGAACTGGTAGGTAGAAAGTACTCAATAAATGTTAGTTACTATTATCTCCAAATTTAAAATAATTATTCAACATTGGTTTTATTATTCCCATTTCTCAACACAGTTGAATCAGTGATGGGGAGCAATATTTCAAAAGTTATAAGTGGCAGAGCCTAGAAATGAATTCGAGTTTATTAGGTTCTAGAATTTATAGTATCTACTTTATGGCAATAACCTTCTTTTATCTCAGCATATGGCCTCATTTCCTATTTAACTGAGAAAAAGACCATAACACTGAATATATTACATTCCTTCCCCTGACATCCAAATGTCTCTATATAATTTTATCATTTCCCTGTGTTTATTCCTTTGACTAAATCATGTCTTATTTTTGACTACTTTACTTCTCCATTGGATTCTTTTAACCCAGAAAGATACCTGACCTTCCATTCTAAAACAAATAATCGGTAAAATATACATAAAAATAAACTCTTTCACTTACTCCTTCATGAAACTTCCTCTCCTTCATATGTCCAGCTTTTAAAAAAAATTAGTTTTATCCAGCACCATATAGCACCCATGTAGCAATAAACCCTATAATTTTGCTCCCATTCCTACCATTCAAAGGAAATTGCTCTCTTAAGACTGAATTTCCAAATAAGCTGTTGTTCCCCTCTCACATACCTCTGACCTTCCTCCTAAACTTGACAGTTTACATTCCCCTCTGGACCATTCTATTGTTTTCATTTCATGTGGCTCTGAACCATCCAAGAGTCCTTCCTATATTAATTATATTTCATTAGTAAACTTTTTGAAAATTTCTAATATTCCCTCATCTTCTAAATGATGGAATTTCTCCTAACCCTCTGAACTAAGATTTTTTTCCTCTCTGAATTTGTGGTCACAGTCACTTCCAAACCTTGATTATAAGTTATAGGGGATGTCTTTATTTTATTTATTTATTTATTTATTTTTGTCTTTTTGCCTTTTATCTAGAGCCGCACCCGCCATATATGGAGGTTCCCAGGCTAGGCTCTAACAGGAGCTGTAGCTGCCGGCCTTCTCCACAGCCACAGCAACGCGGGATCTGAGCCGCGTCTGCGACCTACACCACAGCTCACGGCAACGCCGGATCCTTAACCCACTGAGCAAGGCCAGGGATCGAACCCGCAACCTCATGGTTCCTAGTCGGATTTGTTAAACCCTGAGCCACGACGGGAGCTCCTATAGGGATGTCTTGAAAACCTTGCCTTTAGACTATCAGTTCTACCCAAATCCAGGAACAATTTCAACTGCTTAAAGAATTCTTCAGTTACGTGTTCCTCCAATCCTCAACCTCAACATAACTCTCTTAGTCTATAAAGTATCATTAACAAGTGGAAATAGAATCTTCGCTTTCTTATTCCAACAACACACATTCTTACTTGTTCAAACTTTTCTTTCATTTATGTTCCTCTATTGGAACTAAGACACATACTGTCAGGAATTGATGTAAAGTATACCGACTATGTGAAAACACTTTAAATGCCATAAGGATATTAAATTTCTCTTTATTTATGTGTGTAAATCTGCTAGTACTTAAGGTACACTTCCTCTTCCTAATACGGTATGAGCATAGAAGAACACAGTCACTATATTATGCTATATTATGATTTTCATGACTTTACCAAGTAACCTTCTATTTTCATTTCTATTCTACCAAGTGGTAACTTTCAAATATTTAACAAGAAGATCTCTAGGGGGGGGGGTTGTATTTATTATGCGATAGATAAATTTAAAGTGCTGGAAATAACATACAAGGAAGAAAAAATACTGTTTCTAAGAACTTATATTATTTTGGACGGTGGGAGAAACAGATAACAAACAATAACAAAAATTAAAAAAATCATAATAAAATCGGCTAAGTAGGAAATAAAGAGAGTTATGAAATAAGATAGTAATAGTGGTTCACATTCTAACAGAATGCCTCTCTCTTCTGTTTTCCAGGTTGTAAAGGTTTTATTTAGTAAAGACCCAAAGCCCTAACTTTCTTTGTATAATTTTGGGAATGACTGATTTTTACTTGTTCTGTGAAGTTTGATGCAATTTTCAGAACGTTCAGAAATCAACTGACTATAATACCAGATGGTGGAGTTTAATGGCATACATCAAATAAACAGGTGTATGCTTCCTCTCCCTCACCTCTTATGCAGTGACAGGAAGGAAAGGGCATTTTAAGAGGCATATAATTATTGACCTTTAATAATGAAAGGTGTGAGTTCCTGCTGTGGCGCAGCGGTTAACAAATCCAACTAGGAACCATGAGGTTGCATGTTAGAGCCCTGGCCTAGCTCAGTGAGTTAACGATCCAGCGTTGCCATGAGCTGTGGTGTAGATTGCAGACGCAGCTCAGATCTGGCATTGCTATGGCTGTGGTGTAGGCTGGCAGCTGTAGCTCTGATTAGACCCCTAGCCTGGGAACCTCCATATGCCGCGGGTACGGCTCTACATAAAGGCAAAAAGACAAAAAAAAAAGAAATGATTATAGTTTTTAGTTTGTGATCTAATAACTGTACACAAATGGTGAAGTAGTTACTTATATAAATAATGAACATTTCACAAATGTATTATAAATGATAGTCATGGGTTATGTTTAAATTGTATTTCACAGGTATTTTTCATTATGATTTGACAGATGTGAAAATATTTTCTTATTTAGATAGTTACATTTGTACAGCTTTCCTTAGACTTCAAGACCTAATTCAAGTAACTGCCTTGGGAATGTAAGTACATGTATTATTATTTTCATTACCATATTATTTATTTATATAGCATCTCTGTTCCTCAAGGATCTCAAAGTGATTTATAAACATTAATTGCCAAATACCCACAGAGTTCCTTTGAGATATGTAAACCTGAAGTTGGACTAATTAAAAATTATAATCAAATTCCCATCTTGCACAAATACAGCCCCTCCCAACCCATACACACGACTTCTTTACTTATTTACAACTATAATCCCTTCTAGGCTGTGGAGATGGAACTGTTCAGAAGTGACTGATAGGAAACAATGGCAGAAGCTGGAGCAGAACTCACGAGAATCTGGCTCTTCTTTTGAAATGACTTAACTCTGTAGGAAACCGAAAATGAGAGGATATAATGCTAAGTCCACATAAATTTTGATTTTTTACCAAGAAAAATCACAAAATAAAACAAAAACAGAAATGAGATGGTATGAAGCTAAGTCCTTAAGAAGTTTCATTATACCAATATAATTCTAAATCCAAGTCTGCAATCTGGGATAGAAAATTCCACTTCCTCCATTACTGAGGTTCCTTCTCCATTCTAGTATTGCATTCGACTCTCAAAGACCCATGTGTTATTCAAAGGAAGGAACTCTAATATCTGATCTCTCTGGACTTCCCCTGACATCCTCACTGATGTTAGTTCACTGTGATCTAGTGATTCTCTTTTGTGTCACATGCTTAGCACACCCTCCCTGATCACATTATGAAGCCAGCCCATCTAAGTTCTGGCCAGCTCACCGGGGTACTGCTGTAGAGAACAGCAAAAGAGCCAAAAATTTAGTTTTCGAAAAAAATAATAAATTTGATGAACTTCCAATGAGACTCTATCAAGATAAAAAAGAGCAAGCCAAATAACCAATGCCAAGAATAAAAAAGAAACATCAATAAAGGTCAAACATTAAAGAAAGTACAATTAAATGTTTAAAAAGTATAATATAAGCAACACTGTTGATAATTAAAATTTTAGATGAAATGTAAAAATTCATATAAACCACAATTCATAAAATTAAAAAAAACCTATATAGTATATATTTAACTATTGAAGATATTCTCAATAATTTCAGGTACATAAGTCAAGGGTTATCAGTACTAAACGTGTAATTCTTTCCCTGGCATTATTTTCCCCTTCTGTAAAGAGGAGCTTCCACTGCTATTATCATTTCATGAAGAAAATTCCAGCCCACTAAGGTTTCACCAGCAAATTCTGCCAAACATGGAAGAAATAAGACCAATGCTATATATCCTCTTCCAGAGAACAGAAAAAGTGGGTACACTCTTCAGCTCCTTGTGGGGCTATCATAACCTTGACACCAAACCACAAAAAGAACAGTACAAGAAAAGAAAAACTTAGGCCAAGTGCACTCATGAACACATATGCAAAACATTCTAAACACAATATTAGCAAAACTATTTTCAATAAGAAAAGCAATATATCACAATAGAGTGGCATTTATTTCAGAAAGCAATGTTGCTTTAACATTAGAAAATGATTGCACCCTGTCCTTTGAATAGTATGGAAGAAAAATCATGTGATCATCTCAAAAAATGCAGAGAAAAGTTTAACGAAATTTAATATAGATCCATGATTTGAAAAGAAAATCCTGGAAAACCTAAAACAGAAGAGATATTTCTTAGTATTCTATAGGATATGTACCAAAAACCAAGAGTGAATACCTTATTTAATGAATAATCACACTTTCTCTTGGAGATTAAGAGTAAGACAAGGATGCACTTGAATTCAATACCTTTTTTTAAAAAAGTTCAACACCAGTGATAACACACACAGACAGATACACAGACATACACACACACATACATGCATACACACAACAAAAGAAACAATAGTTGCCTTCGGGAAGGTAGAATGTTAACAAAAAAATAAATAAGGTTGGTCACGTTTATTCAAAACTATGTATTAATGTAACAACAGTAAGGATAGTTTGATGTTTGGGATCATATCAATCAACACATTATAATGGATTTAGAGAATAACAGGAAACCTGAATTTCAGGCGAAGGGAACAGAGGGAAGGTAAGAGTGCCCCCCAAAATCTTAACTAAAAGAAGCCTAATCAGATGTAGGTGAACTTTCTGTGGCATGTGCCTTTGGCTAGACCTTCCACTGGCAGGCTGCTTTAATGAATTTTTAAGTTCCTTACGCCTCAGAGGAAGCCCACGAAGAGAGGCCTTCTTAAGTGTTGTCATAAATGGTTACTTTCCTTGGCCACCCAGATAAGACACAACATGCAACCCTGCAAGTGCAGCTCCCTCCCAAATTTTCTCCCTGGAGCTGTGAGAAAGTTCCTCCTGCAAGCCTCAGTTTCCTTATCTGTAAAATGGAGATATTAAGTGTTCTTATCTCAGAGGGTTGTTATACAAGTAACAGTTGACATATGTAAATCATTTGACACATAGCAGGTGCTCAGGAGGTATTAGTTATTACAATCTTGATCATTAATCCCCACTAAAAGTTGGATTTATTCTTTAGTTCTCTAACAACAATTATATCAGAATATAATCAGTATATTGGGTTATTTGATCTTAGATGGCAAGATAAGTAGAATATCTGTTGGCCAATTCTGGACAAGCTAAGCCAAGCAGAGGCTGATCTTTTCTTACAGTCTTACTCTCCCATGGATGGACATCAAGCATCAAGCCTGAAAGCCCTTTCCTGCTGAACTCCTGTCTCATGCTAACCTAATTCAGATGGAGAGCTGCTCAAACAAAAGCTCTCTCCCTCTCTCACACACAAACATATGCATCTACATAACATTTCCAAGGTAAAAATTACAGACACAAGCTGTTTGTACCAAGAGAAGGAAATATCCCCGCATAATCCCCCCCAAAGCCTTAAAAACACAGGGCTGCTTCTGCCTCCCGTAGGATTTTCTTTACTAATTTTCATTAAAAATCTCAGGTTACAAGAGCTGCATTTTAAAAATATTTTTCCTTAAGGAAAATTGAGGGGTACCTCTGAATTATGAGATAGGTCTTAAGAGATACATTCAGGCATGTTTTTTCCCCCAAACAAGAGACAGTGTGCTTCAAAAGTACATTGAAGTGACAACCTTTTATAAAGCAGAAAGTGTTCTCAGCTTATGAATAATAATAATTTTAAAAAAACTTTAATGACAGGTTTCAGACAGGACTGTAAAGTGAGTAAGCTGAACAAATATTCTTCAGGATCTTTTTGGATAGTTACATGATTGCATGTTCCAAATATTTCCCTCAAAAATATTAAAACATGAAAAACAAGCAGTCGGCCTGGATGTCTTTATTTGGGCTTCTGCTCTTTTAGATTCTTATCAACTAGAAAGTCTTAAGGATATGGATAAGGAGTGATTACCTGGGGCTGTGGGGGCCCGTGATAGCCGCTTATACACAAGGATCCAGAAACCATACACTTCTGTTGCACTGATGATCATTGTGCTGCTCGTGTTGGTGGTGTTAGGCGTCATCCTGAGGCTCTAGGAAAGAAGAAACAGTTGAAGATGATTTGAGATGAAAACAGCATCCTGTAGTAAATGGCCAGGCTTGATGGTGCTCATGGAGAAAAGTGGTAGATTTCCCCTAATACTTTTCCACAGGTAAATTAAGTTATTCAAGAGTCCTCAGGTTTTACCTACGTACTCACTAACCACTTCAGTAAGTTCTAGAATAACTGAGGCAGAAATGTCCTTTGGCTCCTTGGCCCTAACATAGTTTGAAGGGAACATAAGTCAACTTACATATGATGATGTGGGGTCCTAATTAAAATGCAGTGGTAGTGTGCATATGCCTGTCTCACTGTATTTCCTACAGTTTATTTCAAGGTAAATTTGCCAACCTCAGAAAAAAATATAACATAAAACTCATCTCAACAATGGAAAAAAAAGAATTTGCAAAAAAAAAAACTCAACTTTCTTATTACACATTCTAGACTGATTCTAGAGTATAATTATTTCCAAAATACTTACTCCTCTTTTTCTTTCCCTTTTTGTATTCTACTGTCACAGCATTCAGTACATATTAATTCATAAAACTATAAATACTTTTCCAGGTGCAAGACATTTAAATACTGATAATTATTCATTTGTCACAGTTTTGTAATGAAATTGCTGATAACAAATATTCATGATGTACACCACATAAATTCTATAAAACAGAATAACATATAAAATATGCTATCTCATATGTAACATATGATAGCTGATATGTATCTTGAAGGTTATATTTGGCTTAAGTTGGAGATAAAATCCAAGTCAGTAGAAACATATCTTAGAGGTACTGCCAAGCCTCATTTGGTTGCCACAGTCATCTGTAACAACACTTAATGAAATATCATAGCTTTTCAATTAAACTTTTATATACTAGAGGTTTACTTGAATTATGCCAAATAGTTTTCAAATCTAGAGCTTAGTGAGGCATCAGAGAATAAGCTGTGTGCTAGTTTGAAGCATTCATGTGAACACTTCATTGCTATTTTTCATCATTTAAAAATAACACTTTTTCCCAAATAATAAATATGGAGAGAAATGAGTGTCTTATACTACATCTATTTTTTATTTTAAATTATTTATCCATCTCTGAAGAGCCAAAATAAAATTAAATTTCATCAAAGTCCTATTCATGCTTTCCAAGCCAGAGTTAATAGGCTATCATTTCACTTATGCAGTTCTTTCAATTCTGTGATTATGGAACAGCAGTTTTCTGGTTTGTTTCTTCCAATGTGGGCAGCTGATTGTACACTGCAGTTAGCTGATATTCGTCTGGAAGGAAAGTTATACCAGTGCATTGTGGAAATTTGCCGTCTAGAATCCTTGCCAGTGATTCTATCTGAGAATCAGAAAAGGAGCAAAATACATACAGCATTCTTTTTTTTTTCAGCGACCATTATAAAAGCAGCAAACACATTTTATGAGATTGATTAAATGCTTCAAACAATCCCTGTAGATGGAACTAGTAGATTCCAGACTGTCATTACGAGACTAACTAGAAAAGGAAAGGGAAATTTTAGATAAAAGAAGTGTTTTTCATTTATTTTTATTATACGTGTGTTTATATGTATAACAAGCCAATGGCACTAGGAATTATCAAATTTGTAGATTTTGCATCTGCTGATTTCTCTATCTCTCAATCTCAGAGTTAACTGCCTCCTCATTAGGAGCTTTTAGCAAATAATATAACCATTTAATTGGCTAGGTATTGTGTGCCTGGCAAAAATCCTTCAATATCCATTGCATATTATTTGATCTTCATAATACTTTTGGTTAAGTTAGGCTGATATTATTTGATCAATAAAAAACCCTAAAAGTCAAAGAAAGTATATCACTTATCTCAAGTGTGCACTGCTTTTTTAAAAGTTGTAATAGAAATTTCTTATTTCTAGCACAACGATTTTTTTACTCTACAATATGGGCACCCACGATACTGCTTCAGGAATTGTGCAAAACAAAAGAGCCATTTTGTAGCATTTGATAAAGGCTGTTGTGTATATTAACAGTTCTAAATAATAATGTATAATAATCAAATACATGCATTATTAATAATCCATAATAAAAAATAAACACTCAAATAAAAATATAAACATAAATTTAATGTATCAATAATATATAAATATATAGA
This sequence comes from Catagonus wagneri, assembly GCA_004024745.2. Lineage (NCBI taxonomy): Eukaryota > Metazoa > Chordata > Mammalia > Artiodactyla > Tayassuidae > Catagonus > Catagonus wagneri. Next base: position 19,020,972 of record PVHT021183518.1, on the reverse strand, counting down.
TTTATAATAAAAATAGAATAAAACAGAGTATAATAATCACCTACATTTACTATTATAATTTTTAAAATACCATAACTAATTAGATGGTTGCTGCCAAACAGTAGCCAGCTGATGAACTAGGTAAGATACATTCTCAAACAAGATTCAAGGCAGATTAAGCCCTTGTCAGTTGCATCATTTGAAACTATTTTCTTCTTTTGCCTACGTTTTTGTTTTGTCTTTTTGTTTTCTTCTTTTACAATTCAAACAGCAAAAACAACAACAATCCCATTGAAAAATGTGCTGAAGACCTGCATAGACATTTTTCCAAAGAAGATATAGAGATGGCAAATAAGCACACGAAAAAATGCTCAACATCACTAATCATTAGAGAAATGCAAATCAAAACTACTATGAGGTACCACCTCACACTGCTCAGAATGGCCATAATTAACAATTCAACAAATAACAAATACTGGAGAGAGTGTGGAGAAAAGAGTACCCTCCTTTACTGTCAGTGAGAATGTAAACTGGTACAACCACTATGTAAAATAAAACAGCATGGAGGTACCTCATAAAACTCAATATAATTCTATTTATAGAACTATCATATGACCCAGCAACCCCACTCTTGGGCATATATTCAGACAAAATTTTCACTGAAAAAGATGCATGCACCCTATGTTCTTTGCAGCACTGTTCACAATAGCCAAGACATGGAAACAACCTAAATGTCCATTGACAGATGAATAGATTAAGAAGATGTGATACATATACAAAATGGAATTCTATTCAGCCATAAAAAATACAAAATAATGCCATTTGCATCAATATGGATGGAAATAGAGACTCTCATACTAAGTCAGAAAGAGAAAGACAAATACCATACAATATCATTTATATCTGAAATCTAATATATGGCACAAATGAACCTATCTACAGAAAATAAACTCATGGACATGGAGAACAGACTTGTGGTTGCCAAAGGGGAGGGAGTGGAGTGAATTGGGCGTCTGGTGTTGGTAGATGTAAACTATTGCATTTGGAGTGGATAAGCAATGAGACCCTACTGCATAGCAGAGGGAACTATATTTAGTCACTTGTGATGGAACGTGTGTATACACACATACACACACACACACGCACACACACACATATGACTGGGTCACTTTGCTGTATAGCAGAAATTGACAAAACATTGTAAATCAACTACAGAAAAATAAAAACCTTTAAAAAAAGATTCAAGGGAAGTTGAGGCTGGAAGCTCAGCAATGACCCTTGTCTCTGGCTACATGTCACCCAACTAGTTATCTTCCTCAGTTGTCATCCCAGCATCCATAATTATTTTGAACACTGAAGAGGAGTAGATGAGGTCCCTTCCTATTCCATCATAGAATATATTTTGTCCCTACTAAGAAGATATATCAGTAAAAATTTAAACAAGTACACCTTTATTATTTATGCCAATGTATTCTGACATATATCATCTCATTTCATCTGTAGACGATCTTTGTGAAATAAGTCAAGATAAAAACCACATTTTTTTGATGGCTTAATGAATTTTATTGCAATTATAGGTGTACAAAAATCATCACAAGTTAATTTGATAGCATTTGTGTCCCAAACCCTCAGTGCATCCTCCCACCCCCAAAACCACATTTGAAAGTGAAAGAGATCACTGAAGCTTGGGAAAATGAAGTGACTTCTTTAGGTCCCACAGTTCATAGGTGGCCATTGAGGAATAATCAATTTTCTTTTTCACTCCAAATGTATCACTTTTCTGAACCACATTTATGAGACCAGAGAACCTATGACCTTTTCTTGGAAATATTTTTTGCTTCTCCTGTCCTCTCAAGAGAGGTGATCAGGAGCTCATTGCCCCTGGGATATTGATTGCATAAAGGGTTTCTTGTCTCTCTCAGGTGGGCATAAAGGGAAAGCGAAGACTTCTAATCTATTTTCTTTTCCCATCAACTAAAACGGTGATGTGCAGGTTGTCTTAGTGGGAAAATGCAAGCATGAGGCCAAGTGGGACAGGAAACAGATTTTGTATTGCCTGAAGCCTATACAAACTGGTGGTTCTTGTTAAGAAAAATAGTTCAAAATTATAAACACAAAATTAGATAGTAAAGCAAATGTTTGTTGAAAACAAGAAGTTTCAAACAAGTTACAATTTTTTTTAAAAAACCTGACAAAATGTAATATGTGGAAAACTAACATATATTAATTAACACATGTCTAAAATACTATTTTCCTGCATTCTCTGGCTGAACATCTTTTGCCTCTTCAGATGACAGGGATTTTGTCACATTATTTTCATTAAGGAAAGCAAAACAGATGATCATTAATCTTCTGGCATGTTTTTCCTCTCCACTCACAAACTTGGAAGCCAAACCTCAGAAGGCACATTCATATTGAAATATGCCCTCTGGCCTCCATCTTGGATGAGCAGGCAGAGCAGGTAGGCAGAGTATCGTGGGAAGACACTTCTACATCTGTAAAGGGAGAGCTCAGCAACAACAGGTTAGAAACACTTCCAAGCAACCATCTAACCAGAACTGGTGGTGCAGAAGACACACACAGACACACTGCAAAATGCCTATCTGCCAAACCGTAAAAGAAATACTAGTTTATATGATTCCTTCCTAGCTTGCAAAAGTGTGGCAAAGGGAAGGTTTTTTACTATAGACAGAGCAAAAAGTAGTCTGCTTTCAGGAGAAGTACTAATAAAGCACTGACTGACCTGACTTTTTGTTTAATTAATTCAACACACACAAAAAAGACCTTCAATGTGTCAGGCATTATGCCAAGCTAAGCACAAGAGCAGAATTCCATCTATACTACCTTAGAGCTTACCTTTCACTGCTGAGCAGATTGGCACATGCAGGGAATTTCCGTTCCCAGGTGGATAGAAGATACTGGGGGGGAAAAAGTGAGTTCCCTGGGAAATCCTGAACAAGTGTTTTCTCAAAAATTTTACAGAATTTTTGCCTCCTGGCTGTAGGTTGAAGCAACTGGAATGTTATTTAGTTCTGATCGTCATAGGAATTAGTATTGTATAGACATGTTCCACTTGCTGACATTTGGAATCCTAGGTCCTTGTATCCAAATGAATTCTCAGCAGCAATAATGGTGATAGAGAATGGTATAAAATTAGAGAAGCAATTTAAACCAGAAAAGAAATATATCCACACATGACCTCTGCATGACAGGGCTGAGCTGAGCTACCCTACTCTTACCATAGCAGAAAAGTTTTAAAGACGCCAGAGATCCTTTCAGTTAGAATTTAGACAATCACCCACATGATATGTCACATTCTGGGGCACATTTTCATCATTACTCATTGTGTTTGTCACAAATACTTGACATTACCAACAAAACTCTTATTTCAAAAAACTCATTTTCTGGCATCTAATTATCTTCCCAAAGCTATAATCCTTTGTGAAATCATAATCTATTCCTATGAAAATATGATCAGGTAAGGAAATATGACTTCAGGTAAGGAAAGAAACAGGAAAAGCAGATGAAAATTTTAAGTCTATTCCTTTCGTGCAAATCTCTCTAGCAATAAGGCAATAATTAAAAAAATAGAAAAAGCATGATGAACTCATAAAATTGTGGTTAAATATAATGTTTCTAAAAGTTTCTCAGCACCAGGTGCTCGAAAGTACACAGGATGACTGCGAAGTGCCCTCTCTTTTTTTAACTTTGATATGGGAGTACTTCAATATTTTGCAAATGTTTTACTTAACTTTTACGTTTCACTCTTCTTATAAATATTAAAACTTTTCCAAACTTCTGTTTCAACAAAATGGGTAAAATTTTAAAAGGTCATAATTTATTTCAACAACTTTCGGGTGAATTCTACAAATTGCTTCATAGGTCACTGACTTCCTAACATTTCGTATTACAATAGCACAAAATGTTAATTTAGAACCTTACATATATATTGATAGTGAGAGATATACAGTGATTAACTTATTCAATCTGAATTCTTTCTCTCAAATTCCATTGGATGCATTATTATTATATCAAATGGCATTTTTCTTCTAAATCTTATTGACTATATTAAAAAAAAAAAACTATTAAACTACCCAACTTCTTGACCCTTTCCCCTTCCCTGGGGTCACTGACATCTCTCTCTCCTTATGCATCTCTGATTACTCCTCGATCTCTCTTCTGCGTTTCCAAGCATTTTCTAGCACTTAAATGAGGCAATCTCACAAGCCTCCAACACTGAACTTTTCTTTGATTTCTCTTATTCATGCTTCTGTGTTTATTCCCAATCTGATGGCATCAGATGTCACTGCTTGTCAATGTCACCCAGATGAAACTATTCTACTTTCCAGATGGCTGATAAGATACCTCCCATTGATATCCTCCTTAGGGATAACATCATGTCACACTCAACAAGCTAAGGAAAATCTTCTTTTTCTAAAATACATTCTCTTTCTTTACCACTTCTAGCTGATGGTGGCTGTAACATTCTTTTTACCTCCCAGGGTAGACACCTTGAAGTTATCTTTACGTTTTTCCTTGTCTCATCCTCTGAATCCAATTTATCACTATATCAATATAATTCCTTATTTAAAATGTATCCTTTCCCTCCACTTTCACACCAGTGCCATAGCTGGAGTCTTTATCCACATCAACTATTTATTTCCCAGCTGATCTCCTAGCCTCATCAATACTCATGAGAAACAAAACTGGATTGACCATCCCCAAACAACCCATTAAACATGATAATTCCTTTTTCAAGGATATGATGCAGTTGCTTTTTTTCCACCTCCTACTTATTATCTAATATCTTCTTCTCCATCTTATTTAACCAACCTAATTTCTGTCTAATCCCCATTATATGGTTTGCAATTCAGTAGCCCCTCTCGCCACATATTTTCTGACTGATCTTTTTCTTAGTATCTTTGTTCATGCTGTCCTCAATCCTGTGAGACCTAATTCTTGTCTCCAACCATTCAATTTCTACTCCTCCTTCAAAGCCCACCAAAGTTCCCTGCCTCTGACTAAATCTACACACAATCCCATCTCTAACACTCAATCATACTCAAGTTCTAAGCCATTTGGCACAATTCTAATAAATGGCTGAGACTGTCTGGATGATGTTTTTTGGCCAGATCTCACAACTTTGCTGCACCTTAGTGAATTCATTATCATTCCAGCTGAGAACACCATGTTTACACTTTTAAGAGCTCAAGTTCTTCTGATCACTAGGCTGTGACCAGGTTCTAATTAATGGAAGAGAGAGAAGGAAAAAAATGTAGGCTGGATTAATTCTAAGTTCAGCTCAACAATCCAGTCATATCAACCTAACAAAATAACTTCAGATTTTCAAGTTTTCTACTCCTCATGGTTAAAATTGGTGTTTTAATATCAACTTTCCCTAACACACTGCATTGCTATGGAAATTAAACAAGATCATTTATATGGAAGATCACTATAAAGCATTATGCAAACATATAGAATTATTATTAATTCATGATAACAAGATTCATGAGATACTTAGTTCTAAGCCATAAAGTTAATTTAATAATTTATTAAGAGGAATAAATATTTATGCTGAGTAGAAAGATGTATGTGTTCGTGAGGTAAAACCATACTTGGATTAAAAGATCTGAGGAAGAGAGTAAATACTTGAGAGAAATAAATCCTAAGAGACGTAAATTGTTTTGAATGATAGCTTGCATTTATTTTCTTTCTTCTTAAGGCCGCACCTGTGGCATCTGTAAGTTCCCAGGCTAGGAGCTGAATCAAAGCTGTAGCTGAGGCCATAGCAACACCGGATCCAGGTGCTTCTATTACCCACACTGCAGCTTGTGTCATCGCCAGATCCTTAACCCACTTAGAGGGATTGAACCAGCATCCTCAGAGAGACAATGCTGGGTCCTAAACATCCTGAGCCACAATGGGAATTCCCATAACTCTTGATCTCTTAGAGAACTCTTCTGCAAATAACCAGCCCTACCATGGCATGAAAATTTATGTTATCTTTGAGAACATAAAAAGGTTGTATTTTATGAATTTATGTATTTTTCAAGGAGTGGGAGAGCAGTTACACCTTATCATTGATAACTGATCCCTAATGATAATCTGGCTTATAACATTTTCAAGTCCCTTAGCATCATTTTCTCTGAGAATAAACTTGTTTCCTCATCCTTTATTTGACAAAAGTGGGAACCAGATGTCCTGAGATCATAGTCTAGCTCTGCCATTTACTGGTTATGTTATCTGGAGCAATTTACTTCACACAACTCTATGCTTCTGTTTCCGCATTTCGAAAATAGGAATAATAAGGTATTTACATCACAGGCTATGCTGAGAATCAAATAAGTTAGTGCATGGCTTTTAGTAAGTGCTCAATAACTTTTCTATTTCATTCTGAGTTGTATCCTAATCATCTCTTTGCATATCTGTCTACTCTGCCAGACTGTAAGCACCTTAAGGATATAGGTCTTGTTTCTCTTTGTCAGCTTCTCAGCATTTATACATTACCTTAGGTATAAATCAAGAGCTGTTTTACATAGATATCTTCATTTCCCAACTAATATTTAATATTGGAAGTTCTGTAAGCCCTCATTGAATGCTAAAGTTATATATGATATTCTTTTTATTTCTTCCAAACAAGCACTTACTAAATATTGATGATTTATTGACTTACACTAATTAGGTTCTAATATCCTCATGAAACCTGAGTAATGAAGCATCTTAGTCCAGAAATTTTATCCTGTATCGTCCTTTATCTTCCCTTTTGTCACAGACCCGCAGTTCCTACAGCACCTACAGCATCAATGTTAACAATGACTACAGCAGTGCTAAGTATGTGCAAAGCCACTATAGAAGAATTACAAACCTGATCAAAGAAACAAGTACGTCACATATTAACTGGTACTTTACTAAGATTTTGGAAGAAAGTGAGAAGCACAGAGAATTAATAATTAGACATATCTAGGTAGTGTTTTCAATATGACAAAAAAACAAAGGTCTGAGAAAAAGGTATGCACTGTGTGGAGTGACTAAGAATTTGAAAGAAGGGCACTAACTGATACTTCATTTTCTTCAGAAATAACAAATAATTTCTTCCTTCTACCAAAGCATAGGTAACTACTGATCCTACTCTGCAATAAATAGTAGTTTCAGAAGATTATTATTTTCCTGATTTTATATAAATTTATCTTGATGTCACTATTTTCTAGAGAAGGATGTCTATTCATATCTTGAATAATTCAATTAAATTACAGTTATCAGTTGCCAACAATGCAGTGTTCTGACTCTGAGAGAAATGCCTTTTCCAATTTCCTCCACTGTATTTAAACTATATTGTTTTTAAGAATTTATGTGTCTGTTCCACAAAATATAGCACATCTCCAATTAGGTTATAAGTTAGTATAGGCAGAAGCACTATGTTAATGATTCTTATAAGTACCTTTTTCAGTGCCTAGCACATGAAAGATATTCAGTAAAAACTTACGGAATAAACCAATGAGTTAACAAAGGAAGAAAATGTATGTTCACCAAATTCCAAGGTTGTGGGAGTTTCAAATAAAATATAACTAACACTTACCTGTGAGAGACTTACAATAAAGTTAAAGACGATATACTCAGTTAAAAATAATAATATAAGGAGTACCCGTAGTGGCGCAGCAGTTAACAAATCCGACTAGGAACCATGAGGTTGTGGGTTCGATCCCTGGCCTTGCTTAATGGGTTACGGATCTGGCATTGCCATGAGCTGTGGTGGAGGTTGCAGACAAGGTTCAGACTTGGCATTGCCATGGCTGTCGCATAGGCTGGCAGCTGTAGCTCCGATTCAGCCTCTAGCCTGGGAACTTCCATATGCTGCGGGTGTGGGCCTGAACTGCAAAATGTGTGTGTGTGTGTGTGTGTGTGTGTGTGTGTGTATTCTCTAGTTAAAATAGTACCTGATGCTGGAATAATGCTACAACTACAAACAACTATAATTTTGGGCAAAAATTTTGGAAAGAAGAGCACCTGGTGTTTTCTCTAGCTCAATCTAATGAGACGGTCCCTAAAACAGCACAGAAAAGATGGAGCCCAACAGGACACAATGGTTCTGCTGTGCTGAAAAGACAGATACTGTCTAAGGTGCAAAGGTTTGAGAAATTTTCATGGAAGGATAATGGAGAGGATTGGCTTGGGGTCAAGGGGTATCCCAGAAGTCCATGTGGAAATCAACTGAGCTATGTTTAATTTTTATTGTATTTATAGATGCCAGAGCCCTGTTTCCTATAATTTACTTGTTTCTTTGGTTTTTATTTTCCTGTTGTTTTGGGGTTTCCCTAAGAACTCCTTCTTAGACACAATCTGTTTTTGCAGTTCCTCTCTGTTGTAATCCATTGTTATTATACTGGAGCCCTGTTGACATGGTGATAAGGTATTGGGAATGGTAGCATTCTATAATCTTGTTATTTAATCCCAGTTTTTTTGGTGGGGCTGTGCCTGGAATGTGACCTTCAGAAGTATGTATTAGCTTTTTTCCCCTTCCTCTGTGTGAGAAAGGTCATCTAGAGGAGGTCTAATTGTTTTTCCTTCAAGTCATATAAGACAGGCAAAGTAGCTCCCCTTGGAGGGCAAGGGTTTGCTGTGGAGAACTCTTCAGGTGTATTTAATTTTTTTTCTAGCTTTATTGAGATACAATTACTATACAAAATTGTGTAAGTTTAATGTATACAAATGTGATATCTGATATACATATATATTTCAGTGATTATCTGAGTTATTTAAAATTGGTTAATTTTCTCCTTTCCCTGCCTGAAATAGGAGGAACATTCTTCTCTGATCTTTGCTGTGAGAACTTGGTAAGGACACTGCAGATGATACCCATGAAACCATGGGGGAATCCCTAAAACTGGGCCCCCAGAAGCTTTACCTTTCATGTCAATCTACACTCAGATTCTAGCAGCTCCTCTAAGTTACCACGTAAGTTTTTCCACCTGTTTCTGGTTCCAGTAAGTTTCTGCTTCACTTTGGCTGATCTCAGCTGTGGTTCTCCATATTTAATTCATTTGTCTCTCCAGATTTCAGAGTAGCGGTTTGTCCTGTGACCTCAATTCCCTGATAGATCTAAGAAAAGTCATAAATATTCAATTCTCTGTGTCTCTCTGTGTGGGTGTGTATGTGTGAAGACAAGAGCGATAACTTCCAAGCTCTTTACATGTCAGTGGTAAACCAGAAGTCATCAATATGTTTTCCTATCCTTTTAGCATATTTCCAGTGTCCAATACAGTATTATTAAATATAATCCTCATGATTGTACATTAGATTCCTAGACTAAAAAAAAAGGAGATCCAGTTGATGGAGTACAAAAAAGAGGTGTGGTACTGAGAGAAAGGTTAATTTAGAAAGTTAGGTAGTGGCCAGGCCATTGATGGCCTTATGTCCAATGGTTCTCAAATGCTTTAGTCTCAGGAACCCTTTACGCTCTTTAGACTTACTGAGCACACTGAGAGCTTTTGCTTATTTGTACAACACAGTCATCAACACTATCTTATAATTAAACCTGATAATTTTTTAAATATTTATTAATTCATTTAAAATTACAAAAATAAGCCTGGTATGTGTTAATACAAAAGACACTTTAATTTGTAAATATATATATATATACACACACACACATATATGTATATAATATACATAATATATCATATGCATATATATGTGTGTGTGTGTGTGTATATATACACACACACACACACATATATATATATACCTCAAAACAACAATTACTAAGAAGAGTCATTTTCCTTTTTTTAATTTTTAGGGCCATCCCCGTGGCATATGGAAGTTCCCAGGCTAGAGGTCGAATCAGAGCGGCAGCTGCCAGCCTACAACACAGCCACAACAATTCGGGATCCAAGCTGCACCCGTGACCTACATGACAGCTCACGGCAATGCCAGATCTTTAACCCACTGAGTGAGGCCAGGGAATGAACCCTCACCCTCATGAATACTAACCAGGTTCATTACCACTGAGCCACAATAGGAACACTAGAAGAGTGATTTTTTGCTTTTGCAAGATTCTTTAATATTTGCCCGAACAGAAGGCAACTGGATTCTCACATCTGCTTCTGCATTTGTTCTGTTCCAATATCACAGGTCAGGTTGCCAGGGAAAACACCAGTTGGTTGAGAGAGAATGAGAATCAAAAAGTTGTAGTATTAATAAGGAAATAATTTCGACCTTGTAAAATCCATGAATAAATCCCCAAATGACTCTTTGAAAATAGCTGTTAAACTGGTATAAGCATAATGCAAAAGAGTATGGAGGTACCTCAGAAAAGTCAATATAGAATTACCATATGATCCAGCAATCCCACTCCTGGGCATATATCCAGATAATACTTTCACTGAAAAAGATGCAGGCACCCTATGTTCATTGCAGCACTATTCACAATAGCCAAGACATGGAAACAACCTAAAGGTCCCAAAACAGATGAATGGCTTAAGAAGATGTGGTACATATGGCTGAATTCTACTCAGCTATAAAAAAGAATAAAATAATGCCATTTGTACCAACATGAATGAAACTAGAGACTCTCATTCTAAATAAAGTAAGTCATAAGAGAAAGACAAAAACGTTACGATATCACTCTACGTGGAATCTAATATATGGCACAAATGAACCTATCTACAGAAAAGGAAACAAATTCATGGACATGGAGAACAGACTTGTGATTGCCAAGGGGGAGGGCGAGGGAATAGGAGTTTGGGCTTAGTAGATGCAATCTACAGATTTTGGAATAGGTAAGCAATGAGATCCTACTGCATAGCACAGGGAACAATATCTAATCACTTGTTTTGGAACGCGATGGAGGACAATGTGAGAAAAAGAATGTATATATATGTATAACTGGGTGATTTTACTGGACAGCAGAAATTGAAAGAACATTGTAAATCAATTATAATAAAACAATTTAAAAAGAAAGAAAACAGCTGTTTCACATCATGTTAGTAGATATCTGTCACATTCTATGTAGGGAAAGGATTAAAAGTAAAAGGAGATATAGGTAGATGAATATAGTAGCGTTTTATAATATTTTAGTGAGACTAGTAGCTAGAACTAGGGTGTTTCACTTACAGAAAAGATGGAAGATTCAGGCACTAGTTAGGAGATTTAATGGACAATATTGGTGATAGATTTTGACATGGGAAAGGAAGGAATCAGTTGAAAAGGATAGGTCCTCGTTTTGGGGTTTGTTTATTCATTTATTTTGGTTTGTACCAGTAGATGGACAGCTAGGCTCTTTCCTAAAACAGGAAACAAAAATATGAAGTTTTGGAGAGCACAGTCATGAGTTTATTTTGGCTAAGCTGGGTTGTACAGGCCTAAGAAACATCCCCCTGCCAAAATGGAAAGAAGGCAGTTGCCTACATATGCCTAGAGCATAGAGTAGACTTGGCTTGAAAAACACATTTATGAGCCATGTGCCTATGGTGGTTAGTAAAGCTATTGCTGTGTATATGTTTGTCTAGGAGAAAATATAGAGAAATTAGAGTATAGAACCAAGCCTTGAGGAACTCCTAAATGTAATGTTTGAGATAAGGAAGCCATATTTGTAATGCAAAAAAGAAATGTGGTAATGATAGAGGCAGAAGAAAAACTAGGAGATTATTCTCTAAGAGTATAACCAATAAAGTAAGATTTCTGAGAAAAAACAGGATCTCAGTTAACATTTTGCTCTTGAATGTCACCCTGGAAGCAAAAGTACCAGGGACTTAAACATCCAATTTTATGTGAATGTGATTAAATTCAAATATAAAACCCGTGCAGAAAATGTCCTATTCAGAAGCTAGAAGTGAGATTCTGATTAGAAGTCAATTTATCTGGAGATAGTGCTTGTGGTAAGTCATAAGTAAAAATAATACCTATTCTACATAATTGTTACGTCTGGTTAGGTAACAAAGGTAAGAGAGATTGGGGAATGCTACACTCATTCACTCAATCCTTCAAATAAGTCTTAGAGAGGAAACCATATGAAAATGTTTCATCCTTGACTAAAAGTAGATTTTTTCATGGCTCTACAGAATCTAAAATCTTGAAAACTGAATTTCTACTTACGAAGTTAATACTGTGTTTAGGTCTTTTTAAATACATTTAGAAGTTACAGTCTGATGCAAGCTAGAATGTTTCCCTCATGAAATTCTCTTAGTAAGAAAATTGTTTCAGGGATTAAACATATCTGGTCCTATGGAACATGCTTCCTAATGGGAACTAATGAATTTACTGGAAAATTTCATCCATGATCATGATCAGGAAGATGAAAAAGCAAAGAAAAGAAAAGTTGGGGAAGCAAACAGCTGAGGATTTCCTTTCTGTATGACAAAGGAAAACCACATGCTAATGCACTAGCTGACTTAGAGCAGCAAATATTTTAGCACATCAACCATGTGCCAAAAACCGTTATAGTTACCTCAGACAAAAATATGAAGAAAAGAGTATTTATACTCTGGGAATAGGCACGTGCAAACGTATAATTCCAAAACAACGTGGTTAGTGTGGTGCCTTTCTTAGTCTTTCTCTTCCTATTGATTGAAGGAAAAGGTACAAGGATTTTAAATTCTCTGAGAGATAATAAGTTAACTGAAAAGACAATGAACAAATGTCTCCTGGAAATAGAAGAAGTTATGAGAAGCCGAGATCTCATACCAGATAAAGTTACAGAAACTTTATTTAGGTCTATCAGAAATATCTACATGTCAGAGAAACATATGTATTCTGACAACAAATAAGCTGGAACAGAAAAGGGGAAGGTCTTTTACTGCCTGTACTTTTGATTTAGGTTAATCAAAAACTGAGCAGGAAAACTAGACCAGACTGTTGGTGGTAGCCATGATAAGAAATGAAGGCAGCTATTAAAAGAAGCCATAGGTGTTTGTTTCAAACTAGCTTAGGAAGTCATTCCAGATAGCTTCTTCAAATAATATTTGAGATAAGTCAGTGATACCAAAAGAAAAAACAAAATTAAATTCTTTTGCATTTCCTCTTTTTTTTTTTTTTCTTTTTACAGCAGCACCTGTGGCATATGTTAGTACCCTGGCTAGGCGTCAAATGAGAGCTGCAGCTGATGGCCATAGCCACGGGCATAGCCACAGCAATGCTGGATCTGAACTGCATCTGAGAACTACATTGCACCTTGCAGCAGTTCTGGATCCTGAATGCACCTAGGGAGGCCAGGGATTGAACCTGCATTTTTAGGGACCTATGCCAGGTTCTTAACCCACTGCCACAATAGGAACTCCCAAAGTTCAATTCTAATTGGTGAGATAACATATGTACAAAATATATCATTTTAGTCTTAGCATTTTAGTTTCTTATACTGGCCTTAGGTTACTTGTTAAACTCTCAAGAAAAGATTAATTTTTGGTTGAAAATACATTTTTGAAGGTAAAAAAGGTTATTAATTCATTTATAAATGTTTTGTTGAGTATTTCTATGTGTGATATAGTGTACTCACTGATTAAGAAATTGAAAGCAACTCAAATATGGTGTACATTTACTCACCTTTTAAAGCTACTTACAAGGAAATAATTAAGATAATCCCTTCATAGGGCTGCAAAATGTTCCAATACAGATATATCACCCAGGATGATGTTAATATGTTCAATATCAGAATTTAAGAAGAAACGATATCAGTATGCATGCCAGAGATATGCTTCAATGCATACTTCTGAACTACTGCTATAGATCAGGAAGTGTAACTTTGACCAGGACTCATCGGTAGCCAGTTGCAGAGACCAGCCCACTCCTATAATCTCATAGTAGAGCACATTTCACAGTGCCAGGAATATGGAGGAACCCACAAATGCATATGGATTCTAACAATCAAAAAAAGAACATGATTTATGAATCTGAACCCTTATGTAAAAATTTCAGTCCATATTTGACCTGTGACCTAGTGACAAGAAAGCCCTCAAGGACTCAGCCTAGTGTGTGTGGACAACAAATAATGGGATAACATAAAAACATAATGCAACATGTATAAAATGCTACTGGAGCAAAATATGAGAGCTCCAAAATGACCTAGAGAAAGGGTAAACCAAACAGGAAATTCTGGAGTAATGCTTTAAACACCGTATTGACATTTGCCAAAAGAGAAAAAATGAGCGAGGCTGGCTAGGTAGAGAGACAAAATCATCAGAGCCACAGTAGAGTAGAAGAGTGTGGTATATTTGTGAACTGACAATAATCTAATATTGATAAAGTAAGATATGTGGATTGGAACTGGGAGTGCATGAGCCTGGAAAAGGCTGAATGACAAACATCCAATGGTGAAGGGTCCTACCTGTCAAATAAAGGGGTATGGGTTTTTTCTATACATTTGCAAAGAAGAGATTTTAACATTAACTCTATCCTTTTTTAAAAATACATATATATATATATCATTTGTGAAAATTTAATATATAAAAATGAGTATAAGTGAACAAGGACTAAGTTACCCATGTTTCAAGTTTTCTTCAAACCTGGGTGGACAGAGCAAAAGGGAGGCTGAGAGTCAAGTGCTGATGAGGTAGAACTGAATTGTCCTATCCTTCAGAGACACCAACCCCGCAAATCTGCAAACACAAAACCTGCAAGTCACATTCCCATGGGAGGAGGGGAGGACAGGTTTGTTTGCATGCACTCTAGCTTGATCTTTCTTCTACAGGTCAGTAATGCCTCCCTCTCATTGGTCACCATGGGCTTCTCCCCCATTTGTTCTTTATAAGTTGTTTGGCAAGAACCCTACCTTAAACCATTGCTTACTCTACATACTTTCTGCAAGATTTTCTCTCTTATGGCTTAATTAAGACCAATAAGCGAACGGCTCCTCCAAACATATCTCTAATAATGGTATCTCACCTGAGATTCTAGCTGGGCTTTTCTACTTGGCTGTCTCACACATATCCAAATCAGGGTGCTAGAAATGTCACATTAGAAAGGACTTGAAAGATCTTCCCTTATATCCATATTTTATAAATGAGAAGCAAAACCCGGGCATGTTTATTGCTCTCCTCAAGTTTGTCTTTCTCCTCAGTATCTGAAATAGGAATAGAACCCAATGCTCTGACTCATATTTTTTTCTTGACTCCATTATTAATTTTATACATGCATTGACTTCAGTGAGGGTCTGTGTCACGGAAAAACACTGAGCTAGGCACTTTAGGGAATACAAAGATGAGTAAGACATTTTAAACAGCTTATAATCAAGTACAAAGATAAATATGTATTGTAACACAGCAAAATACAAATGCTCCAGGAGAGCTAAAAAGATCTAAGGGATTCAAGGAAGATCAATCTGTATTTTGTTTCCATTTATGTTTTTATGTTTCTTGCATACATTTATCTATATTCCTAACCACAGTTACTTTTGCATGTCAAACATACAGTTGACAAACACGTATTCCCTTTTCAAAGGAAAGCTACAGAGTTCTCTTGTGGTATAGTGGGTTAACTATCTGGCATAGTCACTGAGGTGGCTTGGGTTGCTGCTGTGATGCAGGTTTGATCCCTAACCTGGGAACTTTCACATGCTGCAGGCTTGGCCAAAAAGAGAAAAGAAAAAAAAAGAAAGCTACAAATTAACTTTGGGATCATAGCTGGAGTTTTGTGTATTTCTTCTCCCAAAAGAGCACAAAGTCACTAACTTCTCAACTTCCCTGAGACGGTGCAGGGGAAATACCGGGAAGGAGATAGCTAGAGTGAGGCAGTAAAGGAAGTCAGGCCCAGAGCAGTTGGGGTATTTCAGAAACTGCACTATGGATCAGGAGACAAGCTGCCTGGACTGCTTCCCACACTGCTACAACACTTCATCATAGCCTGAGATTCAGAAAACAACCTGTTTGTTTACTTCAACTGCAAAAGCCATGAGACAACCTCAGCCTTGGAACTGTGGTATCCACAGTAGTTCTTTCCGTCTTGTTAGAATTTTCTAGGTTCAGAACTCATTAGGGAACCAAAGAGAAATGTAGAGCTCAGTAAAGTGAAATGCATATTATTCGCAACCTTTTCAATTGAAGTTTGTAGAGAGCGTACCTATTAGGAAAGATGTTAACTCCATGAGATCCCTAAAGTCCTCTTATGGACTGTGAGCGGTGATAACAAGGAACAAGAATTCAGCAAGATCTACTGAGAATCTAAATTTTAATAGGAATCTGATTGGCATTTTCCCAGGTTATACCCTCTGGCTCAGAGAAAGGAGGAAAATTATGACAGTGAAAAAGCAACAGCAACCCTCCCTGGGTCCTCCAGAGCTCTTGTACCTGCAAAATTCAAAGTAGTAGAAAATGATCATAGATTCATTTCAGAGCAGTAGGAGAACTATTGGGAAAAAATGCTTCAAGTCATATCAAAAAGACTGGAAAACAAGCTTCAGAGAGGAAAATATAGGCAAGAACTCTGAAAAAGTATCCCTTGTGACATCAATATATGTTAACATATTTATACGAAACACCCCAAAATACAGAATTAAAAACTCCAAGCAGTAGCATAGTATAAAACAAGGTTTTCAAACCTTAATGAGAATATGAATCATCTGGATAACTTGTTAAACTGCAGCTTTTGATTTAGTAGATCTGGGGTGGGCCTGGGATTTGATACTTTTAAGAAGTTTCCAGATGATGGTGTATGGCCGCTAGACTGGCTACACTATGAATAGCAAAGGGGAGGAAAGTTCATAAAATTAGAGGTCAGAAAACATAGATGACACTCTCCTCCCCTCTCCCCCAACCACCCACCCACACACCCACATCCACAGCCACACACATCATGCTACTTACAAACTTTAAAATCAACAGCCAGAAACCTAACCCCTCCGGATCTCCATTCCTATAAAATGGTATACTCATCACATGTCAAAAATATTATGTGATAATAATTATAAAGCTTTATAATTATAAAGCTGTATAAAAATATAGTTACTCGAAAAAGCAAAAGTATGATGTTATGTATTTATCTCAAAAAGAAAAGACATCTAGGGTAATGATAGTTGATATATAAAGGTTTTGTCTGTAGAAAACTGAAATTAAATTGTTTTCCATCCCTGAAGACAGCAATTCTAAGCATCTGTAGCAGTGGTTCTCAAACTTTGTTGCGCATTAAAATCACTCAAAAAGCTTTTTAAAAAAATACCTCTGCCTGGACACTTCCCATCTTGCTCCACAATTCTGATAAAATTGGTGCACAAGGGGAGCTAGACAAAAAGTGTTTAAAAGCAAAAACCTCTTAAGTGATTCTAATATGCAATCAGTCTTATGAACCACTGGCCCTTGATATGGATGCTCACTGAACAGAATTGGCTGAAAAAGTCAGAGAAAGTTGACTGGGTAGATGCAGAAAAAGAAAAGCAGACCTGAAGAGGTGCCCTTGTCAGTATGTACCTGTCTACTAAAGGAAAACTAATTTCTCCGTTGAAAAAATACTCAAAGAAAAATAGGAGCAACTGGTGAGGGCGGAATAAAGCTCATCTCTACTCTGGTTGTGAGGAGCAAATGAGATTATGCCTGTGCATGTACCTGAATGTCCGTTAAGTATCATAAAAATATGTAGTGTTGTTAAGATCAGATTCATCAAACAACTCATACCTAGAAAAAAGTGATATGTAACTGTTAAAGAGGACTGCTTTAAAGCAGCCTCCTTCGAAGCAGCCTCCTTCAGAAACCACCTCCTAACATAAAGTCTTGCAAATTGATTAAAATTTTCCAAGGAATCTGTGTTGTATAAGCTAAGTAGAATCTCTGATTACCTGCATTTTTGTTGTTGTTCTTGACCCTGAAGGTTACTCAATGCTTTACAGACTAGATACTCTTCAAATTTCAGTTTTTAAACAAACAAAAAAAAGTTTTAAGAGCCTCTTAAAATTAGAGAAAACTTTAAGTGGTGGCGAACAAAAATAAAAATTAGAGAAAAGCAGGTGTGTTGTATGGATAAATTTACGTAACAAGCAGGTGTCAAAAATAACAACCCAATTAAAAAAATAAAGCACCTACCCAAGGTGTGTCAGGAAGAAGTGAGACAGCATTCCCTAGTCTCCACCATGGCACAAAAAGATCATAGCCCTTTGCCACGACTAGCTAGGAAGCCGTGGCAGGCTCTTAAAAATGAGCTTGGTTGGAAAGTCCTTCAGGGGTATCAGGGACTCTGAAGTTTGGAAAAATGTAATAGTATCAAAACACAAAACAGCTAGTAGGGTAACTCTCACTGGGGTAGAAAGCAAAACTAAAAAACAATGTAAAAAATGGATATATGACTTTGTAAAACTTCCTGTGTCTTTAGTATCTTGTTTGTGGAATTCAAGAACATATGTTTGGTTGTGTAGAATAAACTGCAAATACCTATACTTATTGAATACTCTGTGCTAAATAATGTTCCTATGTTGCATTAACTCTTTGAATTATAATAACTTACTGAAGTATGTATGTTTGTACTATTATTATTACCTTCATTTTACAGATAAGGAAGCTGAGGCAAAACCAAACACTTGTTCAATATGCCAGGATTTGAACCTAGACAGCTTAATCCAATAGAATATAATTTTAACTACTACATTACACCAACTTTCTAACTTTATAGGATATTATTCCTAGAGATAATGATATTAACCAGTGAAATATAGTCTTTCCCATCTTAATATTTGTAGACTTGATTGGGCAGAACTTGTTCTTATTAATGAAGTTAAACATGACGTGTCAACTGATAATCTCTTTATTTCCTGTTCTTAGTTCAAGCTGTGCAACCTATAAGTATAGTACTTTCCCCAGTGAATTAATTTTTACATATATATTGTTCCTCATTAGACTATAAATTACTAGACTATCAGACTATGAATGCCACTTTTCTAAGAACTGTGTCTTGTTCATCTTTATAGCAGTACTGACTGGCAGAATACAAGTTTGTAGAATAATTAGTACTGAATGGGCCATTCAGGAATAGCTACTTAACTAAGTGAGGTTAAAAAAATTATTAACTGAGAAAGATCAAGAAGAAAGATTTAGATTTAAGCATTAGCCCAAAACATGATATGTCCCTTGGGGAAGAGACTGTAAAGACAAATTAGAAATGAACCAATATCAAGGTATGCACTGACATAGTTTGGCCGACCTGTTCGCCTTACAGGTATTTTAGAAGGAAACAGTTTGAATAAAGTAATTTTAATTAAAAAAATCATATATATTTTCGTAAACTCTGAAAAATGATGAAATAGGGAATAAAGGAAGAAAGAAAGGAACAAAGGCCAAGTAAAACAGAAAGAGCCTTGTGGTCTATTTATGCATTCTTTAATACTTACTAAGTATTACTGTGTATGAACTGTCTCTATAGGTTTTGAATAAAATAAGTATCAATATAGAAATATAGACAATACCTCTGTACAAGGATCATATGTTCTAATGAGAAAAAAAAAAACAAGACAAACACAACAAAAACATTAAGGTAGTGGTAAGTGCTATGAAGACAAAAGACAGCTGTATGAAGATAATGCAGTAAGTTTGTAGAAGAGAAGGACAGACATTTAGAGTGTTAAAGGGCAGTTCCACTATGAAAGAGACATTGAACAGAGACTTGTACATCAAGAAGAAGATGGCGCAGTAAAAATCTGTGACAGAGCCGTCTAGGCAAAAAAAAAAAAAAAAAATGATAAAGACAAAGGCCCTGAGGCAGCAACAAGCGTGTTCCTATCTTTGAAAACTTAGATGTCCTCAAAACATTTATTCTGCTCAAAGAAGAGGAAAGGCCACTGTAGCAGAACACAGAAGAGTATTCAGAAAAATTCAAACAGAAGACTATTTGAAACCAAAGAAGGTGGGGCACGTTAATTACTAATGAGGTGAACCTACCGGGGCGGGGCTAAGGTTCCTGATAAGCTAATTAGGATATCACCAATGTCTTCAAGAACGCAATTTTAGTAGAATCCTCGGGATAGCTGGGCTTCTGATTTAAGGGATTCCAATAAAAGAGGTGATGAAAAAATGAAGACATCTAAGACTTTTTCCAAATAAGCAAAGAAGAGAGACTGGAGTGAACCTCAAGTGAACAAGCAAGAGAGATGATCATCAATGAAGATCTCAAGTGATTTAAGAAAATATGATTCAGGATATAAAGAGAAATTATATTTAGTAGGACAGCACCTTTACTAAGAGTCTGAGGCTATAAAGAAAGGGAGGAGTGATAAAAATACAATAACTGAAAAATGTGAGGTGGGAAGGAAGAAATCAGAGGTAGCTAATGGCATCTAGTATTTTGTTTCCCTCCACTAAAGTGAATGATAAAGTTATTTCTTAAGACTGGAATTGACAAGAGCAGGATTGACCATTTGAGTAGAATGGCAAATACAGGCAACACAGAAAGAGAGTAGTAGTAATGCCTAACTGATTGCAAACTAATTGAAAGCCAAAAATCTTACCTTATTCATCCCTGGGTCCCTCATTCTACATAAAATATCTTTCACAGAAAAGCTGTTTAATTCTCTCTGCCCCTCCCCCCCTCCCCCCGCCAAAAAAGAGTATTTGGGATTTACAGAGGAATAACGTGGAGTCTGAACTGGGGGATTCACATCCTCCTTCTCTCTATAGAGTCAAGTCTCCTTAGCATAGAATGCAATGCCTGTCATGATCTGGCCACAACCTAACTTCCTAACCTTCCTTCCTGCAACTTCTACTATAGGCCCATTCTTGTAGCCCAACTAACTTGTGTTCTATTTCCATAATATGCTGTGCTTCAAAGTTTTGAGTCTTTATATATGTTGTTCATTCCATCTGGCGTACCACATCCTAACCTGAATGCCTGCTAATCAACTCATCTTCTAGACCTATGAATAATTGCCTCTTCTTCTTTGAAATCTCGCTATTGTCGCCACAAATTTTTATTCCTCTGACTTCTCTATGTTCCTTCAGCATATTATCCATACCTTCTTTATAACATTATCAAATTGTATTTTCATTACTTATTTGGACATGCAAATATCCAAGGAGCTCAAGATCAGGGATCGATCACGTTGTATTTAACTCTAAACACTCAATATTTAGGCTTATAAAGCCTGGAATGTATTAGGCCCTAAATATGCTTTTAATATATGAATGAATTATTAGCATATCTAATGCCTTTTTCTAGGGCTATTTTATTGAGAAAGGTTTTAGTAGCTTATGATCTAGTAAGATGATAATTTTAAATATATTTAAATATATTAAGACAAGTCCTATGTGCTAAAATGAGTACTGTTAGCCTTAGCAACGATGTCTAGGAAGGATCAGGACACAACTTTTTGGTGAAAAGAAATACGCAAAATATACTTATAAATTTGCCCAGATGTTAAGTCAATCTACTTCAAAAGGGATGGAAGGAAGAGTAACATTGGCAAAATGTCAGAGTGGAAAGCTCCAAACTCCTGTTGCTCCACAAAAACAAAAAAACTAGCAGAAATTGTCAGAACCAGTTTCATAAGAACTCCAGAAAACAGTAAAAGTTTCTAGAATCAAGAAAAGGATGCTACAAGGGAGAAGAAAAGGGGGGGTAAGTAATTTAAAAACTGTAGAAATCTTTGTGGTATTTTTACTTGCTTTTGTCCCGTTCCCTCCCTAACTTAACAACAGTCTTGAAGATGGCAGCCTGCATTCCCAGTGTGGGCCTTGGTACCTGGTTCCAGAGGGAGCAGAGCACACCTTAATTAAAATTACTGTGTTTGTCTGCTCTAACATGTATGGGGGCTATCTAAAGGTCTGATATAAGACACTCTTCTCTATTTCACTTAACTTGGAATCACTGAGGGCAAAATACTGGCAGGCACTTCTCAAAACATTGTCAGATGAAAGGAAAATCCACAGCTACCTGGGATAAAAGATTATGGCTCAGACATAAAAAATACAGCCTACGAACTGAACGCAAAAGCTGAGGACATTGTTTCTTTGGGAAAGTAGCATTTTCAAATCACAATCCATGTATACTCAGGAATTTAGGTAGACAGGCTTATACTCAGAGAAGAACACATGCTTGGAAAATACCTAAGAAGACCCTATGATTTCTCTTCTGGCTGAACACTAGGTTCAACGCAAGCCTGAAGTGAAGGGGAAGACAAAGTGGTAAATGACCCAGCCAAATGTTAAAGAAGTGTCATAGCATGGGCCATCTGCAAAGACTGGGACAGATTTTGTTTGTGTATTTATTTGTTTTAGCTCCTGGTGTGATAGCGAAATTTTCTATCACAACGCAAGCTGAATACAACTAAAGGAAGAGAACTCAGTGAGTATATTAACAAGGAAAACAATTATTGCAAAAATAGTTTGGAAAAGTAAACAAACAATTATAACCTTCAACAATTAAGAATAGAAAGACTTGAGGGAGGAAAAGAATCTTATTTCCAAAGTTACCATACTGTAATAATTTTTGTCAAAAAAATCACAAGGCATGCAAAAAAACTAAACAAAAAAACAAAAAGGAAAGTATCTCCAATTCAAAGGAAAAAAAAATAGATGAACAGAAACATCTCTGGGAAGCCCAGATACACTACAAAAACACCTTAAATCAACTGTCAAGAGAGATGCTTGCACCTAAAAAATTAAGCCATTATTTTATCATTATTTCTAGACAAAGGCTTTGAAATTTTTTGAGCCAGTGACTTATTGAGGTTTTCCAGTTCTGTATCATATTAACAAAATGTGCTACCCAAATACTTAAAACCATTTGGGGTGGATGACACCAGTCGAACTGACTATCTCTAAAGAATATCTAGCCAGATAACTTTTGATAAACAGAAACACCTTAAAGAACTACTCTCCTATGTCTGCTTTAATAAGTGATGACTTACTTGCCAAATGTTTCCCTGAAGTCCTAAATTAATTCAATTTTGGAAAAATGTGTTACAAAATATTTCTTATTCTGCCTACAAAAAGAAATAACTATTTTTCAAGTACTTAGTATGTGCTAGGCAATGTGTTAAACAATTTACATGAAAATTTTCATAAAAACTTTCTGATAAAAACACAATCATCATCCCATTTTACGATGAGAGAAAGCGGGCCTAAAGAATTTGAGCAATTAACTGAGGAGCTCATAGATAGCTAGTGAGAGAGGAGAGATTTGAATACTGGTTGCCTCCCTTCAGAGTTTACCCACACTTAGCTACCTAAGATCTCTCTAATGCTGTAATCTGTGAGTTTGTTTCCAGCGTCTTGTTTTCTGTTTTTTGTTTTGTTTTGTTTTTGTTTTTACAGCTGTACTTATGGCATATAGAAGTTCCTGAGCTACAGGCAGAATTGGATTCGTAGCTGCAGGCCTACACCACAGCCATGGCAACAGGTAGGTTGTGGATCTGAGCTGCATCCACAACCTACGCTGCAGCTTGCCACAACTGCAGATCCTTAACCTGATGAGCAACATCAAGGATAGAACCCGCATCCCTCAGGGACACTATGTCAGGTTTTTAACTCACTGAGCCACAATGGGAAATCCTGTTTCTTTTTTTATTAGTAAGTTCTTTTGTGTCATTTTTATTAGATTTCCCATATAAGTGATAATCATATGATATCTGTCAGACTTACGTCACTCAGTATGATAATCTCTAGGCCCAGATAAATATAAAACAAACAACCCAATCAAAAAATGTATAGAAGATCTAAATATACATTTCTCCAAAGAAGAAAGACAGATGGCCAAAAAACACATGAAAAGATGCTCAACATCACTACTTATCAGAGAAATGCAAATCCCTAATGCTGTAGACTAAAGCATCCTAGAAAATTCAGAATATCATTTAAAGAATTTTATCTATGTTGTTAAAAAGGTAAGATTCAGCTTTCTTGTTTTTGATTATCCAGTAAAATATGTCAAGTCCACAATTTAGAGCAGTCTTCTGGCTTTACCACCTAACATTTAACACAATATCAGACACATTCAATAATAAAGACTATAAATAGCACCATAGATGTCTGCCAACTTAACTATTTTTACCTTAAAAATGTGACTCTCTCTTACAACTTAAAGAAAGTTTACCATATACATATGTTCTTCACTTCTAGAATTTAAAAAAACCCCAGCTGGCTACTATAGTTAATCCCTTGCCTTGCATTTAAAAAGGAAAAGAACAAGTCTCTATTTGAACAAACTTATAGTGGTACATGCCTTTTTAGAGAGGTTGATTCAGCTGCAAATTTGAATGACCTTTCGGTAATTAACATAATAAAAGTAAAGTAAAAAGAAATAAAAGTATATGGCACTGATATATATTTTATGCATAGTTACTGCAAAAACAGAATAGTACAACTGAGGAATAAAAACTAACAATCATTATGCCTAAGTGGTTTTGAAAATTCTTGGCAAAGAATTTGATGTTAGACCTAAGGCTTTCATTCTGAAATCTATTACTCTTGCTTTTCATGTTGATGACTTAAAAGTCCTAAATGAGACTTTGGATAAGGATGGTTGTGGGGAGAATCAGAGAAGGAAGTGGATACAAAGAGAGAAATGCTGAGGAACTGCTGAGACTACAAACATTTATGTTGCAAGTGGAAACAGAGCCAATACATAATGAGGTAAACCTCATTGGAAAGAGCTCACTGCACACAAAAGTGAAAAACAGAGGTGGTTAATGGACAGAATGACTCACCTGATGCTGTATTTTTCTAGCAAACAGCATTACTAAATCAAGTATCTTTTGTTATAAGTGTTAAGAGAATACAAAGACAGTCTAAATCCAACAAAGGAAATCACTGATTTAAAAAAAAAAAGATAAAAACCCTTGATAACAAGCCCTAGAGCAATTCAACCTCAAAAATATTTGGCAGTATGTACTGAATGTGGCTCAGTTCCTTAGGGAATATCATGCTTAAAGATTCATTCCAGGATTTTATTATCACTAGCAAATTCTCTTTAATCAGGATGACCTTTATTAAGTACCAAGGTCACATTTATAAAACTTTACCCTGCCTGGGAAAAAAAAAAAAAAAGCATACTGAGGGGCTACTTCTAGATTTCACTCATGGCTTTGGAAGTTTTGCTCAACTCAACAGCTTTGTCACATTGCTTTGGTTTTACCTATCCTTGCTACCCAAGGGCATTTGGGCAAACTAAGTCTCAATCTACTGTGCTTTAGAAAAATTAGAGTCTTTGTAGTACTGATGAGTTTTCAACTAACTTGAGAGAGTTTATAATTTTCAAGGTTCCAGCTGAACATTACCTCATGCTTCACCTGGAGCTTTACAATACAAAGAAGGTTTTCAGAATTTGAGAAATGAAAATATGTATGAATTCATACATCCTTTTCGTCCTTTTGTCCATCAACTTCGAGTTGTAAAAAATGCTTATTTTTCTGCAGGGTGTTGGAGGGGGTATGTAGAAGAACAAATCATAATAGAAAGAACATTTGCATAGGGATGTTTAACACAACCAGAACAAGAGTTCCATGGTTTGTGCTACGACTGCCTATGACGTCATGTTTAATTCCATTGTAAAATACTTATCAGTGCATTCCATGAACCCAGTATATTAGTGAAGAGGGCAGGCAAACACCAAGGAAGAAGGGAACAAAGGAAATGTTTCTTCATTGTCTTCTAAAAAGAAAGAGAAGCAGTTAAGCCAACTGTATCTTTTTCTGCAAATATAGTTCAGGGATTGAACCTGCAGAAAAGCAGTGACCAGAGCCACTGCAGTGACAAAGCCAAACGCTCAACCCACTGCACCATAAGGGAACTCCTTCCATTTCTTTTAGATAGCTGGAATTTAAGCTAGGGCAATTTCTCCAAGTTAATCAATTTCTATTTACTGTCCTAAATTTTGGGGATATGAAATTCTCTATAGGGAATCAATTGCTAGAAAATGACTTACCACTCACTCTTAATTGTCTAGATTAGAGGCAGCTGAGACTAAGGGCCCTTTACTCTCCCAGGAACAGTGGGCTGTACCCAAATTAAGCTTCCCAAAGCCCCAAAGTCTTCTATGTGCAGTGCTGCTGGCTTTCCCAATAACTTTTTTTTTTTTTCCAGGGCCACACCCATGGCCCATGGAGGTTCCCAGGCTAGGGGTCTAATCGGAGATACAGCTGCCAGCCTGCACTACAGCCATAGCAAAGCAGGATCCAAGTGGTGTCTGCAACCTACACCACAGCTCAGGGCAACGCCAGATCCCTCACCCACTGAGTAAGGCCAGAGATCAAACCCACAACCTCACGGTTCCTAGTCGGATCCATTTCTGCTGCACCATGACAGGAACCCCCCCAATAACTTTTATAAAAAGTTGACACCTAACCCAAACTGTCCAGTCTCCAGGAATCAAATAATTCTCACTGATAAATTTTTTCTTGTAAGATTCATATATGAGGACACAATGGGTGAGTTCCCCTCCCTAGAATATGAACTGCAGTAAAGAGTTGACTCAGTGGGTCTAGCAGCTTCAAGACATGCACATTCCAAAGAAAAGTCTGGCCTGTGATTAACGTTTACAAGGCATCCTCTAAACCCTTGGAATGTTCCTTCTGATAACAGTGTTTTGTTCACCTAGGGGCTTAAATCATGCCGGATAGTCTATGCTAACAACATGATCTATGGTTAGGACCTTGGGCCACATAGTACCAGTCTGATTCTGAGGGGCTAGATACTGAGTAACAAGGTCAGCCCCATGGGTTCTCCATACTTCTGTGATCAACCGTCAATTCAGTGTCAATTCTGGACACCAAAGATTGGGTGAGCTTCTCTGGTTGACAGCATTCCATATGTGCTGTCACACACTGCTAGAAGCAATTAAATACCATCCATACATTCCCATTTCCCTGGGAAATGATGACAGAAGCCCATGCCCATTCTCTCCTAGACTGCCTTATACACCTTTACCTTTTGCTAATTTTAATTCGGGTATTTTCACTGTAATAAACCTTAACTATGCAGTCTAATTGCTTTGGTGAGTTCTAGGAGTTCTAGGATACCAAATCACTGAATCTCTGCGTGGTCTTGAGGATCCTTGTGCACAGTGACTCACACTGCATGTCCAGCAGTCTGCAGATCCCCCGTTCACCAGGACAACAGGAAGACTGGGGAACTTGCATCTTTCCCCCTTACAACCCTCCACTCAGAAGTTTCCCAAGTGCAATCTACTCCTCACTCCACTCCAAACTGTGTGGTAGAATTCAATGACAGCATATGCAAAACTTATGAGTTCTTATTCATTACATCACACATTGTTAAGACATTTATGAACAGAGATGAAAGGAATTATATTTTTTTCTGGTTTCATTATTTTGAAATCTTTAATTTGAAAAATTGAGTCTTTAACTAAATACACTCTTACTTCTTTCAGAATTCTAGCATTATTGAGGTACATAGGAAATACTTTTTTTTTCTTTTTTTGTCTTCTTAGGGACGCACATATGGAAATTCCCAGGCTAGGGATAGAATCAGACCTGCAGCTACCGGCCTACACCTCAGCCACAGCAACATGGGATCTAAGCCGCATCTACAACCTGCACCACAACTCACAGCAACGCCAGATCCTTAACTCACTGAGCGAGGTCAGGGATTGAACCTGTGTTCTCATGGATACTAGTCAGATTCATTTTCCGCTGAGCCAAGACAGGAACTCCTCATAAGAGAGCCTTTATTTTCTACCTACTACTAAATGCTCAGATCCATTGTTGATTTAAAAAAGCATAAAAATACAACATATACAGAAATTACTAAGAAAGATACAGAATGTCAGAAGAGCTAAATAGAAAATAAACAGGCATGCTAAAAACTAAAGTTTATTACATGCTTATTCCAGTAATTGAGGACTCCTATCAAATTTTTAACAATACTATTTTGCATTGTGAGATTCCAAAAATTATCACTGTAGATAATTTATGTGTAGATTTTCTGAAAAGGTCACCATTAAAAACCTCATCTTTCAGACGCCATGCTGATTTACACAATTTCAATAGACAGTGTGACCAATGTTATAAACCATGAAGAACCTTGGCCACCTAAATGTGTCAGTGTGCCAAAGCTATTTTTCAGGAGTAAGGTGCATAGGTTATTTTTCAGTAGTAAGTTGGGCAATTGCTAGCAGCATATGTCAAGGTCAAATTATGGACTTTTTGAAGTTTGTCTCTGCCTCCATCCTTATCTCTTTTCTTTGTCTCAATTCCTTACTTCATAATCACCCCTCTGTTCTCCCAGACTTCCAAATATCTGCTCACATGAACTTGTGCACTGCATGCACTCTGAACCCACTGTTTTCCAGCTATGAGTGGCATAAGAGGCACTCAGTGTTGATTGAATAAACTCTACAGTCTTAATTCCATAGACAGGTAAATAGATAGAGATTTATTTATATATTCGTGATTTTAGATATCGAAGTATACCTTTTAAGGGAGGCATTCCCTTTAAAATTCAAAAATTAAGATTATAATCAGCTAACTATACATCTTGTCCAGTTTCAGCCTTTCAAGGCAAAATAAATAAGTACATTTTGTGTCTTCTATGAAGATCCTGTCTTTTTGTACCTTATATATCACAGCATATTAATAACATAATTCTCAAGTCAAAATTATATAAAAAAGAACTCTTGCTTTTGTCACAGTTTGGAATGGGCTATATATTTAGTGAATGTGAGTACAATAGACATCTGAAGTAATTTGCACCTAATAGAATAAAACTTATTTTTTTTTATTGCAAGAATTGTTGACATTTTAAATAAATCTTCCAGAAGAAACCTCTTATTCCTGTGATACCTTATTTTTTTTCATCTTTGTGATACTTAACACAATTGATCCTATGTTAAAATTATTCATGATAGTTTAATTCTTCTAATGAATTCCTTGAGGGTTATGGCCTCATTTCTACAGGATCCTGGAATAGTTACAACAGAACTTAGAAGATGGTAGTTGCTCAATAAGTACTGCTTAAACAAACAAGTAAATCACTGATTCCTATAAGGAACTCTGTCCCCCGGTTTCAGGGTGTGCGTGCATGTGTGTGTGTATTCTTTTCCACATGTATAAAAGCTTAGGCTGAGTATAACTGAGAATCAAAGCTAAGCTATAAGATACGAACAAGTTTTACTTTATGAATCTTTGCAGTTAAAGTAAATTGTTAACTACTCAAGCATGCAGTTACCACCAGTAGGTATCACCATGAAGGCTTTACTCCAAACACTGGCTATCATTCTCCTTCTTGGCTACACTGTAACCACCTTGTATTCTCCTTCTTCTTCTTCTTTTTTTTTTTTTTAAGTGCTCGCACTCGCAGCATATGGAAATTCCTGGACCAGGGATTAAGTCCAAGCTACAGCTTCAACCTACACTGGACTGTGGCAATGCTGGATCCTTTAAGCCACTGCACCGAGCTAGGGATCAAACCTGCACCTCCACAGCTATCTGAGTCACTGAAGTCGGATTCTTAACCCACCGAGCCACAGGGGTATCTCCCACATTGCATCCTTGACTAATGTTCAAACTTCTGGATCATAGCCCACCATCTAGACTTCTGTCCTGTTCCAAGGGCACTGTCTACACTGGGTTATTGCTCACTGGTTAGTGACACTGACTAGAACAAACCATCCTAACTCATGGTCACTGAGACTTATTTTTCCCCCCAACAGTAACAATTGCTAAACATCCTTTATTCCCAAATTAATCCTAATTTTCAGTTTAACATATATATTTGTCCCTTAAGGACAACTTATGTTAGAAGTTTTCCCAGAGAAATAGTCCTCTCTAAATTTTCAGTGTTTGTAATTTTAAGAAGGAGACATTGAAAGGGCAAACAAAATCACTGAATTGTTCAGGTTGGGGTTGGAATGTTTCAGACTTGCCAGCCAGGCCCAGTCAGCTGCCTATAACTTTCCACACATCAGCAAGTTCCCCTCATAAAAGGTTTATAGCTCAAGCCAGGCTGACTGCAAACAGAGTTAAACCAACACAGTACAAAAAAGTGAAAGGAAAACAGTGTGAGACCAATTAAAACAAATTGGTAATGAAAGCAACAGCTGGATGTCAACATGTTCTGCTCTGTTAATGGCATGTCAAGGGGGTGATTTTTAAAGAACCGGTGCTGTTTGAAGGAAAGGAGAGACCAGCACCCTAATGGGACCGAGCAGCCCTGTACCTCACCAGAGGCATTCCTGCCCACTCACTTGGGAAGGCCACCTGCACAGATGAAAACCTGTGTAAGAGACTTTTCTCTCTCCTAAAGCCTCCCACTGAACTGTTGCCACAGGAATAGCATCACGTTCACCTCAATGTGGAGCTCCTTTGACAGTGATGTTATGACAGAGGACAGCTAACACAGCCTGAAAAGCATTTGGGAAGGCAGATAACCTAGGTTCCGAGTCATTATGACCTCTGTCCCTACTACAACTCAAACACCTTATTTGTAAAAAGAGGAATATAATAATACTAGTTTTTGCCTGCCTTGCAGGGATATCTCCAAGATGACAGCAGAAATTATAAGTAAAGACAGTTTGGAAATTACAAACATTGCCCAGCAAATTAGGAACTTGTCTTAAATGGCTGGATGGAGTGTTTTTGAAAACTGGTTTCATAACTGTTCAAAAACATGTAAAAGTGAATCTAACTACTTCTCAAAGCACCGATTCCTGAAGCACATCCTCCCTGAGAAACTGTAGGTCGGATAATAATATCACCTGTTGGCTGACTGAATATGTGCTAGACCTTTTAATCATTTTGCCCACCTAACAAGTCTCTTAATTAGGTACTAATATTCACAGATAAAGAAATTGAAGCACAGAAAGGCTGAGTAAATTGTTCAAAGTCACACAGCTATTTAGTTGCAGAAGCAGGACTTGAACCACAAAGCTTTTGCACTTAACCACCATGCTACATCCCTTCATTTTCCCTATCTTAATGCAACAGAATGTTGAAATGGGATTGAACCCCATCAGTCAACAGCAAAATAATATATGCCAAAGGTCTAAGTATGGACCACTTACCAGGATCAAGTCTAGGGTAATTTCAGTTTCTTCCCAAGAAGACAGCTTTAACTTAAGTGGCCAATCCAAGGAGGTATCTCACATCCTCCTAAGAAGTATGTGCTTTCCGGGGAAGTAGAGTTTTCCATAAGCACACAAAAGCAGCCCATGAAAGAACATCAGTCATGAGCAACTATCAAGCCCAGAGACGGCAACATGTCAGTTCAAAAAAAATATCAGTCAACGGAGATGTTTTCTGCTACCTTCCAATCCTGGGACTGTTCTTCTAACCTTGTTGGAGCCAGAGGCTACATAGTGAGAAGGAACATAAGAGAAGTAAAACACATGGGGATTGGAGAAAGAGAAAAAATATTTTCACCACCTACCACTGCAGTTCCCCAACTGAAGGAAGGGAGATGTGTGAACTCAGAATTAAGTAAAGAGTTTTTATTACTCTGGAGGTTACATTTTAATTACTGTTCTTATGACCAGTTATGACTCAGAACCTTAAAAAAAATCTACTATAGGGAAAAACTAGAGAAAATATGGAAGTTTCCCACGTCTTAATTCAATGTCAGGAAAGAACTAGGTTTCTGAGGGAGTCTGGAATTAAAGAGGAGAAAAACATTAAGCTGCTTTATGAATTCCTCCACTCCTTTAAAATATTTAGTTACACATTCCTGGGCCTAGAAGTGGAAACGGCTAGAGTTTAGGAAATATTATTTCTAGCCCAGACATGGAGCATGTTTTGAAAAACTAGCTAGGTTTTCAGAGGAAGAGTGCTTGGGGAAGGAAAAGATAGGAAATAGGAAGAGGCTTCCATGTTAACATATCCCCAGGCCAGGCCAGGTCCTTTGAAGTTCTCCCTGTGTGGAACTCCTTTCTGACTTTCAGCCCCTGGCCTGAGGCTCTGATAAAGCAGTCAGCTTGTCTAGTGCTTCCTTAAATGCCAGCTGCCTTTAGGTCTCTCTCTGATTTCTTCCTCCATCTCCTTCTTCTTCCTGTCCTTTGGAGAGTTGTATTTTCTTCTGTGAGATGTCAAATGTAAAATGGACCATGTAGTCATTTCCCCAGATTCTCACAGACCCAAGTAGTCATGCATTAGGTATTGTAACAACTGTGGATTTACAAAATAAGAAAACTAAGCATAAACAAACACTGTACCAATTTGGTGGAGGATAATAGGAAATCTAAGCAGCCTACTGGGCAGCATTTGCTAACAACCTTTGAGGAAATGGCAAGGAGACATATTTGCATGCAAAAAAAAATGAATAAAACTGAATAAAATTCATTTGCAGAAAGTAAAACAAGAGGTTACATATATACATATGCCCTAGGCAACTCTAGCCATAGGTTATAACAGAAGTTCAAAGGTGTAATTTATGCACACAACTATTCATTTTTATCATTCAGGCAATTTCATAATTCAATAGTCATTATCAAAAATATAATTTTAATAATTCACTAAGATTCTAAAACTCTATGAATATCAAGATACAAAAATTTCCCTGAACAATCAGCCTGCTACTATCCTAGGAACCAAATCTCTGGAACCAAGTGGCAGAAGCTTTCAAAACTTATCCCAGAATTTCTTTCAACAAGGCCTAGTATTGATTTTGTGTTCTTATAACATAGAATCAACAAAGTGAGAATAAAATTTCCAAAGTGGGAATAAAAAACTACGTTTATTACCATATGCATATATCATCCACCATTTACTTCTCATGGCAGCTGTGTGAGGTAGTTATTATTACCCTCATTTTATATATAGATGAGAATATTGGCACTCAGAGAGGTTGTGTTATTTTCACTGGTGGCAAAGCTAGAACCAGAGCTCCTGAATGCCACTGCAGAACAATTATCAGCACCTTCCATTGCCTCTCCTCTCACCAGAATTAAAATGTAGCATCATCATTCACCTCAATGAAGAAATTAATGAACTTCCTTTTTTTTTCTTTTTTTTTTTTTGCCTTATCTAGGGCTGCACCTGCAGCATGTGGAGGTTCCCAGGCTAGGGGTCTAACAGGAGCTATTGCTGCCGGCCTTCGCCACAGCCACAGCAATGCCAGATCCGAGCCGCGTCTGCAACCTACACCACAGCTCACTGCAACGCTGGATCCTTAACCCACTGAGCAAGGCCAGGGATCGAACCCTCAACCTCATGGTTCCTAGTCGGATTCAATAACCACTGAGCCACGACGGGAACTCCTAATGAACTTCTTAATTGGTGGCTCTAGGCTTTTCATGCCTGAGCCCTTTGTCACCACAGTGTTTTACCTTTTTCATTAGGGTACAATGCCATTATCATCAAGCGATGCTCAAAGTGGGAATCCTAGTAGTTAGTCCAGGCAGAACCAGGTCCTTGTTGTATCACCTGTGCAGCCTCACAGGGGCCCACACTCAAAAGGGCCCTGCTTTCATGCTCTGCTGTCACTGCCTTGAAATTATCGATAATTTATCACTGAACATGCATATTAGAGTGAAGTCCAGTGGAAAGATGGAGCACAGTTGGGAGCAAAGGAGTTAAGAGCCATATGAAAATATGCATCTCTGGCCTATTCCTAGAGAGCACTGGAGATGCTCCAAGAGCACAGAATTCTGGTGAATTCCATAAGCATGGGGGTTTATAGCCAGACTCAAAGTAAATATAAGATAAGCATGTCATGTCTACAACTAAGTAGGCAGGAGCACTGATATCCCTGAGAGACTATGCTTTCCTTTAGAACAAGAGCTTGCTTCAAACTCAGAAGACAATGGTGTTCTGAGAGACAGAGTGACCAAGGAAATCTATCACATCTTTGCTTACCCATGTTACTTACCTGTAGTTCCTTTACCTTTCAGGCTTTAAACTAAAGTTAGACAATATCAGTAGATGTACATACATCATGGACTAAAACAAAAACATTTGAGTTATTTTTATACATATATTTTCCTTCATGGAAATATGTACATTACTGAAAATAAGAACTTTTTAATTTTAGTGATAACTGTGTATGGCCTGATTTTATATTTGCATTACACAGATTGTGTAATATGAAGATGAATGATAAAATTCATACCAATTTACAATTTAATTTTTCCATACTTAAAATTACATTAAACAAAGTACACTATGACAAATCAGGAAAGAGAGATATCACCAAAGAAAGGAAAACAGTTTATTTTTATACCTATAAAGGCACTATTTCCTGCTTTTTGAGCAAGGGCCCTCGCATTTTCATTTTGCATTGGGCCAGACCAAATAGCAGGTCCTAGACCTAGGCAAGCAAGCATTCTGCAGTCTTCAAAATGCAACCTCATATTCTACATCAGCTTGACCTTTTATGAGCTGGGTGGAGCCATAGGATCATTTGATCAAATAAGCTTACAGTTACAGAGGACTCAGAAAAGGAATTTTAAAGAAACAGCTACAAGCTAACAGGGTTTGTATTCTGTTTCTAGAGCAAAAATCTTTTATTTCAATGCTACCTGTGAAAATAGGATATGAATCCAGGGAGTAGCTTCCAGCTGAAAGATTTAAATATACTAATTTTACCCCATGGTTTCAAGGTTCAGGGAATAAGACTTGCCTCGGATGCTGGGGTTGCGGCTACAGTATCTAATGACATTATGATAGGGAGAGGTGTAACCTGATCGTTGGAATCAGCACATTTTCTGAGAAGGACAGAGAAAGCATGAATCCAGATTAACCTGAGTTGGTCCATTTATTGCTAAATTAAGGAAAGATCTGTTGCCTTGGTCTCCCCAAGAGGAAATTTCTTCTAATCTCACTCACCTCTACTTGAAGCCAAGCAAAACTTTCCCTGAATCTTGTAAGAACTTCTCTGTCTCCTAAGTTTTGTTTTCCAGTCCCTCACTTAGGCACTGAGCAGTCTCTCCGTATTTTCTCATCTAAAGGCATGCTTCACAATCCCCTGACTCCCTCAACAGTGACTTCTCCATGATAAAGTATCATAAGGCCTGTGAAACTATACTGCCCATCCTAAGAGGATAGCAAAGTTTATGGCAAGAAGGGATGATCTTTACTTC
This sequence comes from Catagonus wagneri, assembly GCA_004024745.2. Taxonomy (NCBI): domain Eukaryota; kingdom Metazoa; phylum Chordata; class Mammalia; order Artiodactyla; family Tayassuidae; genus Catagonus; species Catagonus wagneri. The sequence continues at coordinate 18,986,073 of PVHT021183518.1, read as the reverse complement.
TCCCACTTTCAAGAGATCACAGGTAGTTTTATATATTACAGGAGTAGAAGCTTTTGCTTTTCCATTTGAGGATCCATAGAAAGATCAAGCAAAAACACAAGGTCTTCTCCTACAGCAAACCTTCTATATTCACCATGGGCTGCCTGTGTCACTACCACAGGCTGTTTTTGGTTTGTTTTTGCCATTTTTATTTTGTTGTGTTTTTCAATGGCTAATAACTGACTTAAAAGCAAAGTCCAAAGTCTTTAGCATGGCATTCAAAATTACACCCAAACTTATCTCATGCTAACTTTCCAGTATTGTCTACTATTTTTTAAAACATGTCTTATATTGAAGCCCTTTGACTTGGCAACAGTCTTCAACATCTCTGATTTCCAAACCTGTATCCATCCATTTGAATTTACTGTTTGTTCTGCCTGGAAAACAAGTCTTCCCTTCCTCTCCCTCTCTGCCTACTTAGTCCGCAACTCAAAACTTCCCTTTTCCTCTACTCCGTCTCCTCTACGCAGAGTTTCTCCTTCTCTCTTGTCTCTGCAGCTCTTTTTCCACTGAGTTATACCATCCTTTTCTTTATATCCCTGAATCATCACATAGCACCTGATACAATGAACATTTGCCACATGAATGAATGAATGAATGAATGAACTATGTGTCACAGCCACTCCACAGGTTTCCTCTGCTCTTTCGCACTCTGTCCCAGATTTGTCTATTTCTAGTCCACTATAGAACTATTACAAGTAGACTCTTGGTATGTAGATTTTAAATTAACAGATTCAGCTACATGTAAGCAACTCACTAAATTCACGACAATAATCATTTTTATAAGATCTAAATTTTGTTTATTGAGACTGCCTATAGGAAATACTTAGCTGATATTTCAGACAAAATGTATTCCCAGCACCCACATCTAAATATGGTTTGCGGTTCTCTATGTACTGTCAACACTAAGTAACTATATATAAAATATATGTCATTTTGAAATAAAGTAAAAACAATCAAACCAAAACCTATGTCTCTATCACAATGGTTATGAAAGAAGCTAACTGTTAATGTGAGGACTAGAAAGTGTATTAGTTTGCGATGGATGCTATAATAAAGTGCCACAAACTGGGTGGCTTAGACAGAATAATGTCTCACAGTTCTGGAGGCTAGAACCCTGAAATCAAGACGTCAACAGGGTCAATTTCTTCTGAAGGCTATGAGGGAAAGATCTGTTTCAGAACTCTCAGTGGTTTACAGTTGCCATCTCCTTAATGAGTCTCTTCATATGGAATTATCTGTCTGTCTCTGAGTCCAAATTTTCCCTTTTTATAAAGACACTGTTCATATAAAGATGAGTATCCACCCTAATGAGCTAGCCTTAAATAATTACATGTGCAACAACCCATTTTCAAAAAGGATCACATTCTGAGATCTAAGGCAATGGAAGTTAGGACTTCAACATATAAATATAGGGGGACACAAGTCAACCTATAACAAGAGAACACACACATAAACAGTTTTCAGTGAAATACAGAGTTGAAAGTCAGTTTTGGCAGTTGTTTCAGGTATGACAAGAAGCAGTCCAATATCAGCTTTATTACAACATAACAAAGAGGAATCTGTGGGAGTTTGGGATTAGTAAATGCAAACTATTACAGTTAAAGTGGATAAACAGTGGGGTCCTAGTGTATAGCACAGAGAACTATAACCAATGTCTTAGAATAGAACATGATGAAAGATAATATGAGAAAATTAATGTGTATGTGTATATATATATATATATATATATATATACACATATATATATATGAATGGGCAAATTTGCTATATAGCAGAAATTGGCAGAACACTGTAAATCAACTATAATTTAATTTTTAAAAGTGCATCATAAAAAGAAAAATCTGTAAAATGATTTCAGTGAATCTGTAAGTTGGAATTTATTTTCATAGCCTAATATAGTCAATTAGTATGGTTTAAGTATAAAGTCATGTGGTGAACAGAGCAGTTGAGAGAGAGAGAGATAAGGCCTTAAATGCAAGAAAAAGAACATATATGTATATGTGTGTATATATATGTATGTGTGTGTGTGTGTGTGTGTGTGACTATGGCACTTTGCTATACAGTAGAAAATTGACAGAATACTGTAAAGCAACTGTAATGGAAAAAATAAAAATCATTTTTATAAAAAAGGAAGGCCTGGCGAGCCAGGCAAAGGATTTGAGACTATCTTAGCTCATATTCTTAACTTTCCCTCTCAAGTATTCCCTCAAGGCAAAGGAGAGTAACAGGACACCTTAATAAAAAGTCTAGGATATACCTCAAAAGGGCCTTCTACTGAACAAAATGTCTCTAAAGTCTTATGGTTCATCCTGACACTTCACCGACATTTGCTTTAAGCTCTATAATTAGGTACTTTTATTCTAATAGTGCCCTTCTCCATATCTTCAAGTAAAAACTTTCTCTGGAAAATTTCAGCATTCTCTCTCTACTAGAGTTACTTTTAATGTATCATCTTGACCTATTTAAAAGGAAAGTGACCTATTTAAAGTATCTATTTAGAAGATATTTTTCACGTTTAAAACTGACAAAGGACTTATTTATAAACTAAATAACTCCTTCATATTAGGGGAAAAAGTGAAACAATAAAAACCCCATAGAAAAATGAAGACATTTATAAATATTTGGAAAGAGAAATATATAAAACTAATGGGTATATAAAGTGCCCTTATATCCATGAAAATATTTCTAACTGCTCTCTCTACTCTAGATCTCTATTCCACTGATCTGTTTGTTCATTACTACCCAGTCACTGACTATTTATGTTACAATGGCTTTGTAATTTATTTTATTATTGAGCGACATAGGTTCTCCCTCTTCTCTATTTTCAACATGACCGGAGCTATTGATTAGCCTTGATAATCCCACATAAATGTTAGAATGACTTTGACAAATTCCTCCAAACAACCATACTGGAATTTTATTGTAGTTCTATATTTCATTTTCTGAGGCATCTCCATACTGTTTTCCATAGTAGTTGTATCAATTTACATTCCCATCAACAGTGTAGGAGGGGTCCCTTTTCTCCACACCCCATCCAGCATTTGTTATTTGTGGACTTATTAATGATGGCCATTCTGACTGGTGTGAGGTGGTACCTCATAGTAGTTTTGATTTGCATTTCTTTAATAATCAGTGATGTTGAGCATTTTTTCATGTGCTTGATGGCCATCTAAATATAGAACTACCATATGACCCAGCAATCCCACTCTTGGGCATATACCCAGACAACACGTTCCTTGAAAAATATACATGAACCCATGTATTCATTTCAGCACCATTCACTATAGCCAAGACATGGAAACAACCTAAATGTCCAACAACAGATGAATGGATTAAGAAGATGTGGTATATATCACAATGGACTACTACTCAGCCTAAAAAGAACAAAATAATGCATTTGCAGCAACATGGCTGGAACTAGAGACTCTCATACTAAGTGAACTAAGTCAGAAAGAGAAAGACAAACACCATATGATATTTCTTATATCTAGAATCTAATATACAGCACAAATGAACCTTTCCACAGAAAAGAAACTCATGGACTTAGAAAACAGACCTGTATTTTTTAAGGGAGGGAGAAGGAGGGAGTGGGATAGACTGGGAATCTGGGGTTAACAGACATAAACAATTGCATTTGGAATGGATAAGAAACGATCCCACTGTATAACACTGGGAACTATATCTAGTCACTTGTGATGAAGCATGATGGAGGATAATGAGAGAAAAATAATGTGTGTGTGTGTGTGTGTGTGTGTGTGCACGTGTGTGTGTGTGTGCATGTGTGTACGACTGGATCACTTTGCTGTACAGCAGAAAACTGACAGAACACTGTAAACCAACTATAATGGAACAAATAAAAATCATTAAAAATTTTATTGTAATGGAATTGAATTTACAGATTACTCATTTACTCACTCAGAATTTTTTGAGTACGTGCCATGTGCATGGCAACACTGATGTCATGAGAGGCATAGAAAAGAACAGTTCATTTTCTGAAACTTACTCTGTATTTTGTGCAGACACTGCTGATTTTTTATGATGAAACTTTACCTGTTAACCGAAATGGCAAATAAAACAAAGGGAGCAAGCTTCCTGCAAAACATCAGTGGTCAGGGCAAACATACAGAGACGTTTCCAAGGAGCAGAATTGTTCCTCTAATGAATGTGACACACGGGGATAGTGGAGCCCAGAGTGAAATGTCATGCAGTATTTGTCCTCTTATCTATCCTTTATCAGCAAAGATAGCTGATGACTAGGATAAAATAAGTGCATAAATACGAATAACCACATATTTGAAGGGTATAAGTACAATTTCGAGAGAGAGAGCAAGAGAAAAGGAGAACAGAATGGACAGCCTATGACAGATTTGTTATGAATATTAGACTAGGTAATTTAAAGTTTTTAAATGGGCATTTTAAAATATCCTAAAAGAGATAAGGGATGGTATAAGTAACACTGCAAAATGGAAGTATGGGTTCAAAGATACAAAGAATTTAATAGGTGCGATACTAGGAAATCAAAATTGTTTCCTGAAAGAGCAAATCAAGGAACCTTCTCAAAAGTCATCAGAAATGACAAAACAGATAAACAAATTTCAAAATAAAATTTAAGGTACATATAATAGATGTCTTGGAATGGTAAATACATAGAGAAAATGGAAACATAATTACTAAAAAATCAGTGACAATCTATCAGAATTAAAGGTTGATGTATAAAGAGAAAAAATGGAAGAATATTGAAAAAAAAAAGAAAAATTTCTAAAATCTTTCTGAAAAAGAAGCAGTACCCACCAAGATACAGTAACACATTTATACCAGTCTTAAAAACAGCTGAACACAAGAGATGAGAATACAATGGAAAAATAGTGTAAGGTGTTGAAGGAAAAGAATGGTGAACCTAGAATTTTATAGCCATCAATAAATAATTGTGAGGGCTGAATAAAGACATTAATAATCATATAAAATCAAAAATTTTATCCCACAAAGGGCCTCTTCAAAAATAATTGAAAAGAACTAATTTAAAAATAAACGCACAGCATGCTCTTAACACATGAACCAGTAGGATTAAGTAATTCACATAGTTTACTGTGTTTTAAAAAAGCAAGGTCATGAAGGAAAAATGGAAGAGAGATCCATATAAATCCAAAAGAAAAGTTTAAACTGTGTCAAATGTGGCTGGAGGTTAAGGGGGTGGTTAGGAATGAGGGATCTGGAGAGAGGGAGCAGAGGTCATTTTCTATGTTTATTCTGAATGTTTTCATCAACTACATATGTGACATTCATGAAGGATTGTCCTAAGGTCTTTATGAAACACAAAATTCCAAATATCACAGATAATTTTCAACATCAAATAAAGAAAAGAAATAAGGAATGAAAATTTTAAGTGATTTCTTCAGATTTCCAAAAATTCCATAATTATGGGACTAAATCAGAAGTCCTGTCTCTGGTGTTTGAAAACAGATGTTTCTCAAGGACTTTTAAGTATCAGTATTCCCTGATCTCTTAAAGATTCATAGTCACCTTTGGGACACAAATTACACACTACTTCAGGCAAACCATTAAGAAGATGATGACTGCAACAGAATAAGAAGCAAATGTTCAAAATATTTTACAAAGCAATTACAGCAATGAATTAAAACCTGACAAGAGTGCAAAAAAGAAAATGATGGTTGAAACCAGAAACTGATCCTATTATCAAAGAGTTCACTGGATTACCTAAAAATAAGATGGAAAAGATATTTAGTCAAATTCCACATTCATCCTTCATTTTAATTTCATTTTTTCCAAGGTTTATTAAGGTATAACAGCCAATTTTTTTTCTAAATGTAAGGTATACATTGTGATGTTTTGATACATGTATCATTGTGAAATGATAACAATAATTAAGGTAATTAACATATCTATCATCTAATAGTTACTGTGTGCATGTGTGTGTGTGGTGAGAATAATTAAAATCTATTCTCTTAAAAATTTCAACTACACAATACAATATTTTGAACTATGATCACCATGCTATACATTAGATCGTCATAACTTATCAGATATAACGGAAGGTCTGTACTCTTTGGTCAATATTCCCCCACTTTCTCTATCCTCCAGCCCTTGGCACCCTTCAACTATCAGCTTTTTATGGCTTAATAATATTCCATTGTTATCTAATATACTGCACAAATGAACCTTTCTACAGAAAAGAAAATCACAGACTTGGAAAATAGACTTGTGGTTGCCAAGAAGGTAGGGGAGGGCGTGCGATGGTATGGGAGGCTGGGGTTAATAGTTGTAAACTATTGCCTTTGGGATGCAAAAGCAAGGAGATCCTGATGTACAGCACCAGGAACTAATCACTTGTCAAGAGTCTATACAGGTATGTGTAAACAGGTCACCATGCTATACTGTTGAAAAATCAACAGAAAACTGTAAATCAGCTATAATGGAAAAAAAAAATAATATCCCATTGTTATAAATGCCTACATTTTTTTTATTTGCTCATTTATAAATGATTAACAAAGTCGATTATTAAGTTGATTCCTGCTGGAGTTCCCTTTGTGGCTCAGTGGTTAATGAATCCGACTAAGAACCATGAGGTTGCGGGTTCGATCCCTGGCCTTGCTCAGTGGGTTAAGGATCCGGCATTGCCATGAGCTGTGGTGTAGGTTGTAGACGTGGCTCGGATCCTATGTTGCTGTGGCTGTGGTGTAGGCCGGCAGCTACAGCTCCTGTTAGACCCCTAGCCTGGGAACCTCCATATGCCGCAGGTACGGCTCTAAATAAAAAGGCAAAAAGACAAAAAAAAAAAAAGTTGATTCCTTCTATTAGTTATTTTGAATAATGTTGCAGTGATCATGGGTGTGGAGATACCTCTTCAAGATCTTGATTTCATTTCCTTTGGACATATACCCATAGTGAAATTGCTGATTGCCACGGGAGTTCTATTTTTAATTTGTTGAGGAGCTTCCATGCTGTACTCCATAGTGCGTATATGAATTTATATTCTCAACAACAATGCTACAAGGGCTCCTTTTTTCCCCACATCTTTGCCAACATTTATATCTCTTGTCTTTTTCATAATAGTAATTCTAACATGTGAAATGATTTCTCATTGTGCTTCTAATTTGCATTTCTCTGAAGATTAGCAATGTTCAGCAGTTTTTCATATACCTGCTAACCATTTGTATGCCTTCTGTGAATAAAATCATGTCCTTTACCCATTTTTAATCAGGTTCTCTTTTTTTGGTAATTTAGTTTTGCAACTGAACTCCTTATATACTTCAGATATTAACCCTTATTAAATTATGGTTTACAAATATTTTTTCTCATTCCATAGCTGGTCTCTTCATTCTGCTGATTGCTTCCCTTGCTGTGCAGAAGCTTTTTAGTTTGATTAAATCCCCCTTGTCTATTTTTGTTTTTGTTCCCTTTACTTTTGGGCTCACATTTAAAAATTCATTGCCCAGACGAATGTCAGGATGGTTTTTCTTATGATGTCTTCTAGTAGTTTACAATGTCATTCCTTATATGTAAGTTTTCAACCATTTGGATATTATTTTTGTATGAGTATGAGGTAACTGTTCATCTTATTCCCTTATATGTGGATATCCAAGTTTCTCAACACTACACATCGAAGAGACTATCCTATCCCCAGTGTCTGTTCTTGGCACCATTATTGTATTTATTTCTGGACTCTTTATTCTGTTCCATTTGCCTATATATCTGTTTTTATGTTGGTACCATACAGTATTAATTACTATATCTTTTTAATATATTTTGAAATCAGAAAGTATGATGCCTTCAACTTTGTTCTTACGCAAGATTGCTTTGCCTGTTCAGGATCTCTTGTAGTTCTGTATAAATTTTAAGATTTGTTTTTCTGTTTCTGTAAAAAATGCCATTAGAATTTTTGTAAGGATTACACTGAATCTCTAGATCACTCTGGGTAGTACTGACATTTTAAAAATATTAATTCTTCTAAGCCATATATTTCCATTTATATGTGTCTTCTTCAGTTTCTTGAATCAATGTTTTATAGTTTTCAGCATATAGGCCTTTCAATTCTCATTAAATAGATCCCTATGTATTTTATTCTTTTTGATGCTATTGTATATAGGAACACACTTTTAATTTCTTTTTGGATATTTTTTGTTAGTATATATTCCACAACTTTACTGAATTCACTAGTTAGTTCTAATAGTTTTTGGTAGCAATGCTTTAGCGTTTTCTATATATAATATCATATGATCCACAAACAGAGACAGTTTTACTTTCTGATTTTGATGTCTTTATTCACTTTTCTTGCCTAAATTTTCCAGCTAGGATATACAATACTGTGTTGAATGGAAATGGTGAGGGGGGGTACATCTGTCTTATTCTTAATCTTAGAGGAAATGCTTTCAGCTTTTCGGTATTAGCTATAATGTGAACTAGGGTCCTATAATGCACTGCCTTTGTTTTTTTTTTTTGTCTTTTTGCCTTTTCTAGGGCCAAATCGTGGCATATGGAGGTTCCCAGGTTAAAGGTCTAACAGGAGATGTGGCTGCCAGCCTTCGCCACAGCCACAGCAACGCGGGATCTGAGCCGCGTCTGCAACCTACACCACAGCTCATGGCAACACCGGATCTTCAACCCACTGAGCAAGGCCAGGGATTGAACCCGCAACCTCATGGTTCCCAGTTGGATTCGTGAACCACTGAGCCACGACGGGAACTCCCTGCCTTTGTTATGTTGAGGTACCTCCTTCTATACCTAATCTGTTGAGAGCTTTTATCATGAACACACGTTGAATTTTTTCAAACTTTTTTCTGCATCTATGGAAATGATTAGATGATTTTTATTCTTCATTCTGTTAATGTGGTGTACCACATTGATTGATTTGCTTATTGTGTTGAACAGTCCTTTAATCCTAGAGATAAATCCTAGAGATAAGTACCCAGAGCTGTCCAATAAAGCATTAGAAGTAGCAGTCTCCAACAGAAATAAAAAGAAAAATAGGGAGTTCCCGTCATGGCGCAGTGGAAATGAATCCGACTAGGAACCATGGGGTTGTGGGTTAGATCCTTGGCCTCGCTCAGCGGTTAGGGATCCGGCATTGCTGTGACTGTGGCGTAGGTCTGCAACTGTAGCTCTGATTATACCCCTAGACTGGGTACCTCTACATGCTGTGGGTGCAGCCTTAAAATGACAAAAAAGGCAAAATAAAATAAAATAAACAAATGAGACCTAATCAGACTTATACCTTTTGTACAGCAAAGAAAACTGTAAGAAGGAAGAAAAAAAAAGAACAACCTACAGAATGGGAGAAAATAGTTGCGAACAGTACAACCAACAAGGCTTAATCTCCAAAACTGCAAACAACTCATACAACAACAACAAAAAAAAAACAAATACCTCCCAAAAGGGCAGAAGACTGAGATATTTCTCCAAAAAAGACATATGGATGGCCAGCAGGTACAGTAAAAGATGGTCAACATTATTAATTATTAGAGAAATGCAAATCAAAACTACAATAAGATACTAACTCACACCAGTGAGAATGGCTATCATTAATACATGTACAAATAACAAATGCTGTAGTGGAAAAAGGGAATCTTCCTACACTGTTGATGGAAGTGTAAATTGACACAACCATTATGGAGAACACCCTGGAGTTTCTTCAGAATACTAAATACAGAACTAACATATGATCCAGCAATCCCACTCCTGGACATATATCCGATCAAACCTATAATCCAAAAAGATTTATGCACTCGTATGTGCATAGCAGGACTACTCAAAATAGCCAAAACATGGAAACAACCTACACGTCTATTAATATGAATGACTTAAGAAGATGTGGGAGTTGGAGGAATACAGTGGAGTGGTAGGACATGAGGCTCACCTACTCCCAAAAATAAGTTGAGAATGCATCTACATATGGAAATATTCACACAGAAAGTCTGCTGAATGCTGACAAAAGACCTCAGGATGCTGACAGAGCAACAAAAACTTCAGGAAATTGGATAGGTGGAAGGAAGGATGGAAGGAAGGAAGGAAGGAAGGGAGGGAAAGAAAGAATGAGAAAAGAAGTGAGATGGAACTGGCACCCCTAGGAGGGAGCTGGAAAGAGACCTGGAAAATTCCCCCACCAAAGAGACTACTTGGGACAGAGTAGGAACTTTACAATATTGGAGGAAAACACAGCAATTGGAGTGAAGCAGTTAAAACGAGAAAAATCCTCCACAGTCAGTGCTACAGCAACTGAATACTGGAGTGTGCAGGTGTCAGGAACTAAAAAACAAAAACAATCCTCCACAAATGGTCACTACTACGGCAACCAAATGCTGGTGTGGGCAGGTGTCCGGAACGAAAGCTCCAGCTTCAGATATCAGATGAAGAGAGAGAGGTGGCGCTGGCTACATGGGAAAAATCTGGGGTTGGCCGCAGAGAAACAACCTGAAGGGATTGAAGTATAGGGCGACCACATGTGAGGGTGTAAGCTAAGGAAACCAAGTCGGGCTTAGAAGCTAAAAGCCACAATTGTGGGTGGTGGAGAAAAGAGGTTGGATCAACAACTACAACCTTGTTCCCTGACCACACTCTCAGGCTGTAGGACACTATCTAGCTCAGCTCCAGGAGTCACTCAGCAGCAGCTGCTGCCTAGCAACAGGTTGGTGAGCAGCCTTGATCCTAGAGCTACAGAGTAGGTAGACTAATCACTGGGGGAACTAGCACAAGCTCCATGGCTCCTGGAAGCATCACTTCAGGAACCAGCTCCAGTGGCGCAAGTTCCATACCAAAGGAGCCACAAGAGGCCAGCTGGCACACATTCTGATCTGTGGCAGCTGCAGAGAGCACTCCTGCAAGCAGGCCACCAGGAGGACGCAACTGACAAAAGTGCATGTCTGGTAGCTACAAAGAGAGTGTTTTATCGACAGTTAGGTTGTAGCCCCCACCCTTTGGGCTAGAGAGAGAGCCCTACAGTGGCCAAACAAGGGGAGTGACTGCAAAACAGTTTCTGGGCCAGAAGCTACAAAGAACAGTCCCGAGAGCCTCTCTAGCAGAGAGAGGGAATGTAGGAGCAGCTGCTGATGTTGCAACCTACAGGGATTTGTCCTGAGAGCTACCTGGTAGCAGGTGGGGTCATAGAAGCCACTGCTAGTCCCTCCCACCCCCACCCCTCGCATGCTACGAAAGCAATCCTGTGAACTGTGAATCACTGACACCTCCATCACGGACTCCATCCCTCGTGGAGTCACTCAGCTCCAGGAGAGGCAGTGTGATACCATTGTTCCCATTATGTGCTCTGGTACACATAAGCCGATAACAGTACTGAGAATTCCAGGACTGGGCACCTGTTGCTGCATCTATATACCTGCTGTTAAGGGGATGATAAACAGAAATACAGACAATATGAGATGACAATGAAATATCTTTCAGAGAAACTAACAGACAAAAACAACTGAGGAGACAGGCAATCTATCTGAAAAAGAATTCAGAGCAATGATAGTAAACACGATCCAAGATATTAGAAAAGAATGAAGACACAGATTGAGAAGTTACAAGATATATTTAATAAAGAGGTAAAGGAGTTAAAAAGCAAGCCAACTAATAAGAAGAGTGCAATAGCTGACATGAAAAATACACTGGAAAGACTCAATAGCAGGAAAACAGAGGCAGAAGAATGAATAAGTTATGTGGAAGACTGAGTGGTGGAAATCACTGCCACAGGAAAGGATGAAGAAAAAAGAATGAAAACTGAGGAGGCTCTAATGTCACCTTTGGGATGACATTAAATGTACTAACATTTGAATCATATGGGTGCCAGAGGAGAAGAAAGTAAGGACCAGAGAAAATATTTGAAGATATTATAGTAGAAAATTTACCTAATATGTGAAAATCCACTCTATTTGAGGAAGCAAAGATAATCCCATCCATGATAAGTCCAAGGAGAAACACAGTAAGATACACACTAATCAAACTGATAAAAATTAAATACAAGGAAAACTATTAAAAGCCATAAAGTAAAAGCAACACATAACACATATCTTCATGGGGAACAGGTAATTTTTTAGCAGAAATTCAGCCATCCATAAGGGAGTGGCAAGATATATTTGAGGTGATGAAGGGGAGGAACCTAGAACCAAGAATGCTTTGCAGAGCAGGGCTGTCACTGAGATTTAATGGCAAAATCAAAAGCTTTCCAGACAAGCAAAAGGTAAGAGAATACAGAACCTCCAAATAGGCTCTACGACAACTACTAAAAGGACTTCTCTAGGCAGAAAATAAAAAAACACAATTACAAGTAAGAAAATTACCAATGAAAAATCTCACTGCTAAAGGCAAAGATAATATAAAAGTAGGAAATTACCCACTGACAAAAATGACACCAAAACTAGCAAGCATGAAAAGAGGAGAGGAAAAATATATTACATTGAAAATGCATTTGAAATTAAGAGATAAGCAACCAGAAACAATTCTGTACATTTATAGATGGTTATATCAAAGTCTAATGAGAAACAGAGACTAAGAAACTATAATGGATACACACATAAAAAATAAAAAGCAGAAGTTCCTCCTGTGGTGCAACAAGATCAGTGGCATCTTGGTAGCACTGGGACAGGTGTTTGATCTTGTGGCCTGGCACAGTGGGTTAGGAATCTGGCATTGCCATAGGTGTGGCTTCCATCACAGTTGCAGCTGGAATCTGATCCCTGGTCCAGGAACTCCATATACTGTGTGGTGAACAAAAGAAGGAAAAAAAGAAAAGAAAACAAAAAGCAATGTAAACATAACACTAAAGATGGTCAGAAAATCACAAGAGAAGACAACAAAGGAGGAAAGGAAGAAAAAAAAAGAAACGAAATAAAAATCCAAAACAGTTTTTTAAAATTGCAATAAGTACACTTATCCACGATTACATTGAAGGTAAATGGATTAAATGCTCCAACTAAAAGGCAGAGACTGGCTGAATGGATACAAAAACAAGATCCATATATATACTATTTACAGGAGACAAACTTCAGATCTAAGGACATATACAAACCATAAGGTGAGAGGATGGAAGATGATATTGCATGCAAATAGAAATATTAGAAAATCAGGAAGAGCACTATTCATACAAAATACACTTTAAAATAAAGGTCACTAGAAACAGAGAAGGACACTACAACTACATAATGATCAAAGGATCAATCCAAGAAGAAGATAAAACAATTTTAAATACATATGCACCCAGCATAGGAGTACCACAATATGTAAGGCAACCACTAACAGCTAGCTATAAAAGGATAAATCAACAGAAACACAATAATAGTAAAGGACTTTAACACCACACTAGAATCAATGGAAGGATCATCCAGATAGAAAACCAGCAAGGAAACACAGGCGTTACATGACACCTTAGACAATATAGACTTAATTTACAAAAAATTCCATCCTAAAGCATCAGAAGATACATTCTTCTCAAGTACAAATGGAACATGCTCCAGGATAGATCATATCTTGGAGACTTCATAAATTTAAAAAACTGAAATTATTTCAATCATTTTCTCTGAGAATGATGCTCTTAGACTAGAAATCAACAAGGAAAAAAAACCCACAAACTCCTAGAACCTAAACAATATGCGATTAAACAACAAATGGTTCATTGACAAAATCAAAGAGGAAATTAAGATACTTAGAGACAAATGACAAAGAAGATAAGACAATCCAAACTTATGGGACACAGCAAAAGCAGATATTAGAAGGAAATTTACAGCAATACAATCCTCTCTTAGGCAACAAGAAAAGGCTCAAAGAAACAACCTAACCTTACACCTAAGTTATCTGGATAAGGAAGAACAAACAAAGCCCAAAATTATTGGAAAGAAGAAATCATAAAAATTATCATAGAAATTGATAACATAGAGACAAAGAACACAAGAGGGGAGATCAATGAAACTGAAAGTTGGTTCTTTGAAAAGATCAACAAAATTGCTAAACCTTTACCCAGACTCATCAAGAAAAAAAAAAAAACGGAGAAAGGCTAAAATCAATAAAATTAGAAATGAAAAAGAAGTTATAACAGACACACAGAAATACAAAGATCATAAGAGACTACATGAGCAACTATATGCCAATAAAATCGATAGATTCTTGCAAAAGTACAAACTAAAACTGAACCAGGAAGAAACAGAAAATATGACTAGACTAATCACAACTACTGAAATTGAAAATGTGATTTTAAAAGTACCAAAATGCAAAGGTCTAGGAGCTAATGGACTCAAAGGTGAAATCTACCAAACATTCAGAGAAAAGTTAACACCTATTCTTCTGAAACTCTTACCAAAAATTGCAGAGTAAAGAACAATCCCAAACTCATTCTATGAGACAACCATCACCTTGATGCCTAAACCAAAGATACCATGACAAAAGAAAATTACAGGACAATATCTCTGATGAACATAGGTGCAAAAATCCTCAACAGAATACCAGAAAACAAAATTCAACTATATTAAAAAAAAAGAATCATACACCATGATCATGCAGAATTTATCCCAGTGATGTAATAATTCTTCAATATTCACAAACAAATCAGTGCGATACATCACATCAACAAAATGAGAAATAAAAACCATATGACCATCTCAAGAGACACAGGAAAACTTTTTACAAAATTCAATAAACATTGCTGTAAAAATTCTCCAGAGAGTGGGCATAAAGGAACCTACCTCAATATAATAAAAGCCATTTATGACAAATCAAAAGCTAACATCACTGTCAACAGTGAAAAACTGAAAGCATTTTCCTAGAATAGGAACAAGACATAATGTCCACTTTCATCACTATTATTCAACATAATTTTAGTAGCCCTAGCCATGACAATCATAGAAGAAAAGGGAAGAATCGAAATTAGAAAAGAAATAAAACAATCACTGTTTGCAGATGACATGATACTATACCTACAAAATCCTAAAGACACTACCAGAAAAATATTAGAGGTCATCAATTAATTTGGTAAAGTTGTAGGGTAAAAAATTAATATACGTAAATTGACTACATTTCTATATAATAACAAAAAAAGAAGAGAAAGAGAAATTAGGGAAACCATCCCATTTACCATTACATCAAAAAGAATAAAATGCCTAGGAATAAACCTACATAAAGACTCAAAAGTCTGTACTCTGAAAACTGTTAAGATGCTGATGAAAGAAATCAAAGGTAATAATAAGGGGTGCAGACATTAGAAGCAAAAGAGGCTACAACTTTATTGTCGGCAAAAAAAAAGACCACACCAGAAATCTATACAAAATGAAATGGCAGAGAATTAGACCAAGATAAGGTAACAACAACAACAACAACAAAAAACAGCTAAGTAATCTGAAAATTACCAACATCCATGAAAAATACTTTAGACTAATGATAGTAAAGATGATTCAAGATCTTGGAAATAAACTGGAGGCAAAGAATGATAAATTATAACACTGAGCAAAGAAACATAAGATTTAAGGATTAATAATGCAGGGATGCAAAATACAATAACCAAAATAAAAAATTCAGTAGAAGAAACCAACAGCAGGATACAGGAGGCAGAAGAAGAAACAGAGGGTAAGACAGACTAGCAAAAATCACTGACACAGAAAGAGAAAAAAAGATTGAAAAGAAAGGAAGACAGTCTAATAGAACTCTGGGACAATGTTAAATGCACCAACATCCATATTATAGAGGTGGCAGAGGAGAAGAGAGAGAGAAAGGCACAGAAAAAATATTTGAAGAGATAATAGCTAAAAAGTTCCCTAGCATAGGATAGGAACCATTCACTCAAATCCAGGAAGCACAACAAGGACCATATACAATAAACCCAAGGAGAAACACCCCTAGATACGTATCAGTCAAAATGATCAAAATGAAAGACAAAGAGAAAATATTGAAAGCAGCTAGGGAAAGGAAACAAATAACATACAAGAGAATCCTGATAAAGTCATAGGCAGATTTTTTAGCAGAAACTCTGCAGGCCAGAAGGGAGTAGCACGATACACTTAAAGTGATGACAGGAAAAATCCTCCAACTAAACTTACTGTACCCAGGAAGTGTCACATTCAGATTTGAAGGAGAAATTGAAAGCTTTACAGAGAAGCAAAAGTTAAGAGAATTCAGCAGCACTAAACCAGCTTTAAAACAAATACTAAAGGAACTGCTCTAGGTGGAAAAGAAAAGGCCACAACTAGACACAAAAATATTACAAATGACAAGGCTCACTAGTAAACGCATACATATAGCAAAGGTCTGAAATCATCCACAAACAAATATGCTACCAAAATCAGAAATCATGGGAGTTCCCGTTGTGGCGCAGTGGTTAATGAATCTGACTAGAAACCATGAAGTTGTGGGTTCGATCCCTGGCCTTGCTCAGTGGGTTAAGGATCCAGCGTTGCCGTGAGCTGTGGTGTAGGTTGCAGACGCAGCTCAGATTCTGCATTGCTGTGGCTGTGGCGAAGGCCGGCAGCCACAGATCCTGTTAGACCCCTAGCCTGGGAACTTCCATATGCCATGAGTGTGGCCCTAGAAAAGGCAAAAAGACAAAAGGACCAAAAAAAAAAAAACAAAAAAAGAACCCATGAGAAAATGGGGGTACACATGCAGGACACTGGACAGGCACTTGCAATTAAGAGATCAACAACTTAAAACAATCATGCATGGAGTTCCTGTCGTGGCTCAGTGGTTAATGAATCTGACTAGGAACAATGAGGTTGCGGGTTTGATCCCTGGCACTAATCAGTGGGTTAAGGACCTGGCATTGCCGTGAGCTGTGGTGTAGGTCGCAGATGTGGCTTGGATCCCATGTTGCTGTGGCTGTGGTGTAAGCCAGAGGCTACATCTCTGATTGAACCCCTAGCCCGTGAACCTCCATATGCCGTGAGTAGAGCCCTAGAAAAGGCAAAAAGACAAAAAAAAATCTTGTGTATATATATATATTTATATATATTTTATATAAGCATATATATATATATATATATATTGATATATGTGTGTGTGTGTGTGTGCAGAGTCCTACATCAAAACTTCAGGGTAACTGCAAATCAAAAATCTACAATAGATACACATACAAATGAGAAAAAGCAACTCAAATACAACACTAAAGAGAGTCATCAAACCACAAGAGAAGACAACAAGAGAGAAGGGAAAGAAAATAGACAAAAACAAAACCTAAACAGTTAAAAAAAATGGTGATAAGAACACACATATTAATAACTACCCTAAATGTAAATGGACTAAATGCCCCAACAAAAAGACATAAACTGACTAAATGGATACAAAAACAAATCCCATATATATGCTGCCCTCAAGAAATCACTTCAATTCTAGAGACACATACAAATTGAAAGTGAGAGTATGGAAGAAAATATCCCACGCAAACGGAAATCAAAAGAAAGCAACACTCATATCAGACAAAATGGACCTTAAAATAAAGTATATTATAAGTGACACAGAGGGACATTACATAGTGATCAAAGGATCAATCCAAGAAGCAGATGTAACAATGGTAAATATATATGCACCCAACATAGGATCGCCTCAATATATAAGGTAACTGCTAACAACCTTAAAAGGAGAAATTGACAATAACACAAAAATAATGGGGGACTTTAACACTCCACTTACAGCAATGGACAGATCATCCAGACAGAAAATCAACAAGAAAACACAGGCCTTAAATAATGCAATAAACAAAATGGACTTAACAGATATTTATAGGCCTTTCCATCCAAAAGCAGTAGAATACACATTCTTATCAAGTGCACACAGAACATTCTCTAGGATAGATGACATTCAGGGCCATAAATCAAGCCTCAGTAAAATTAAGAAAATTGAAATAATGTCAAGCATCTTTCCTGACCCCAATGCTATACGACTGGAAATCAACAAGAAAAAAACTGCAAAAAACACAAACATGTGAAGGCTAAACAACATGCAACTAAATAACCAATGGAACACTGAAGAAATCAAAGAGGAAATTAAAAAATACCTAGATGAAAATGACAACTAAGATACAACAATCCAAAATCTAAGGGATGTGGCAAAAGTAGTTCTATGAGGGAAGTTCATAGCAATACATGTCTACCTCAGGAAAAAAGAAAAAGCTCAAATAAACCACCTAACTTTAAACCTAAAGCAACTACAGAGAAGAACAAACAAAAGTCTGTTAGGAGAAGGAAAGACAGTCATAACGATGATTTATGTTAGCTGAAGGAAAGAAATCATAAAGATAAGAGAGGAAATCAATGAAACAGAAACTATAGACAAGATCAATGACACTAAAGCTGGTTCTTTGAAAAGATCAACAAAATTGATAAACCCTTGCCATACTTATCAAAAAAAAAGAGGGCTCAAATCAATAAAATTAGAAAATAAAAAGGAGAAGCTACAGTGGGCATCACAGAAATACAAAGGTCACAAAAGACTACTACAAGCAACTATATGCCAATGAAATGGACACCCTAGAAGAAATGGACAAATTCTTAGAAAGTACAACCTTCCAAGACTAAACCAAGACGAAATACAAAAGAGGAATGGAACAGTCACAAGTACGGAAACTGAAACTATGATTAAAAACTTGCAACAAACAAAAGTCCAGAACCAGATGGCTTCACAGGCGAATTCCATTAAACATTTAGAAAAGAGCTAACACCTATTCTTTTGAAACTGTTCCAAAAAAAATTGCAGAGGGAGGAACACTCCCAAACTCATTCTATGAGGTCACCATCACCCTGATACCAAAACCAGACAAAGATACCAAAAAAAAGAAAAGAATATCACAGGCCAATATCACTGATGAACATAGATGCAAAAAATCCTCAAAAAAATACTAGCAAACCGAATCCAACAGTACATTAAATGGATTGTCCACCATGATCAAGTGGGATTTACTCCAGGGATGCAAGGATTTTTCAATATCTGCAAATCAATCAGTGTGATACACTACATTAATAACCTGTAGAATCAAAACCATATGATTCTCAATAGATGCAGAAAAAACTTTTGACAACATCCAACACCCACTTCTGATAAAAACCCTCCAAAAAGTGGGCATAAAGGGATCAGCATCAACATAATAAAGGCCATATATGAAAAACACACAGCTAACATCATTCTCACTGGTGAAAAGCTGAAAGAATTAACAAGACAAGGATGTCCATTCTAGCCACAACTATCCAACATGGTTTTGCAAATCCTAGCTCTGCTAATCAGAGAAGAAAAAGAAATAAAAGTAATCCAAAGTGGAAAGGAAGAAGTAAAACTATCACTGTTTTCAGATGACATGATACTATACCTAGAAAATCCTAAAGATGCTCCCAGAAAACTGTTGAGGCAGATCAATGAATTTGGCAAAGTCATAGGATACAAAATTAATGCACAGATACTGGCTGCATTTCTATATACTACCAATGAAAAATCAGAAATAGAAATTAGGAAAACAATCCCATTTTGCATCACATCAAAAAGAATAAAATATCTAGGAATAAACCTACCTAAAGAGACAAAAGTCTTGTACTCTGAAAACTATAAGATGCTGATGAAAGAAATCAAATATGAAACAAACAGATGGAAATACATGCGTTGCTCTTGGACTGAAAGAATCAATATTGTTAAAATTTCTATACTACTCAAGGCAATCTACAAATTCAATGCAATCTCTACCAAATTACCAATGATAATTCTATTCACAGAAACAGAATAAAATATTGTATTTGTTTAGTCTTTTTTTTTTAAGGCTGCACTCTGACATATGGAGGTTCCCAGGCTAGGGGCTGAATCAGAGCTGTAGCAGCCAGCCTACATACACCACAGCTACAGCAACACCAGATCCATGTTGCATCTGTGACCTATACCACAGGTCACCAGGTCACAACAAAGCCAGATCCTTAACCCACTGAGTGAGACCATGGATCAAACCCACGTCCTCATGAGTACTAGTCAGGTTTGCTAACTGCTAAGCCATGATGTGAACTCCAGAATCAAATATTTTAAAACTTGTATGGAAAAACAGAAGACCCTGAATTGACAAAGCAATATCAAAAAAAAAGAAAACAGAACAGGAGGAACCAGGCTCACTGACTTCAGACTGTACTACAAAGCTGCAGATATCAAAACAGTATGGTACAGGCACAAAAACAAAAATATACAATAATGGAAAATAACAGAAAGCTGAGAAATAAACCCAAACGCCTATGTTCTAGTACTCTATGACAAAGGAAGCAAGAATATACAGTGGAGTAAAAATAGTCTCTTCAATAAGTGGTGTTTGGGAGTTCCCTTCGTGGCTCAGTGGTTAACGAATCCGACTAAGAACCATGAGGTTGAGGGTTTGATCCCTGGCCTTGCTCAGTGGGTTAAGGATCCGGCGTTGCCGTGAGCTGTGGTGAAGGTTGCAGACGCAGCTCGGATCCCGTGTTGCTGTGGCTGTGGCAAAGGCCGGCGGCTACAGCTTCTGTTAGACCCCTAGCCTGGGAACCTCCATATGCCGCGGGTGCTGCTCTAGATAAGGCAAAAAGACAAAAAAAATAAGTGGTGTTTGGAAAACTGGACAGCTACATACAAAAGAATGAAATTAGAACATTCTTTGATACCATACAAAAAATATAAACTTAAAATGGATTACAGACCTAAATGTAAGGCCAAACACTATAAAACTTCTGGAGGAAAACATAGG
>PVHT021183518.1:18875369-18962869 GCA_004024745.2 Catagonus wagneri | reverse complement strand
GTCCAAAATCAGCTTGCTAGCAGAACGATTTTTATCCCATGAAGGTCTACTGCTTCCTATTGAGGTCTAGAACTGACTCGATGAGGCCCACACACATTATGGAGGGTAATCTGCTTTACTCAAACTCTACTGATTTAAGGATTTATCTCATCTTAAAAACACATTCACAGGAAAACCCAGACCAGTTTTTGGTCAAATACCTGGGAGCCATGGCCTAGTCAAGTTGACACATAGAATTAACCATCAGAAAGAGGTATTATTCAAAACTACTAAATAGAAAGTTCACTGAAGAATAATGACTTTTTCATCCCCCTCAACCCTCACCTATAAAACCTGGTAAAAATAAATGTTAAAAAATGCTTGTTGAATAAGTGGATGAAAGTTAGAAATGCATCTAGAATAGCATGGATTTATGGTAACTTCCATTTTCCTGAGTTAATCTGTTAAGTATAAAAACTAAGAGAAAATATCCAAAATGCAAAGATACAGATATTCGAATGGATTGACATCCAAAATAGCCATAATAGACCATGGAGAACACCAGGCTTTTCCTTTCTTTGTTTGCTTCTCAGGCTCTGAAGTCATCATCTAATCTGATGCTGGTCTTCTTTGGTGGCCCCTTTTACTGATGTTCGAGGTTTATCTAGAATTTCCTTCACTTACTGACTACCACCTGTTTTCAGTATCACATCTACAACTCAAATGAACCACAATTATCCTGTAGAATATAATGTACCTCAGATTAGAACATGGGGGAATTACATTTTAAAAGCCCAATAAAATTCCATATGTTTCATAATATTCTTATAAATATCATTTACTTGGAGGGAAAGTAAATAGAATTTTGTGATATTTAATCCTTCTGTTGCTACAACTTTCTATCTAACACAACATCATTGACTGAGTTGAGTAAATAATGATATAAACCATGCTTCTTGACTCAACTAGGTTTGGAAAATTATAATTTATCAAGCACAATTAATAAGCATTTCATGCTGTCTGTACTATGGTTGTAAAACCAAATATCGCCATATGGTCTTTTTAAAATATAGACTATTACAGGTAAAAATTACCTTCAAGAATCATCCTAAGATAATATAATAATAGGTCAGAGCTTTACTCAATACCTTACCAGAAAAATAAAGTGTCATTATAACATTAGGGAAACTGTTCAAACTTTGAGACTTTTTGACCACTGATTTTTTAACTCTATTTAAAAAAAATGATTATGAGGTAAATATACTAACATCAATGTTCCATAATAAACCTTTATGCTAATTTGAAACTCATTCTCAACCATGTACCTATTAGTCATACCAACCATCCCCTTTAGAGAAAAAAGGGTTTCTAAAATGACAAATAAGATTTTAATCTCATTGACAACCATAATACTAACTCATAGCCATAATCATAAAATAAGCCTAACTTCTATCTCACCTCTTCACCTAGACTCTTCAGTGTCACATTTATCAAAACCTCATCTTTCATAAATTTTGGAACTTTACTTTTTGTTTGTATCTATTCATTTATTACATAGATTTTTTTCAGTAGTAAATACTATAGTACTACACAGTGCACAATTGGTTGAATCTATAGATGTAGGTCCTCAGATACAGAGGAACCACGTACAGGGAGGGCTGACTATAAGTGATACTCAGATTTTCATGAAGGATCAGTGCCCCAACTCTCACATTGTTCAGTGGTCAGCTGAAATAAACACACACACACACACACACACACACAATGAGTGAAATACACACATACATATACAAATATCTATAACTTGAACACACACACGCATACTAGAAACATCAAGTTACTAGACTATATAAATCAAAGTAAATTATTTACAAATAGGCTCTGCCTTTAAGAAGCTTACTTCATAGGATGTTTCTAGGATGTTGGAACTGCAGAAGAGAGAGTGCTATACAACAAGATGTATACTGAATGCCTTTTATCCCCATGCCCACAGAAATAAATCAAACTCATCCCTCTAGACCTAGTTTAAACGATGCCTTCTCTATGAAGCCTGTCTTGATACCTGACCCAACTGGAAGTGACTTTTTCCTCAGAGGAGTTCATTATCATTTACCTATTTCTTCATTCGACATATATTTAATAAATACTTACTCTGAACCCAGAGTAATAACTCAAGATAAACTTGCTCAATAAATGAACCAATGAGTGTATGGATGTTAGACACAAAGTAATATTTACCACCCACTTACTAAGGATCAGAAGTGATGCTATGTGCCCTATGTGGACTTTTTTTTTATTCTGCAATAGTCTAGTAGAGATTGTTCAAAACACTGAGGATATATCAGTGAATAAAACAAAGAAAGCTCCTTTAAAGCTTATATTCTAGTAGGAGAATCATACAATAAAATGAAAAGTTTGTAAAATTTAAGTGAGAGGTAATAACTTGGTGTGAACTCTCATGAGGAAAGTAAAAAGTGGTACCAGTGTGTGGATGATAGTGGTGTAATTTTAGATAGGGAACTGAATTTGAACAGACTTCTGAGTAAAGTCAAGGAGTGAAATTTGAACAGACTTCTGAGTAAAGTCAAGGAATGAAATATAGGTTCCGAAGGAAGAATGTTCCAGGCAAAGGGAAATGCACATGTAAAATCCCTGAGGTGAGATAATTTGAGTGTGGCTAAAGAGTGAGAGTGAGAGTAAAAGAGAAAACGAAGTCAGAAATAAAGCCCAAGAGGCAGATTCTGTAGTATTTTTCAGGCCAGGTCAAAGAGTGTGGTAGGCAATTAATATGATGCTGTCTTAAAATTACAAACTGTTTACTTTTCAAGAAGGTATATATAATAAATAATAACATAGTAGGAAGAAGAACATTATACCTGCACCCAAACAGATAAACAAAAACTCTGAAGTAAATGTGTGGATTCCTTCCTCATACCAAGTTATTAACATTCCCTGAGCCTGTTTTCTGTTTTGTGAAATGAAGACAGAACAGCCTGAAGGCAGGGATGAAAAAAATACCACTCTAAAAGCTAAGAGCTAAACCTTAAAACTGTCACAAGTCATATGAAATCCTTTTTATATGAAAAGCACCTTAAGGAAGAAAAGTATTCCCTATGCCAAAAGCAGAAGGGAAAAGAATTTGGCTGTTACTATATTGTTAAAAATCACATATCTTAAGAAAGAATGAGTCCATCAGAAAATGAATCAGTCAGCAAGGAGTATGAGAGAAAGGAAGGCATGAATTATCAGCATGCCTCTAGCACTGGCTGGGGAACAAAGTGTCCTAGGAAGATAAAATGATGCAAACATGCCTAACTCTTCTTATTGCTGAGATAGATCTATCAGACCATCGGAGCCTGGTGCCCTTAAACATGAGTTATCCAGCCAACTCTCCTTGTTCTGATTTCATGCTCACAAGATACCTCTGATAATCTAGCCTCCCAGGATGTTTTTCTATAGGGAGAGAATGTTCTGGTGTGCTGGAAAGTTATATTCCCTCTATAAATTACAGCATTGGCATTCTACATTTTATACTTTATTGTCCTGTGGATTTAGTTGATATGAATCAGCATGCCTAAGCCCAGGAAAGCTCTGAGAAACTGATACTGTCTGTTTTCTGAATCTGTGAGACTGAGGGGTCAGATCCCAAGTTGTGACGGGCTTAGCAGGTGATGCCCCTCCAGGGACTGTTGATAACTAGATAATCATATGCATATTTTAAAAATTTCTTCACTGCCTAATTCAAAAGGATTGTGGTGCTAGATGAAATAATGTGTTTGAAAGCTGTGTAATTATTTTAAGGAACACTGAAAAGTGCCTAAAATATGGTGAAAAAAAACAAACTAGGTGCATATTATGGATCTTCCCTGTCTAACTATTTAGGACCACCTGCAGTATAGAAGATAAACTTTCCATCTAGGAGCAGTGGGTGTATCTGACTCATGAAGAGAGTAAAACTCATAGGGACAGATTCAGATACTAAATAAGCCTTCTTTCCCTGTTTGAATAATTTTATTCTAGGGATAGAAATTCTGTATTTCCTTTTAAGAATGCAAAATTCCAACACAAAAAGCCTGGAACTACCACTGACTTTCATGAAGTATATACTTATGAAAATATAAATATGTAGTACTTTTGATGCACCAGGCAATAGGCCCAGCTACATGACTTGGAGAACCCTGTGCAAAATGAAAATGCAAAGTCCTTTGTTCAAAAATCAAGAAAAAAATGCTGTTAAAGGTATTAAAATATAAAGATCTATTCTTTCATGGTTTCCCTCTTCACTTATGGTGTTTTCATTTGCTACTTAAATGTCATTTTAAGTAAAGAAAAATTAATTTTGAAAAGTTTTAGCATGAATTTTGTATCCAATATTATTTTGCACAATGCTAGCTTTAAATGAAAATATAAGAACACATCTACAAAAGCATCAACATTACACAGTTCATACCTCTCACAGGTCACACGTGCAGACGTATTTCTTTCTTGCTAGGACAAAGAAAGCATTACACAAAAGTAATTCAGTTGTTTTAACTTCTACCAAAGTTCTCTACCTTTAGTTTATTAATAAATAAAAACAGACTAACAGGAAAATGAACTAGGAGTTATTTCCTTTTCTTTTTATGTCATTATTTTCAGCATAAGTAGTTGGTTAATACAAGAAAGTAACATGAAGAAGAAAGACTAAGATAGGGTTTTTGGTCATTGTGTTTCTTAGAATGTCATGGCCTTCTTTCTGTCTTAAACAAAAGTTATGCACTCTTGGGACTGTAAGCATTCTCACTTAGGTAATCATAGATGTAATATTCTTACCTTGTACTTGCTTTAAGTCTCACTGACATCCCACACTTTTGGTCCACTAGGATTCTTGCTCGTGGGGCACCACAAATGTTATATGCTTATGCAGGAGAAGGGTCAGAGAAATCATGCATATTATGTGTATCTCTTCTACTCTCTTGCAAACTTAAACAATCAGGAATTATAAGAAATTAAGAATTTTAAGACAGCATAACATCAAGCCAAGTATGGGTTTGTTCTGACCATGGTGGTTTGATCAGCTGCCCACATCACATAACCATAAAGCCAGCCCTGCCAGGCATTGCTTTAAAAACAAACAATTACACTTTCACAAGCATATGAGGTTAGCACTATAATTACTACCCATTTCAGAATGAGGAAACAAGGTTAAGTAGCTCATTCAAGTGTTATTAAGATCTAATAAATGGACAGCTGGGATTTGAACCCAGGCTTTTAAGACACCATGATTTTAACCAATATAGTGCTGCTTCTCCTAAAGGCACTAATTTTAAATTCAGACCCAAGTTTCCTTTGCTCTTTCCCACTTCCTTACTTTCTAGAAGTATAAAAGGAAATTAATATTCATCATTTAAAAATAAAACACAGATATCCAGGCATTTATTATCATTGACTATAGTTTACATTACTGGGTAATAATAATAACAGTTACTACTGAATGACTCTATGACTCTAGCAATATGATGAGGTGGTTGCAGATACTGCCTATGTGCTTATAGATGAGGACATAGAAATTTAGAGAAACTAAGTAGCTTTGTCAGACATGGGTAATAAGTTAAAGAATCAGGATATTGCCTTAGGCAATTTGACATATTGGCAATATCCTGGGGCTTACATATATGTTATGACTATGATTTTCCTAATGTCCATTTTAATGGTGCCAGGGTGAGCAACTAAGACCAGACCTATGTGGATAGAGTTTATTTCTGCCACATCTGTTCAATGCCCCAAGTTCAAAATTAGAAGTATAATTCAATTGCAAGAAATAAAATGTTTGACATTCAAATGTGAACCCTGGTGCAAATTTGCTGTTCTCCTTTAAATGATTCTTCCTCTATCTGAAGAAATTTCACACTGATTTAGCCTAGAATGATATGCCAAAAATATAAAGAAGCCACAAGAGTTTAGGATGCTGCCCTTGGAGAAACTGTTATCACTAACTGATAATCTCTAAGCAAATAGAGGTAGTAATTGGATGAGTTCTCTTAATTAAATCCAATAGAGAAAGGAAGATCAAGTTCTGGTCTTGTCTCTAATGTCCATTAACACTGCATAATTATCTGGACAACCTTGATATCAAAAGCGATGGGCATAAAACTCAAAAGCTCCCAGATCAGTCTCAAAAGGAGTTTTCTTTCTATTCAGAAGCTGCTTTCAGAGAGCATAGTTGTTACAGTAGATCACACAAACAACAGCATAATTATAATAAACCATCTCCAAAAATCTTACTAAACTAGGTGACATAAAAAAGGAAAGAAAGCCTAAAGAAGTAATTTCTGGTTTAGGACATAAAATTAACTGAAGAGCTAAGGGAATGCTAAAATCCAGAAGCTGTGTGCAAAGACGAAAGACTGAAATTCCTGGCTAATTTTCAAGGCACACAAAGGAAAATTAGGATTGTTCTTTTTAACAGATTTTTAATTATAAAAGGATTTTATTCAAAAGTAGCTGAATTCTTTTTACCTTCCATTGTATATTCTGCAATTAATTAAAGATCCGTCACAGAACACTTGCTATTCACTTAAAGTAAATCAACATATCTGAGACATTTTCAAAATAACTGAAGACATAAACTCATTTTAAAGGAAATAAAGGGATACAGAAGCACACTTTCTAGAAGAAAGAAAAGCATCCATTCCATTTCCTGTTCCTTTATGGGACTACACAGCTCCTGCTTTTGTTTTTTTTTGTTTGTTTTTTAAATTAAAGTTGATTTACAGTGTTG
The DNA here is from genome assembly GCA_004024745.2 of Catagonus wagneri. Taxonomy (NCBI): domain Eukaryota; kingdom Metazoa; phylum Chordata; class Mammalia; order Artiodactyla; family Tayassuidae; genus Catagonus; species Catagonus wagneri. Next base: position 18,956,130 of record PVHT021183518.1, on the reverse strand, counting down.
TGCCAATTTCTGCTATATAGCATAGTGACCCAGTTATATATATATATATTTTTAACCATAAGCTCTCTTGAGTTTCTCCAGAAGACCCGGAAACAAATGATTACATAAAATAATTTAGTGAGGAGTTTGACAGAAGTGTTAGGAATGAAGGATAAAGGAATTTAAGCAGGGAATGAGGAAGAACACTAAAAAAAATTTCACAGAGCTGGTTATTGCTACTATGAGAAAATTGGCACTATAATCAAAAGGATCAAATGAGAAATTATATTAAATATAATTTAGGACCTATGTCTGCCTGAGAAAAAAAAGAGAGGTATTTATTCACTGGCCCTTATTCATTGGTTAAAGGACTAAGCCCATTCACACACACACTTCCGCCCATTTCACGCACTCATGAATGCATGCACACTTCAAGATCAACACTTCTGAGTGCCAAGCAGGCTGCTGTGGATGTCAAACATCCTTGTGAAAGAGGTCAGGCAGCCAAAGGCAAGCACTGCGCAGAACTGAGGCCTCAGACAGGTGTTGTCAGGGTACTCCTACATACAACTGGGTAAAGCCAGCATAGTACAGGCCGTAACAGCTGCAGCTGTTGTGATAGAGAGGATTTAACTGGTTCCAAGAGGAGCCCAATAGAATAAGCACACCTACTCCAGACCTCTTGAGTTTTAAGCAGATGTTTTACATTTGGTGGCATAGACTAACCTCTACTACTATTTTGTTAAAATAATAATGATGTTTCAAATGACTCACAAGCATGTCTTGAAGTGGGTTTAAATTTTCTCCAATCCTAAATCACTCAACATCCTGAACTGTCCCCTCTCATGAAGAGTGAATGGCCACAGCGACTACTCAAATGGTTGCTGCTAACTTTATTCACCTACATCCCTCAAGGTTAGTGATGCTTCCCTGAATTGCCAGATATAGCAGTCTCCTCTGTCTGGAGTGTTCTTTTTGTTCCATTGCATGGGTGTGTTTAGGCAACCTTTCTGCAAAGATGAATATTTTTTTGCTTCCACTGGCATTTTCTTCAACTTATTCTATTTCTTTGCATTGACCTTCATCATTCCCTCTGGCCTTACTTTATCCTTCTTATCTCTACAGATGTAATTTCCCAAAGATTCTGACCATCACTCTCAAAATCCTCTCAGTGATCACATCAACATGAGTCTCCACCACAGAAGGTCCTTTTCCCCACTCTCAGACTTCCAGTTATTCCTTTAGCTGTATCTTCTAAAGCCCAGTCTTAAGTATGAGAACAAGCATCTAAAGTGAAGTCTTTCAAACTAAATCTGTGGCCATTTCTCTGAATCTCTATCTCCTTTTTTTCCTATTTCTGCGAGTGACACATCCATTCTTGCAGTCTCCAAGGCCCTAAACCCTGTTTATCAGCATCCCCCACACATTTATTCTATATATTTCTCAAGAAGAAACAGGAAGTGATTCATCCCTTTTAAAGTAATTCAATGGAAAATCCACCCAAACTGTAAATTCCCTGGAGATCATTTCTAACTTGACTTTTAAGAGTCTCCAGCACGGTGACCTCTTGGTCCTAGATAAGTCTGGCAAAACAAAATGAGTATCTGGAAAAGATCCATTAATTCAGGACCAGCCAAAGATTTGGCTCCAAAAGCTTTAAAACCTATCTCTCTCCCTCTCTCTCTCTCTCTCTCTCTCTCTCTCTCTCTCTCTCTATATATATATATATATATATAAAACTCTGTTATAAAGAGTATAAACCTCTCTCTATATATATATAAAACAGTTATAAAATCACATAACTCTGATTTTACATAATGAATAAGATATCACATATTCACATATTCCTTTTAACCAATTTTTAATATATACTTTACTTTTCTGCTTCTCACCTTGTTCCCTACTCCACACACACACATCTTCCTTCCTGCCTCCTCAAGTTAACCTAAATTCATCCTTTCACATTTTTGCTCCATGCTCATGTGGACATGTACATATTCACATATACACATACATATGTCCACACACATATCCAGATATAGGCTTTAGTAATATATTATAAAAATGGCATAATATACAGTATCTTAGCTACTTTTTCTGTGCACTTTCATAGAAATCTTTCAAAATACCTAGTACAGATCGCTGATTCACTGTTTTTAGCAGTTTGGAAGCACAGTAAATTTATACTTTTTATTATTGATGAATTTTTTTCCCCATTCCGAATAATGCTGAGTTAAAAAGTTTTACAGATAATCCTTAAGGAGTTAAGGTTTTCTTTATATATAACAGATTATCGGGACAAAGATAACTAGGCCATAGCATACACATATTTTTTATCAATGCTGAGGGGATATTTTTGTATTTTTTTAGCATTTTATAAGTAGGCCATTTTTCCCAATCCCAAGAAGCAACAGATTTTATGCTCAGTTTAATATTTTCCAGTCTGAAGAGTAAAAAGTGAAATCTATTTAACTTTTCATGCATTTTTAACTATGTATATTTTTCATACTTTTTGCTACTTTTCTATCATTTACATCTTTTCTTATCAATTTCAAGTCTTTTGTAGAGTATAGATATGAGCTTTTTCCTCTAATTTATAAGCTTTTTTCAAATTTATTGTTGATTTACTCACTTTATTTATGGTATCTTTGCCATAATGAAATTTTTTAATTTACATAGTTACTAGTTCTCCCCCTTCTTACATAGCTTCTTAGTATTAGAATCATTCCCCTGCCTTGAGAATGTTCACATTGTTTTCTAGAATTTTGCTACAAGATTCTTATTTTATATTTTACATTAAAATATCGAAACTAGCTGGAGATTATTTTTATATGTGATAAGAAAGAGGCCTATTTTAAAGTTTTTCTTGGTGGACAGCTGGTTGTGCTTTATTAAATAATCCTTTGCCTTTACTGAATAATGCTTGAATTAATCCATTATTTGTTCTATATTGAAATATTTTTTGTCATATGTAAAACGATCATATACATTAGATCTACTTTTGCATTCTCTCAACCTTCCATGTTTTCCATTTTGTCTCTTCTTATGGCCATACCATAATAATTTATGAGCAGAAGCTTTGTGTTTTTTAACAGATTCTGAATCTCTAAGGCAATTCACTACACACCATCCCTCCATTAGGCACCCTTGAAAATTCATTCTTATATATAAACTTAAAAACTATTTCATTAAACAAAAAAACATTGAGAACCTAACTCTAAATATTTTAAATTTGAGAGTATTTATATTTTTATATTAAATTCTCTAAGGCAAAACCAAATCTCATTTAATAGCCTTAGAGTTTAAATTATCATTCCATGAAGGTATTATTCCTTATTAAGTTTACTACTAAATAATATTTTGATATTTTGTTATTGAGAGTACACAATTTATCCTTTTCTTTGTTAAGGTACTGAACTAAACTGCTCTTTTTCAGACTTGGCTTTGTTAGGTAATATGATTCCCTAAAACCTCTTCCTTGTATACATATAGGTTGGAGTTGGCCAAAAATGAAGCTGCATGAAATTTTGAAGGCATAAATAAAACAGAAGCCATTAGGCTCTGAATAGAGGCACAAACAGTTTTAGTATGTATTTGTTCTTCTCAGGCTCTCATTCCTCACCACTGGTCCTACTGGCAAACAGTCGCCTGCCACCAGCACTTCACTGTGAATTCACAGAGATAGTGGTCATGAAGAGCCAACATTCATCACCTGGCATCTACACAATTTCCACAAACTTCTACATCAGCCTCCTCCATAGTTCTAACTAAAGAGACAAGCCACAATTACCGTCTACAACTTTTAGCAGTGTGAAAGCTGCTAAAAACCTGCACTGGGGTTGGCTAGTCATTTTTCTCTGCTTTTTTGACTCCCCTTTTGAGACCTTTAATTTCCAAGCTCTCCCTACTCTGAAAAAATGTTTACTGTTTTTCTTTTATATTTATAGCTATATGATATGATGGATGTTCACTAAACTTATCGTGGTTATCATTTCATAAGGCATATAAGTCAAACCATTATGCTGTGCACATTAAGCTTGAACAGGACTATATGTCAATTATATCTCAATAAAACTGGAAGAAAAAATAAAACATATTTTTATAGAAAAAAATTTAAAACAAAATTATTATTTAGATATTCAAGTGTATACTTAAAAGGAGAGAGAAATGTAAAGACATGGTTCTTAAAGTGGCTTGATGTTTATTATCTTTAAAATATATTTCTAATAATAAAAATAAAATGACTTGAAAGTTGGAAGTTCCTATCGTGACTCAGCAGGTTAAGAACCTGACTAGTACCCATGAGTAGGCAGATTAGATTCCTGGCCTTGCTCAGTGGGTTAAAGAATCCAGTGTTGCTGTGAGCTGTGGTGTCGGTGCCAGATGTGGCTTGGATCCTATATTGCTGTGGCTGTGGCACAGGCTGGCAGCTGGAGCTCCAATTCAACCCTTATCCTGGGAATTTCCATATGCCGCAGGTGTGATCCTAAAAAGAAAACCAAAAAAAGACAAACAAATAAAAAGTAGCATAGTCCACTGATTTCGTTTGTGGCACTGTATTGAATATTTTGCACACACATAAAAGAATCTTAGTAGAGCAATGTAGATGTACAAGACATATAATATTGAAGCTGACATTATTCAAACCAGGATATATACTGGGAGTTTTATATATATATATATATATATATATATATATATATATATATATATATAAAAGAAATTATATTCAAATATTTGATTTGACATCAACAAATATTTAGAGGGTTTACAATTCGCCAAAATGTTTTTAACAGATTTACACTATATATCCTCAAAATATTTCTATAAATTGAGTACTATCATTCTCTATAAAATAAGAAAGCCAAACCTCAAAGGAGTTTTTTTTTTTTGTCTTTTTGCCTTTATGTAGAGCCGCACCCGTGGCATATGGAGGTTCCCAGGCTAGGGGTCTAACAGGAGCTGTAGCCGACGGCCTTTGCCACAGCCACAGCAACACGGGATCCGAGCTGTGTCTGCAACGTACACCACAGCTCACGGCAACGCCGGATCCTTAACCCACTGAGCAAGGCCAGGGATCGAACCCGCAACCTCACAGTTCTTAGTTGGATTCGTTAACCACTGAGCCACAAAGGGAACTCCTCAAAGGATTTAATGATTAGTTTAAATTCACAGGGGAGCCAAAATTCAAATCCAGAATACACCCGATAATTTGTCTTTTAAAGATGTACTACTTACACAAAGTCCCTTCAGTCTCTCTGATAACAATCTAGCTCTTTTCCCTTTTACTCAGTAACACAGATTATCAAGAAAACTTAGAAATTCAGAAGGGGAGGTCCTTTGTCACTAGTTCCTGATCCAGAAAAAGGAACATTGTTCTAACTGCTTAGAGGAATACAAACTATCTGTGTGTGTCTTCTTGGGTGTGCATACATGTTTGAGTGTGTGGGTGTATGTGTGCGTGCACATGCACTTGTGTAAGGTTAGTGTATTAGTGGTGCTGAGAAAGAGTTCATTGTGAATGAAGGATCAGGAAATATGATCCTTAATTACCTTTGACTGTTAGGAGAATGAAGATATTCCTGTTAATGGGTAAAGATTAGAGTATTCCAAGGAGTCTTATCTACCAATAAGCATAGCTTATAGATCTAGAAAAATCTCATCCTGGAGATTAGGAGTGTGCATTGCAGACACCAAGACTCTTTTTAGAATCCCTCCAGGAAAGCCTACTCAGACCAGAGTATTATTTTCTCTAGACAAGGAATTCTTATTTCCTTTGAAACAAAATCTCTTGTTGCAACAACTCTTCTCACCTAAAGCTTAATGTCACATTGGCTTCTGCTACTAAGTAACATGAGATTCATCTGAATAAAGTAGCATATAGACTTCCCCATCTTTCTTATTGCATTTACACAATTGTCGAATGATTCTAATTCAGTACTTTGTAATTAGACTACTTTATATTTTATTTAAGTGTTCATAAGACATATTTAAACCCAATTAAAAATCTCTTCTGACTAACAGGGAAATGTAATCTCAAGAGACTCGGAAAAGATAGAATAGAGCTTCACATTTCGGTGCACTGGAAAATCTGAAACAGATCTGGAGTCTTGTTATTCAAGTTGAACAGCTCCTTATCTGCAAAAGAGAGGGCAAGAAGGAACAGTAAAAAGATAAGGAGAAAGAAGAGGTGAAAGAACAGAGAATAAGAAGTAGTAGTGAGGTATAACAGTGAGATTTTAATCAGAAAAACAAACAATTCAAAGCTGTATTAGAAGTATAATTTGGGGAATGGACAAAGGGAGAAAAAGAACGTGTTACCTAAACCCAAGGCCAGGGACACCAGACAGAAACTAGAACATGGAAGACCTGTTAAGACGAAGCTGGGGTCATGGAGGGTGCCCAGCCTCGTCAAATATGCCACTAGAAGCATGATTGGAAAATAAGTTCTTCCCGCTCCTGTTCCATATTGACACAAAAATTTATTTTAGGTGAACAGAGATGGATGCACACTGACACAGGGTCTGGGATATGGAGCCTAGGTATCCGGATCCCTGCAATATAGAAGAGTATGTAACAAGAGCAAAACTTGCACCTGAGGAATGCATCTGATAGGCTCAGGAACCGTACCTAAAAGCTAACTCCAGTTTGACTCAGGCCAACCACATTACCTTCATGCTCGGGGTGCTTGATTCATAGCTATGGTCCAGACTAAGAACTAGAAGAAAGGTGACAAAGTGACTACTGATGGGAAAATGCCACTTGTAAATATATATACACAAAACAAAAGAAGAGAAAAGATTCATCAGGGAACTAAAATGGTAAGAATCAAATGCCAATAAATAATTGAAAACAAGCACCTAGGAAACTATTAAATTCATGTGGATGATAAAAAAGGTACAAGAGCAAAACTGGCAATGACCCCTGGGAAGTGAAAGTGACAAGGTAAAAACTCATTGTTGGAAAAGAATTAGTTGCCTTCTGAGTTGGCTGAATTGTCCTGGGGACATGAAAACGTTGGTCTTCCTAGAAAAGGTGAGGAACAAAAGTGTTTTTGTTCTGTTTTATTTAGTCTCAAAATCTCAGTTGCTCCATCATGAACATGCCACATGAATACCAAGTCTGAAAGAGCAACAAATAAAAGGATTTAACCAGTAATGACCCCCTAATGACAGCACAAAAAGCCTCCCTCTATATTAACTTATAACTGCCTTGATTTGGTGCCTTTCATAATTCCATGTACCCCAGGTTGTTAACCTTCCTGGCAGACTGTGAACACAAAAGGCAGTTTATCTTTATATTACTGGTTTAAAATTGTGCAGAACCCTGATAGTATTTATATCATCACTACTGAGATACTGCTGTTTTTCTTTTGTTTTGTTTTATAAGTATTACTGACTTATTTTATTTTACTTTACTTATATAATGATTTTTTTCATTATAGCTGGTTTACAGTGTTCTGTCAATTTTCTGCTATGCAGCAAGGTGACCCAGTTACATATACATGTATACACTCCTTTTTCTCACATTATCATGCTCCATCATAAGTGACTAGACATAATTCCCAGTGCTTACAAGGCAGGAATTCATTGTTTACCCATTCCAAAGAAGACATATGGATGGCCAACAGGCACATAAAAAATGTTCAACATCACTAATTATTAAATTAATACAAATCAAAACTGTAATGAGGTACCATCTCACACTGATTAGAATGGCTATCTTTAATAAGTCTACAAATAACAAATGCTAGAAAGGGTGTGGAGAAAAGAAAACCCTCCTACACTGTTGGTGGGAATATAAATTGATAAAACCACCATGGAAAGCAGTATGGATGTACCTCAGAAAACTAAAGATAGAACTACAATGTAATCCATCAATCCCACTCCTGGCCATATATCTGGACAAAACTTTTGTTAAAAAATATGATATTACATATCTGGAATCTAATATATGACACAAATGAACCTTTTCACAAAAAAAAAAAAAAAATAATGGACATGGAGAACAGACTTGTGGTTGCCAAGGGGGAAGGGAATGGATTGGGACTTTGGGGTTAATACATGTAAACGATTGCCTTTGGAATGGATAAGCAATGAGATCCTGCTGTATAGCACTGGGAACTATAGCTAGTCACTTATGATAGAGCATGATAATGTGAGAAAAAAGAATGTATACACGTATGTGTAACTGGGTCACCTTGCTGCATAGCAGAAAACTGACAGAACACTGTAAACCAGCTATAATGGAAAAAATAAAATTCATTATACAAATACATCCTGCTATGTTCACTGAAGCACTATTCACAATAGCCAAGACATGGAAACAAACTAAATGTCTATTGACAGATGAATGGAACAAGAAGATGTGGCATATATACACAACGGAATACTACTCAGCCATAAAAAAGAACAAAATAATGCCATTTGCAGCAACATGAACAGAACTAGAGATTCTCATACTAAGTGAAGTAAGTCAGAAAAAGACAAATACCACGGTATCACTTATTGTGGAATCTAATATATGGCACAAATGAACCTATCTACAGAAAAGAAACAAATTCTCAGACATGGTCCATAGACTTGTGGTTGCCAAGGTGGAAGGGAAGGAATTGAATGGACTGGAAGTTTGGAGTTAGTAGATGCAAACTACTGCATTTGGAGTGGATAAGCAATGAGGTCCCTCTGCATAGCACAGAGAACTACATGTAATCACTTGAGATAGAACATGATGGAAGATAATATGAGAAAAACAATGTGTGTATACATTTATATGTATAACTGGATCACTTTGCATGTATACATATATATGTATGTATAATGTATGTGTATATACATATATGCATGTATACATATATATGTATGTATAATGTATATGCATATATATGTATAACTGGATCACTTTGCTATCCAAAAGAAATTGACAGAATGCTATAAATCTACTATAATAAAAATAATAAATTTTTTTGAAAGTGTGAATAATAATATTTCTAAATTTAGAAATGGAGTCTAAACCACTGACACTCTTAAACATGGATTACAGGTTTCTTTGGATATGATTTTAGCCCCAAAGCCTGGTCAGAACTGTGTAGAACATAATGCAAACAAACAAATTCTGGTCACTTAGTTGTGGACTTACTGAACTGAAGAGAAACCATACAATGAGAAAAAGAAAGGAGGTACGTATTAAGAAATTCTGAAAACATATTTTCATAAAGCAAACCGTGGCATTTTCTTTAAAATGAGATAGATGCTGAGCAAAAAACAAACATTACTTTCATATTAAAAAGATAATATCCCATCATGCCAGTAATGAGAAGGTTTGGACTACAGTTAAGCTGGCAAAGGGAATAAATTAAGATTGTTCCTTTATCCCCTTAAAGAACGTGACCTATGAAAAGCACCTTTAAGTTCAGGAGCTGCCTCGTGTTAAGGTGTAAAGAGACTAGGGATGGGCAAGCCAAATTCAGAAATAGTTTATATGAAACACATCATAGATCTCAATAGAATAGACCCTAAATATCTCAAGAGTACTTCCAAGTATGCTGGACTCTAAGTCAACCAACCAAAGTCAAAAATAACAAAACAGAAAGGACTGAACCATAATAATGATATAAAAATAAAAGAGGAATCAATGAGAATTGTTACTATTCATCTTGTAGAGGAAATATTTGCTCCTGAAAATAAAACTGAAATAAAAAGAAATAAACATGTTATTTATTTGAAATAAACCTTATTAGAGTCATAGTGTTTTAATCTACCAGCCTCAATTTCCCCCTCCAGCAGGTTGATTTCCTTGGACATCCTCCTTTTTCAATCCTGATCCATTTTAGTTTGGATTCCTACATTTAAGGATACTTTCTCAGGTTAGATTCTCCCGGAAGCCCAATCTAAACCATGGATCTCAGTACAAATGACTCATTAAGGAAATACTTCCCAGATAAATTAGCAAGCAAGTGAAAGAATCAAGATAGGAAAAGGAAGGAAATCAAACAAGTATATAATTACAAATGAAGTTCCAGATTCAGTTTGAGGCCAGAGAGAGCTATGAGTGTAAGTCACAAATTAGAGTTTGCTTTTCTCCTTGGAAAGGAAGCTGGATTTTATGTTCCACACTGGTCTAAGTCAGCGGTCATAGACTATTCTGGAGTTGATAAAGACTCCCAGACATCTGGCTTCCCCAAGATGTGTTTCTCCCTGTGAGCAAGGGCAGCCCAGGACAATTCCATGTATATTACATCTGCAAGGCAATAGGAGCAAAGATACAGAGATGAAGGATGGTCTCAAAGGACATTTAAAGTAAATCAGGGTACCAGCAGTCTCCACTACATGTGGACACATGAAATGTCTGGCCAATACAGTAATCCTTGTCACTAGACGTAATGAATGCTTTGTAATATCACGTGGCCTAAGGCTATCTAATCAGACTGTTGAGAAGCACACAGATAAGGATGCAGAGAGGTTGAATATAAGTCTGGAGCTTCTGGCAGTCATTTTCCCACCATAAAGAGAATACCTGCCTGAGAATGGATTAACTTGAAGAGAGAACAGAGAGAAGAGACGATGAGACCAAGGATGTGTTCGGTGATGTTATTTCACCCATTCTATCACCTAGTTTTATATCTAAGCCAAAGTGTTTCTGGCTGTTAATAAAATCTCTTTTTATGTTGAGCTATTTTGAGTTGGATTTCTCTTACTTGCATGAAAACAGTAATACTTTCATAATTATTAAAGTAATGCTATTAAATCATTTTCTGAAGTCTGAATCCACGTACATTCACTCTATGAAATCTGTTACTCTTATGTAAAACATCTACACATAAAATCCAATTGAAGAGACCTATTATCATGGCCCTGAGGAAAGAAAAGTAGTAACCTAAAAGGTAGAGTGTGCATCTTTCACAGGTAAGATGATTAGCTATGATCAAAATAGAATTGTCTTACTTTTTTTATTTTCTTCAATGAAGGTTAAAGGAGACAGATAAATGATATGGCCAATTTTTCAATTCCACCTCTCTATACTGAAAGATAGATGATCAGGAAGAGATTCGGAAAAGACCTCGTGAAATTCACACTATGAAGAGAAAATGCAGAGCACCCCGCCCCTCCCGCAAAAGATGAAAGAAAAAAATGAAAAATGAAATACACAAGTGAAATTGGTAGCTCAGGATTAGAATAATATAAAAGATCAAAGCTTACATAAAAGATAAAATAAAGTCTAAAACTTTTTATATATTTTCATTCATTATATGCTTAGTTATTCATTTAGGAAATGTTAAGTATAGTGATTGACTCTTATCTCGGGCATTGCATTAGGTATTAGGGATACTGAAAATGTTCCTCACATCATGAAGTAAATATCTTTCTTCCTTCTCTTTTTCTTCCTTTCTTCTTCTTTTATCAATAAACTTTTCCCAGAACAGCAACTGATAAATAACAACTTCTCTATAAATGCTCAAAGAAGAAAACAACATCTTAAGGCTAAAAACTATTGAAAACAATACAACCAAATTTTAAACATATAAATTCATGAAAAGAATAAAAAGTACAACTCAAGACAAATAGTTCAAGAGACAACAATGAAAAGTGTAACTTTTTATTTAACATTTTTTAAAAGTATCTACTCCGTAATCTACACCGAGTTAAGAGTTAGTCATAAGATTTATATTTCGGTTCTCTTTTAAAAGTTCCTATGTATCTTCTGAGAAGTTGTAATTTTTCAGACATTATGAGCATATTTTCCTTTACATTATTGAGGACAGTCATTAAACATACTTGTCTAGTTCCAATATTCTGATCAGTTTTCAGTCAGTCTTCATTAACTCCTTTGTCGGTCTATTCTCTTGAGAATTAATTACAGTTTCCTGGTTCTCAAATGTTAAATACTTTTGAATTGTGTCACGAACGTTGTTGTAGAGACATGCTTCCTTTATATTTTTCCAAAGACTGTTTCTGTTCGTTTTAAGAGGCAATTAATTTGTTTGGACTCAAGCTGTAAAATCTGTCTTTTGAGAGACAGTTCAAACAAATTTCAGTTCAGTTATTTTGCCCTTTGCTTTACAGCATGGAGATGGTTCCATTCATGCATGGTTGAGGAATCAGTCAGATATTTGGACAAAGTTTCTCTATTCAGAATCTAGAGCTTCCTGTTTCTTAACTTTTTCTTTCCTTGGATTCCTTTTCCATTTTCTGACAGCTATGGTTGGCACAAGCTGTGCCCTCTGATTCTTTAGGACTGAAAATTTTCCACTTTCCAACCCCCTCTATCAGCCCCTCAAATCACCAGACACTGTTTATGCCCCAGATAAAACCTATGAAAGTAGAAAAGTCAATCAGTTTTTTTCCCCTCTTCTATACAGCTCCTCTAAAATACACTTGCTTTTCTTTCACTTTCCAGTGTCTTGAGGTGGTTTTCATTTTTGTTTTCCAATATTATCAAGAGTTTATAGTAATATCTATGAGAGGGTGAATCTGGTAGTAGCTATATCAGTCACCCAATAAGTACAATTCTCTAATATATTTTTAATTAATTTATTTTTTGGCCACACCCATGGCATGCACACGTTCCTAGGCCAGGGATCAAATCTGCACCATACCAAAGACCCAAGTCTCAGCAGTGACAATACCGGATCCTTAACCCACTGAGCCACCAGGGAACTCCAATATATTTTAATTTTTCAGTTATAGGAAAAAGAAAATACAAGTGTTTAAAATATGAGTATTTTAACTCTAACTACAGTGAAGATTAAGCTAGTGTAGATGTTAAAGTACATATGTAAAAAATATAAAATCACTGAACAAGGAAAATACATCCATTTGTTATATTGTGAGCCCAACTATGAGTTCAAGCATGCCTCTGTCAATTATACTTACATTCTGCAGTTGACATGACTTCTAAGGTTATTAGGACAGTTATTTTCACATTAACCCATTGTGGAAGCAAAAGGCAAAAGTTTGAGGTAGCTAGAGAAATCAGTACTAGTACCTACTAACATATCTTAAAATCATTTATTTGCTTCATTAAATTTGGTACGTTTTCTGGAGCTCCCGATGTGGCTCAGTGGTTAACGAATCCAACTACCATGAGGTTGGAGGTTCGATCCCTGGCCTTGCTCAGTGGGTTAAGGATCCGGCGTTGCCGTGAGCTGTGGTTGCAGACGCAGCTCAGATCCCGCGTTGCTGTGGCTGTGGCGAAGGCCGGCGGCTACAGCTCCTGTTAGACCCCTAGCCTGGGAACCTCCATATGCCGCGGGTGCTGCTCTAGATAAGGCAAAAAGACAAAAAAAAAAAATTGGTAGTTTTCTGCGATATTAGAAGGAGAAGGGGAATCATATGTTCCTTCAAGACCATTCTCTAATCATCTCATAAAAACAAATTTACTTTTTCCTTACCGTAAGTCACTGAGGCCATTGTAAACTATACATCTTCTGAGTGACAAAATAAATCTATATAGCCATTTTACTGATCCACATCCCAAGCTGCACAAACCTTTAAACTGAGAATGACATTGTTTGATTTTATGGTATCTTAAAAAAAACTTAGGATGTGAACAGCAAAAAGAGCAATAACATCTGGTTTTATTTCTTAAGAGTTGAGCAGAAAATTTAGAAAACTTATTTTGGAGAAGTCAATGCAAATTGTTTCTCTACTCTTTTAATTTTGTTAACAACCACCTCACAAAAAAGTACAGTTATATTTAATTTTTCTAACATTACTCATTGAAAAGTAAGAAATTCACCAAGTAGCTGAGAAAGGACTTGTCTGTATTAATAGTGGATCTCTACTTGGCAAAAGAAGCCCATGAATTTTATTTCAGAGTGAAAATCTCCACTTTTGTAGAATGGAAGATCACAGTCATATGCCAGCCTTGATCCCCCAGAAAGTATAGCCTCAGTCCAAAGAAGATCATTTTCCACTGACCACTAGCCTGGTGGGTGGAACAGCTCAAGGCTGTGCCCCAGTGCCTTCAGCTTCCATAGGACCATATGAGTCCTGGCAAGAATGCGGAACATGGCTGGAGATTGCCTGATTCTAATATCAGTACCTGGAAAATTTAGATTTTAACCTCGGCCAGGGTGTCTTTTTAGATAAGACCAATGAGGTCTAGATTTTGCACACACAGTAATGTCCACTACTTCCTCTAACCCCCAAGTGTACCCTGCAGATTTCTCTAAATACAGGTAATTAGACATAAAGTTCATCTGAGTTCTCCATAATGTATTTGACTCTCTAAGTCTTCAGTATATTAATTCTTAAAACTGGCACACGGTTTTAGAAAACAGGCAGGGTCATAAGTAATCTATGCTGGGATGCATTTTAGAATGGAGAGTCAGAGCTCAAGACAGCTGAGGAGTATGGAGAGAAATATGCACCAGAGTGGTGGACCAGTGTGCAGAAAGGGGGTGAGAAGGGAAACACTTATAGAGGGAACAGGCAGAGAAAGATTGGTTGATATGCAAGGGATAAATAAAACAAGTAAATCTATTAAAAAAAAAATGGATCTACCTTTCTCACTGTCAGAGAAAGGAGTTACAAAATGTGAAAAGGGGGAAACTAGAATAAACCCTGTGATATTGGATCAGAATTAGAGGTATCCATGTAAACTCACAGTTTTCAATATAGAGAGATGATAAAGAAATATAGATGTTGATGTGTGTACATATGTATATTTGCATTCTATATTCCTTAGTGCTATCTATTACACTGGCACCTTAATAATAATGAGCATATCTAGCACCCAAATCTTGACTTCTCAATAACACTCTCCACTACAAGGAAACAGCTCTCGAAGAAATAGCTGGTTTCAGATTTGGAGCAGAGTAAACCTAAGCTGAGAACATATTGTTGTTAAGGATGTAAAAAAGTACTGAAAGAAATTAGAGATATGCCAAAAAGAGAAATAAAAGAGAACTCTACCTGGTCACAATGGATGAAAATTAACCATTAAAATAATGACAACAATGAATAACTCAAAAAAAAGAATTTTAATGTGTCTATACAGCTAAAAATAAATTTTACTGAGGAACATGGCTTTTACATAGTTTTTTTTATATAGTGGCTTCTCACAGTCTACTTGTTACCTATATGGGAAAAATTAAATAGAAAAAGCTAACAGGTACCTCCAGGATCAAATGATCAAAGTTAGTATCACTAATTTTGAACAAGTTGAAATTGTGCACCCTTTGATAGCATGAAATGAGAAAAAAAATCACTTCTCTGATATTCTTGCCAAAAAGGCACGAGCTAAACCTGGTCATAATGAAAAACTTAAATTGAGAGGTATCTGACTAAAAAAATAGCCTATCTTAAAAACTATCGAGATTGTGAAAGTCAAGGAAAGACTGTTGTAGACCTAATGATAAAAAATTAAAATAGCAATCAAATATAATAGATGATTTCAGATTAGATCATCCTGCTGTACAGAACATACAGAACAACTACTGAAACAACTGGGGTCTGAGGATTAAATAATATTGTAGTTAAATGTCTCCATGAAAAATATCACCCCAAACACTAAGCTAAAATAATCAGATGTTATTGGGAAACTAGTCACCAGCTTGAGCTTAAAAGTTTCATAAAATTATATATATATATATATATATATATATATATATATATATATATATATATATCCTGCACTTAAAACTTTTCTGTAAATTCATAATTGTTTCAAAATTGAAGTATGTATTTTTTTAGAAAATCTTTAAAACTTTCCTTACAACCAGCGAAGACACATAAACTCACTCTATCAGGTCCCTTCCCTCTGCATTCTCTGCAGAAATCAGGCTGATAAACTCACAATAAAATGTGGTTATAAGTCATCCAGAAATGCTCTGTCCTCTTACAAAACCTACTTCTGCAGCACATATCTTTACCTTGTAGTCTCTAGTATTCATATATATACATATGAATCATATTCATGCATGTTGCTAATGTATTAAAATATATATATTTTCATTGGACAACTAGTGGATTAATCTTTTTAAATTTTTATTGTAACTGAATTACAATGTTCTATTAATTTCTGCTGTACAGCAAAGTGACCCAGTTATATTAATCACAAGTTATAGTTTTATCACAAGTATAGTTCCATGTGCAGGGATCTCATTGCTTATCCACTCCAAATGCAATAGTTTGCATCTACTAACCCCAACTCCCAGTCCATCCCACTCCCTCTTGGCAACCACAAGTCTATTCTCCATGTGCTAATGGATTAAACTTAATCGTTGGCACAAGCTCATGCATCAGAAAATAAAGTTCCTACATTTTGTTAATGCAAAAAATACTCCACCAGGACAGAGTAATTTAAAGAAAATAAAAGCCAAATTAGAGCGTAAAGTCTTCAGAGAACCACAAAAAAATTGCATTAGGTACTTGAATGCCTTTCTATTTAGGTTAATGTGGCAAAGCTAGCTTACTACTCAGGAAGCCCCTTTCCTTTCCTCCTGGGCTCACAAGCCAAATTCATTTCATACAGCACTAGTCAGCCTAGATTCCTCAATGACTATGTGGGGCAAAGCCTTTCTTCTCCATCACCATTTCATCTTTAAATGAGAAAAACTAAGTTTCTACATTTTAATTCTTGCCAAAGATGCATGATCTAAATCTAACCATAAGACTTTTTTCCCTGCCATAGCAACTGCTGCCACCACCTAAACCAGTGAATTTTTTTCCTTAGATCTGGTATGGAGACCACAACTGAAACTGGGGACTGTTAAGTCCTTGAGTTTCCTTAGAGTAAAGCATTTATAGGAAAAACTAGCCATTCTCCTGCAAACATTAGCTACTTCTTAGAGGATGAAACTTCTCTTCATGGTGCTAATGAAATAACTCATTTTTGTTCCACCTATCAAAATCTTGCATCCAGGAAGAGAGTTGAGGAGGAAGCAAATAGAGCAAGCTTCCACATTTGTCACCATCTATCCATCCATATGTTAACATCTATGTACAGAAGCCTGTGATATCTACTAGATGCAGAATGTCAAATCCAGTGCATGAGAAAATGTGCACTGAGTATTGTATTATTGCTTAAGGTGATTCTAGAAAAGTGTGGTTACTGTACGAGCAGAGAACCTACAATGCAAACAAAAGAAGACTTCATCTGGGCTAGAAATAAGGAAGGCTGCCCAGAGGTCATCAGCACTGACCTCAGATTTTCTCTGTATATGCGGCTTTCCTAGATTTAGGTTTTTGCTGTCATTTTTAACCTATGTGGGCTTCTCCCTAGTATCTGACAAGGCATTTTACCTCTACTTTCTATTTCCTTGGTTCAAACAACTTTCAGCTTTCCTATCTTTAAAATGGGAATAGAAATACATATTTCACAGGTTTATTATGAGGTTAAAGACAGAGAAGCATGAGTAAGTGCCTGGTAAACCAAATGACACACAATAGGCAAACAGTAAATGCAATTTTATATTTTGAGGCCATATTTATTCATTATGATAACCTAATCTAGCTACCAAACAAATGGATCTTATTCTGCATCCAATTTGAGAGTCTATGTTGATCTTCTGTCATATACTTAAAGAAAAATAAATACTTGAGGATTAAATTCGTATTTTCCCTGAATCTTCCCTTTTTGGCTTCAGTTTTTTTTAGCTGAACTTGACTATCTCTGCTTTCCCCTGTTAGTGACAAACACAGGTATCTTGGCTCAGGTTAAACCATTTACCCACCTCCCTGTGTATAATGACCTTATCAACCCAGAGAGCCACAGTCAAATCACCATCATCATCACCACCATCAACATCATTATCACATTAATATTAGAGCTATATTTTATTGAATTTTCACTATGTTTCAAGCACATTCTAGGTATATAGAAAGCTATTTTTACTTCCTAAACCCTAAAATGGTCTGCAATATTTACATTTTAAGAATGAGTGTATCAAAGCTTACAGTGCTTGAGTAATTTGTCCATGGTCACACAACTAGTTGGCACCAAAACTGGGCTTCATCCTGAGGTCTGTTTGCTTCCAGCATTTACTATACTATATTAAGTGCCTTACCATAAGAACTTCCAAAGTTTTTTCTTGTAACTTTTTTATTGCCACACTTTTTGAGCCACAGACATGGTGGCATCTAATGTACCCATGTAATATATCAGTGAATCATCAATATATCAGTGCATCAAAAGGTCATTAACCTAGAACCTGAAAATAAGGTTAGGAAAAAGCAACATAAAAGTCTAAATTATAAAGAGTGAATGAAAGTATACCATTTTGGAAATTGTAATGTGACATCATGTAATGAAAGACATTTTAGACGACTGAAAACAAATGGGATAGTAGGAATGTTGCATGTGTTACTCCAGCACTAAGCAGGGTAAAGGACACTTGACTAATCTTTATTTCATGGTTTGTTTACCAGGTTACAGAACTAAAGAAAGAGTGCATTGTCCTATAATAACTGATCTTACTGTTCCTTAAAATCAGTTTGTTGCACAAACTGTCGATTTTCTCTTTAGTCTTAATTTACTGGCCACTGGATTCCTTATTGGGAGAGAATGTGCTGACCAACCAAATCAGATATCTTGGTCGGCTTAACAGGATCAGAGCTTCCAATCTGCTTGAGTGTGAGACCTTCTAGAGAGAATTCTATTTCTAGTCATAGACAACTGACCTTCTTGTTGTTAGTTTCCTGCATCTGACTTAGTGATCTCACAAACTACAGCATGACGAATGAGTTAAATGGATTCTTCAAGGTGAAAAAAACCTCATCTGCAAGCTATCAATCCTCCAACTATTACTCTTCCAGAAGAAGAATGATGAATGTCATATATGGCTACTTTCCATCCAAGGAGGAAGGTTAGGAATATGTTGGACAACAGGGTGTTCCCGAAGATCTCAATGTCTAAAAGCTTCCGTGATTGATTATCATCCAAGGACTGATTCCGCCACCCCTAATCTTTAGAGTTAACTACCTACTGCAGAATATTTCTTTTTATGTGTCCTTAAACTAATTCCGTCTAACTTCATCCCTTGATTTGGATTTCCCTTTTTATAGGAGGGAAATCTTGCTTCTTTGTTTTGATTTTGGCAGTTGTCTTCACAAGCCTTCAAGAACTCTTCAGGGTCCTCTTGAGGGAATACATCTGTAACTTTCTTCACAAGCTGACTTTATCATTTTGGGCTCTGGAAGAAATACTTGAGCACATTTCCTTAACTCACCCAACCCTAAGGAATGGAGTAATTGATGTGTTACTACTCTCCAGTTAATTCATTGTGGCCAAATTTTTGCCACCTAGACTCTAGAGAGCCAAGTCTTTCAAATAATAACTGAAGATAATCAGAGAGAAGCAGTGAGGAAGCACAGTGATATTTATAAAATACTGCTACATTTCATAAAATTTACATTAGAATAAATTATCTAGAGATTACCCTCAGGCAGAAATTTATTGAAATTACAAGATGAATCTAGTTCTCAGAGATTCAAAAAATAATTACTGGAACTAGAAACATTCCTTTTTATTCATCTATATATTTCCTTATCACCAAACAGGTATATTTCTTTAAATTTTGGACTCAAACTTCTTCTTCCTTACATCTTTCCTTAAGTAAAATATTTCCATGTGTATATGAAGGGCAACCATCATTTATTCCTATGTCAATTACTTACCCTAGTAATTTTATCAGCCCATCTGTAAATACAGACTGGGTTCCTGACATTACATAATGGGGATGAGGTGGACATAATTAGTAAGATGCAATCACCACATAAAGAAATATTTATGGCATCTCTCTCTCTCTCTCTCTCTCTGTCTCTCTCTCAAATTATACTAAAATCTGATAGAAACAGAAATTCTATAATTGAGAATATCTAACATTAAAAATGTTATTAAATCTATAATACAAAAGGATTTCCATTTTTCAAAAAGTCTATTCCCTGCCCCAGTAAGTATTTGATATTAAAATTCTACTCACTATAATTTGTTCTTGATGGTAAAGAATTTCTCATATCCTTTCTATGTATCAACACCATTCAACAAATATGTATTAAACCTCAATTACATATAAGGCTCAGGCATGGGTGCTAGAAAGACTACAAAAGTGAGTAGTTGGGCTCTCAAATATCTCATATTTGTTATACAGACCAGTTTTAACTATACATAAATGTGAGAAGTTTCATGGTTTTAGAGATTTCCAGCTGACTAAGTACCAGATGGCAGGGTGTTTATCCTACTAGGAAAGATAAGGATTTCATAGGGGAAAAAAATTTAAATTTTTGCCCTCTGTCACAACAGGCAATTATCTAAAATCATAGGTCCCCTTCATTCCTTCTGCAAATATCCTCAATACAAAGTTCAGTCTCCCAAGGCAACAGAAGTAAAAGCAAAAATAAACCAATGGGACCAAGTCAAACTCAAAAGCTTTTGCACAGCAAAGGAAACCATAGAAAACAAAAAGACAACTTACAGAGTAGGAGAAAATAGTTTCAAATAATGCAACTGGCAAGGTCTTAATCTCTAAAACACACAAACAACTTATACAACTCAACAGCAAAAAAACCAACAACCCAATGGAAAAATGGGCAAAAGACCTGAAAAGACATTTCCCCAAAAAGATCTATAGATGGCTAACAAGCACATGAAAAAATGCTCAACATCACTGATTATTAAAGAAATGAAAATCAAAATTACTATGAGGTACCACCTCCCACCAGTCAGAATGGCCATCATGAATAAGTCCACACATAACAAATGCTGGAGAGGGTGTGGAGAAAAGGGAACCCTCCTACACTGTTGGTGGAAATGGAAATTGGTACAACCACTATGGAAAACAGTATAGAGGTACCTTTGAAACTAAATATAGAACTATTATATGACCCAGCAATCCCATTCTTGGGCATATATCTGGACAAAACTTTCCTTGAAAAAGACACGTGCACCCAAATGTTCATTGAAGCACTATTCACAATAGCCAATGTATGGAAACAATCTAAATGTCCATAGACAGATGAATGGATTAAGAAGATGTGGTAATATACACAATGGAATACTACTCAGCCATAAAAAGAACAAAGTAATGCCATTTGCAGCAACACGGATGGAACAAAAACTCTCATAGTAAGTGAAGTAAGTCCGAAAGAGAAAGACAAACACCGTATGATATCACTTATATCTGGAATCTAATATATGGCACAAATGAACCTTTCCACAGAAAAGAAACTCAAGGACTCGGAGAACAGACTTGTGGTTGCCAAGGGGGAGGCGGAGGGAATGGGACAGACTGGGAATGTGGGGTTAATAGATGCAGATTATTGCCTTTGGAATGGATAAGCAATGGGATTCTACTGTATAGCACTGGGAACTGTATCTAGTCACTTATGATGAAGCATGATAATGTGAGAAAAAAGAATGTATATATGTATGTGTGACTGGGTCACCTTTCTGTACAGTAGAAAACTGACAGAACACTGTAAACCAACTGTCACGGAAAAAAATTAAAATCATTATTTAAAAAAAAAGTTCAAATGCCTTAGTATAGCATACAATGCCCTCACAATCTGGACTTCCCTATATTTTAACTCCAATTACTTCAACTCAGGAGTCCATTAAAAACCAGCAAGGCTGAGGCTCCAACCAATCATCAATAAACAGGAGTATCCCTGGAGGCCTCCTTCAGATTTGAGCAAGTACACCTTTAGTCATCAGATCTCTCTGGGACAGGGGGGCAGACTTAAAGAAAAGGGAAGGCAGCTGGTTTGCCATTGGGAGAATCACACAAGTGACTTGGGGCAGTGGCAATTAACTACTCAGATAAAAGTATTTCAAAATTTTAGCTAACAGTTAAAATGTGTGCCAGTAGCCTATCGGCCCATCTCCTTCCAAGTAGCCTTTCCTCCCATCAAAGCAAACTAGTTAGTATTCCTGAAATAATTCATCTCTAACAAGTTAATATCCTCTAAATACCAAACTAGTTAAAATTCCTTAAATGTTTCACACCAATAGTTCCATGAAGCATTCCAGAGAATTTTCATGCAATGAGGTTTCCCTCTGCCTGAAATGTCTTTTCCTCTCACCCCTCACCACCTGGACAAACTATTTCAAGACCTTGCTCAGCCTTCACAAAGTAGACAGTGCTTAAACTTGGAGCCCAAAGAACAATGCAAAGTCCATAGGGGCCAAACAACTCATTTCTGAGTCCTTGTGGTTTCCCCCACCCCTTCCTAAAATGACAACATTAAAGACATACTTTCTGTGCCCCAACCCTAGATCACATGATGGAATCTTGGTGTTTATTTGATTCAGTCTTTATCCATTACTAGATCATTAACTTCTGGAGTAAAAGATGGTATTCTATTCAACTTTATATCCCTGGCTCCCAGCAATATATAAATCCTCACGTGTGCAATAGATCCTTACTAAATGGCAGGACAATAAAATTGGAATCTCTTCCTTTAAATTTTGCCTATCTGCTGAGTAAAAGTAAATTGGTTCAGATGTAGAGTTTGCTCAATACTATTAGGTCAGTGATTCTAAAACTTTATCATACATCAGAGTAACCTAAATGGCCTAATAAAACACAGATTGCTGGATGTTATCCCCAGAGTTTCTATTTTGGTAGGTACGAGAACAACAGCAGTTCTCAAACTGCAGTCCCCAGACAGCATCATCTGAGAAATTACAGAAATGAAATTCTTGGCCCCCACCCTAGATCTACTGAATTAGAAACTGTGAGGTGAGATCAAGCAATTTGTGCTTTAACAGGCCTTCCAGGGATCTAATAAAGGCTGAGTATTACTGGAGTACTAGATTCTCTAGAGCAGGGATGAAATCTTCTTTACAATACCACATAGTATAGTGTTTTGAGTATAATAGGTTTTTATTTTAGTTTGCTCTTTTTTAATGTTAACTGGTATTCTAGTATATAAAATGGCAAATACTCAGGTTAGTATAATAGAAGAATTAATTTCCTCACACATTTTCCCCAACATTTTCAATGCAATTCTTGTCCCTGGCCACTACCATTTTTCGTAAATGAGATCTTCCTTAGCATTAGAATAGATTACATTGATTTGATCAACAGGAATATTTTATAGTGTTGCAACTGACAAAGATTTGACAAGACTATTAAAGATAGAATAGCAGTTGTTTCTAGTGACAGTCTGAGTGCATATAATAAACTGAAGTTGAAAGATAAACATCTCAAAGATAAGATGGTTATTAGTAAATTATTTAACTGAAGGGGAACCTAATTTTGAATTTCTTTGGTATCTGGGGGCTTACATATCAACTAAACCATACTTTAATTTCATAAGTCTTGGCCCTTTTGTTACCTGTATCCCAGGTCATCAGGTAAATGATCTCATCCTCAGAGTTTCTTTCCTGGTGGTGTTTGTGAAGGTTCGTGGTGGAATATAATACATATAGTAAGGAGGCTAAGGACTGTATACAGGCAGGTTTCGGACTTAAGTCCTGGTCCTGGCCCATAGTAGCCTCTGGGACTATTATGTCCCATTGGCTAGTATGAGAAAAATCATCACTAAACTTCATGGGGAAATCTGTGTTTGGACCAATGCTTTAGCAAAATACCAACAGTGAGCTGAGTTAGTGGGAAAAAAAAAAAAAAACTTTTCACAGTTTTCCAATCTTTCTTTTTATCTGCCACTGTGATCAGGAGGAGATCTATTCTTGATAGTACAGAGCCACCAGATCAAAGCGGCATGGTTAGCTGAGTCACCACATATAGGGCAGCTACTGTGGAGAGGCACTGAGAACAGAACTGAACAATTCTTACTAGAATAAATTTTTGTTGCATTAAAACACTGAGATTTGGGAGTGATTTACTATGTATTATCTTCACGAATACAACTGTGTCAAAAATAAATGCATCTCTTTTTAATCATAAGCACACCACCCTTTCCAACATCATATTTTCTTTCAGTCATACTAAAAGGTGAATTTTAAGTCATTTTTTGTGTTTTCATCTCTTTTAGTTCCAACACTCCATGTTTTGCTGCATCCCATTGTTTGTATCTTGGAAATGCTTATCAATTTTCATAAGCTCTAAGGTCTGGAAAAGAAATAACTGACTCCTTCTTCTGCTCCTAGATAAGAGAACATTTCAGTCATTTCGAAAAATTATAAATCTTATATCCCTAGGATTTGTTTCTTGACAGCTTGCTTTTGTCCAGTCTCCGGGCCTGATTTTCAAGAAAGAGCTTTACCTTTCACTGGAATCCCACTGAATTTCTCAGCACATACCCTTACCTTTATCTATTCTCATGCCACTGCAGTTAAACCTCTATGGCTTTGTTCTCTGTCTCCTCCACCACTCCAGCTCTCAAACTGAATTCTAAATCCTATCCTTCCATGAAACCTTTCCTGATTTTTCTAACCTCACTGATGTCCCCTTACTCAAAATTCCTTTTCCATGAATAAGTAGTGCTCTATAGTTTAGTGTCTAGTAACTCTTAAATTGTTGTTACTGCCTTTTAAAACATACTGTCAATTTGTGACAATATTTACCATAAAACAAACACTAAGTAAGTACTTTTTACATTTTACCTGCTTAAACCCATCAATAGGCTTTGGTCTCAAAATCAATTTCTCCCAGAGAAAGTAATTTGTAATATACCTCCATCCTTTTCATCATGATATCTCAGATCCTGGAGTGTTCAATCAGGAAAGCTGGCCAAGAAACCAGTGATTTGTTCATTAAAAAAAGGAACTGGACCTTAAATAGTTTTTCAAAACCTCACATTCTCAGTAGAAAATTAGTGACCTATAGCACTTTTTAGTATTTTCATTCAGAAATGAATTAAATTCTTTTCTAATTATGTATTGTCAGACAAAATTTAAAAGTATTGTTAGATTATTTCCACAAACTAAACTGGTTTGCTCAGTTACACTACAGATGTGTTACGATGATAACATAGGTGGTTTTATTTGTACTGTTTGTACTGCTTTTTCTTAAAGTTATGTGGAATATAATTGGTATTTTTTCTGCTCAAAAAGGATTATTTTCTGAATTATGTCTTCCAATGAAGGTTTGTAATTATTATAGCTTTAGTTTGTTTGTTTTAAATGCTTCTCAATAAAGGTTTCTCAGTAATTACATTCCACTGACCTAGTTTTCACATCCCTGGTTTGTAATCCATTTCATCTCCTAGGTTCGTAATAAGCAATTACACAGATAAATGATAAAATAGCAAAGGAAGAGAGCAGAAAATTCCAAATAAATCACGGATCATCAGTTACAGGATATCTGAGGGATAGCTGTAATTTGATCATGAGGGACATCTCAAAATGCAATTACAACACTACCAGATACCACCACTTCCTTCTCATTAGTATACACTAGTCCTTTGTAGAGACATGCTGTAGTATTTCAAATTCAAAGCTTCTCTTTTATATCTGTTCACTAATGAGTTTCAGTGGATTGTTGCGTTTCTCTAAAATACTTTTCAAAACTTAGTTGTGCTGCTAATGAAGAGTGCTACTTCAACTTAAAAAAAAAAAAAACACAGGCCTGAATCCACTGCTCAGAGAAATCATTCTTGAATGCCAAATTCTCTCATTAGCTACAAATGCTGTCAGGAGATTTTTTAAAAAATTAGTTTATTCATAAAATATTCATTGACCTCTATACACTGTGCTAGGTACTTAGGACAAAGGAGTCAATAAGATACACGAAACTCCCCCAAGGCTGTGCTATTCCAGGTATCCCAGCATGGCAATCACTGGCTACATGGGACAGCTGGGTGCCTGAAATATGACTGGCCCAAATTGAGGTGTGCTGTAACTGAAAATACACACTACATGTTGAAGATCTGTCACAAAATATAAAAATACCTCATTTTAAAATTTATTTAATATTAAAATTATAATACTCTGGATATGTTGGGTTCAGTACAATGTAATATGGAAATTAATTTCACCTGTTTCTTTTTGCTTTTGTTAACATGGCCGCTAGAAAATTTGAAGTTACAGAAGTGGCTTGCATTGATGTGCTGCATTATATTTCTATTGGATGGTGTATCTCTAAGATCTCCAGGGAGACATATCATTAAGTAAGTAATTACAACAAAAGGCAATAATAAGTAACTAGGAAAGGAAAACATTAGAATATACAGGTAAAAGAAGCCCGCAGTCATGGTCAGATAGCAGGGTCCTTCTGGTGACTATACTCACATACAAGGAGTTTTAGAGTTGAATGACTACCTTGGTTAATTTAATAGATTCTTCTCTTGCTCTCCCTCAGCACACTACATATACTTTTTTTAACACCTGTGACATTTTAAATCATTTTAATTTAATTCAATAATAAATACGTATTCAACTAAATACTATTTTTCTCTTGGTATCCCTAGGGTATGTCAATATTTCTCATACATTATGGCTGTGCATTAGATGAAGAAACATGCCCTCTGGGGAACTACAAACCAAAGTTAACAACCTGGTATGTTTTTGTATACGAGTAATACTGCCACCAGTCACCACAGAACACTGCCCTCCTTGCTCAGAAACCAAGACATTTTGTTATTCACTTACTACAGACGTCCAGCTGGATGGAACTGATTTTTCATGATACTTTTGACAACACCTGATGATCAACTGCTTCCTAGATCCTTGCACTTGGAACAGTCTGCCATCTGATGTGAAACATGGCAAGGCAGTGTTATTGCTGGAAGTTATGCACAGTAACAGATCCAGTCTCACATCCGTAAAGAAAATTGGACAGCACTCCTGCCTGGTAGACTTTCATTTCAGTCTGAGGTTTGATGTATCTTTGACTGACAGACTATTAGAGGATGCACTGGCTTCCTGAATATGGTTTATATCCTTGCCTAGTATTGTATCACCTTGTGTGTTGCTGAGGCGGAAAAAAAAAATAAATCATTGCAGTAGTTCAGAAATCCCAAGTTTATTTGGCAGAAGTTTGCATAAGGCTTCTTTCTTTTCTAGTCTTTTTCACTCTGCTAGTTTTATAAAAGGGAACACCGCCCTTTAAAAGCTCCTGGGTAGGCCCATTAAAAGCAGTGATCAATGAGAATAGCTTCAGTGTGATGTCCTTCAAGTTATTTCTATACAAGCCCTGAAAGTAATTTCATTTTTTTAATTAACTACTGGAGAAAGTTGGTTCCTGAAAAAAAATTAAGCCAAATAACCAATTTTAATAGTTTAATTATTAAATTGAGAGAATGTACTGGTTATTCTGTGTCAAGTAAATACTGCCTCAATCAATGACTAATCAATTAAAATTTAATGACTGAGCCTTCATATTGGGCCAGCACTTTGCAAATACTAAGTTACACATATAAATGATTTAAAATATGCTTTTTGCCTTTATTAGAATTAAAAGCTAAGAAAATTCAAATAGAATATCATGAGTTATGCAATAAAGTGATCCTTTCTATAATCTTCCCTGTTGTAAGAGATCAGAGGAGAAAAACAACCAGTGGGAAATATCAACAATTAAGTCCCCAAAGACTTCACTATGCTTCAGGAGTGCCTCTATGGAGTTTCACTGCCTCACTCTCTAAAATCATGAATATGTGTTTCATATTCAGAATTCAAAATGAAGAAGCACTTCTGTTCTAATAGTATGGCAGAAGTTTGTTTTCAATGGCCTTCAGTTAGATATCTAGGTGCTAAATAAAATGCAACAAATACAAATCTAAATGACTGCTGAGCTTGCAAGGAACCAACAAAAATCTCCAAGAGGCAAAAGTGGAGAAGCCTAGGTTTTGGAAAATCCCTAAGACACAGGGTATAGAATACCTGTAAAAAAGCTATAAAGAGTTGTACTTGACACTGGGATACTAAGTGCAAGTTACAGGAATTAACAAAGGATGATATAGCTGTAACATTGGAGGTTAGGTGCACATGAAGGAGCTCATTAGGTTAGAATGACACAAAAGAGCAGGCATCCAGGAGTTTTGGACTCTTGATCACGAGACATACGCCTTTTTGGAGTCTGAGTAATCTCCCAGGAGAAATAGATGGCAAGAAGGCCACTATCAAGATAAAGCTGTTCAGTTTCAGGCACCCCTTTTCATAAGGCTTCTGTTTTACTAGTGGTATGGTAAGTCAAGGTCCTCATTTTCCACCAAACTGAAATTAACCAAACTTCACACTGGATCACAATAGCATCTGTATACTCTAAATAAGTTTGTATGATATTAGAATTATCTATGCTAAAAATTGGAAGAACTTTCCTGTAAAAAAAAAAAAATGTATATATATACACACACATATATACACATAAATACATATACATATATATGTGTATATATATGTATATGTATACACATACATATGTATACACATATATATACATATATATGTGTATATATATACACACACACATATAGCCTGAAGTTTTCTTTGTGAGAATATTTTAAACTCCTCTTTAATTTCTCTACTTGTTATAGGACCCTTTCTGTAGTTACGATACCAATTTATTAGTGCTATTTATTATTGTCTATGCTATCTCTCCTTTATCTCTATTTGTTATAGCATTCTTTCTATAGTTATGATACCAATTTATTAGTGCTATTTATTATTGTCTATTCTATTTCTCCTTTTTCTTAATTGTCCTAATCAGTGATTTGTCTACTTCATTAGCCTTTCCAGAGGACTAATGTTTGACATTTTTATCCTTTTAATGTTTTTTCCTATTTTATTCATGTTTTTGCTTTTTAAAAAATCTCTTACTTTCTTTAGATTTATGCTGTATCAGACCATAAAAACAATTCTAAACAACTGAAAAAAAAAACAGTATTATACAAATTACATTCTTTTACCACAATTCAATAAAGTTAAAAATCAATCATTAACAAAAAAAACACACACTTCAAAAAAAATGGTTAAAAGAAGACGCAATTTTGGATATTTTAATACTCTCAGAACTGAAAAACAATGAAAATGGTTCATTAACAAATTATTAGATCATCCTAAGGAATATGCTGAAGAACATTTATAAACTTTAATTACTATAGTAGAAATAAGACTGGAAATTGCTAAACCAAATGTCCAACTGAGGAATACACAAAATGACAGCCTAACTGGTATATACCACTAGAATTTTATGTATTTTTCGGTGAAAATAAATGAACTATAGCTACCCTGATCAATATGTATATGTTAGAGACTTAGAAACAATTTTAATTGGAAAAAAGCAACCCACATAAAACTACCTGCAATTTGATACCATTTCTATAAAGTTCAAAACAACATAATAAAAGTAAATATATATATACCAAAACTACAATAAAATCCAAGAGAATGATAAACATAAAATTCAACACAATGGCTCCATGAGAGAAGGAAAGCATGTACAACTGGGGCAGATATAGCAGGGGCTTTATAGATGTTTGCAATGTATTTTCAACCATATGCAGTAGGGTGTTTTATCATTCTTTATATTCTATATGTATGTGTGTTTGCATACGGACATGCACACATAAATGCATATATATATATATACTCATATTACATTTTCTTATAAAGGAATTTTCTATAGTAGTGACATCCTCAGATGTTACTGAAGAAGTCCATTACTGTTAAATACCTTTTTGGCAGGGGTTAAATTCTGTTCTTCTTTATAAGTTAGGAAATATCAAACTATAGGAGAATATACAATTACGATTACAGAAAATTCCTGGGAGTTCCCATCATGGCTCAGTGGTTAACGAATTCGACTAAGAAACATGAGGTTGCGGCTTCGATCCCTGGCCTTGCTCAGTGGGTTAAGCATCTGGCGTTGCCGTGAGCTGTAGTGTAGGTCGCAGACATGGCTCAGATCCCGCGTTCCTGTGGCTGTGGCGTAGGACGGTGGCTATAGCTCCAGTTAGACCCCTAGCCTGGGAACCTCCATATGCCATGGTTGTGGCCCTAGAAAAGGGAAAAAGACAAAAAAAAAAAAGACTATAGAAAATTCCTTTATAAGAAAATGTAATAGAATATATATATGCATTTATGAGTGTATGTCCGTATGCAAACACACATACATATAGAATATAAAGAATGATAAAACACCCTAGTGCCTACTATATGGCTGAAAATACATCACAAACATCTATTTTTGTTCATCTGTTTTATACCCTTCATTCTACAGCTGAGAAACTAAGGCTTAGTAGCTCAGTAAGGTGAAAGCTGGTTAGAAACAGATCTGGGATGAGAAACTTGAACTTCCGACTCCAAGACAAGTTCTCTATTCATATAAGTACTGTCCCTATGTGTGTGCAAGTTTACAAATATATTAAACCTTTGATCACGAGAAATTAAAATTTAATTCGTGGTTATTGGTGAAGAAAAAAGGCATATCTATGTTTACTCTGAGATGAAAATGGAACTGTAACTGATATTTATGTAGGATCCTGCTGTATAGCACAGAGAACTATATCTAGTCATTTGTGATGGAATGTGATGGAGGATAATGCGAGAAAAGAATGTGTGTGTGTGTGTGTGTGTGTGTGTATCACCAGGTCACTTTGCTATTTACAGCAGAAATTGACAGAACATTGTAAATTAACTATAATAGAAAAAAGAAAAATCTTACAAAAATAATACATTCAGCCATTATCAATACCTTACACCCGCTGTATCCCCACCAAATTTATTTCCAGGTACAATGATTATAAAACGTACTTCTATAAAATAAGGTTCTATGGAAAAGTAAGTTGGAGAAATAGTAAAAATTGGGTGATTTACTTGGAACTTTATTGCTTACTAAAGTTTCTGAGTACTATATTAAGCTTTGTTTAACCCAACTATTCTCAAAAGTATTTGGCTATGGCCCCAATTTACTACACAGTACTTAATAACATCCCTAGAAATAATCTGGATTCATTTTTAAAAACTCTGGTTTTCTTAATGCATTAAACCAACAGCAACATCACCAGATTAACAAAGGACAGGATAGTCCATTTTTTTCTGGGTAGAGTAGAATCCAAATATTTACCTCAGCTGGTCCCTCATGCCTATAGCACAGATCCTAGGCAGGTGCCTCTGAAAGAAGAGAAAGGACCTCAGGGCTAGAGTGTGAAGCAGTGAAGGAGTACTGAAATAGAAAGAGGGAGTTAACAAAGACAGATGTTTTCTGTCTCACAATTTCTTTAAAGTCAATTTCTTCTTCTCTTGCTTTCTATCACTTCCAAATATTTCATCTCTGATCTCAGAGGATAGAATACCATTACATTATCTCTAGGTTAGGAATCCAAATGTGCTACATTGGAGGTTAAGAACTGAGTAGCTGTCTGTACCAGTTCAAAAATATGACAAAATGTCAATACACATTGTTTAAAGTGATTGAATCAAATGGATATAAAACTGTCTTTACATTATAAAATTTAATTTAGAAAAAAAAGAACCTGATAATCTCCCAACAAAATTGTATTTTTTCATTACTGAGAAATGCTAGTCAAATACACAGTCCTTAAGGGTAGGCAAGGCCTATATGATGAACATTTATAGTATTTTAAATCACAAAAAAAAAAACAATGCATCAAATAAGAAGTATAGAGAAAGAAAAGAGATCATAGAGAAATCCTGATCTTCCTTTCCTTGATGACTTCCTCCAGATACTATTAAGGACACTATACTGTTATTTCTCCAAATGCATTGACATATTTTATTACTATCAGTTATATGTTGTCCTATACTAGATTCTTTACGATGGATTCCAATGTTTTGCCTATTAGAGCATAAGTAAAATGTGATGCTCAATTATTTGGTAGCTTTTCTAAGCAATGATGAATATGATAGCAAGTACTATCAACACTGAGGGCAAAGGTGAAAGTACTCTAAAATTCATAGCCTTTAAAATTCATAGCCTTTAAGTATGAAGTATCTATTCAAATGATTTTTAAAAAACTGGTAAAAGTGAGAAGACATGAATTGATAATTTACATTATCTGTGATATCACATGGCATGTATAAAATGAACAAGTCATAAAAGGAATTAAGACAAGTGAAAACTCTAAAGTCTAGAGAGACATTTTCAATACAGAGGTGTCTGAATGCTAGGGAGAAGCCCTTTTAGGTGCAGAAAAGAACAGAGACCTCAGAATAATGAGCAAGAGTGGTGCTGAAGGTCACCACAATGGTCACATTTGAAGTGCTCCAGCTCAGAGTAAGAAGCAGGTTTTTAGAAAGACTGGAGATTTCTCAACTGTGGAAGTTTCACTCAGAATCTCCATACAGCTCTGGAGGCTGGCTGCGATACCGGCAGGGATTCAAAACATCTGTGGATCCAGAACAAGGGGCAAATACAGAGCAGATAAAGGAAGCAAAAATTTAGGGACATTTCTGAAACCTCCACTTAAGGTTACGAGAATTGGTATGAACAGACAATGAAGCTGGATTCAAACTCTAATGTTCTCTGCTTAAGAAATTCAAAAATTTGAAACAACGTACTAAGTTACTACTCCTATAACAACTTATACTATAAGGGCCCTGTGCTGACTCCTGCAGCTAGCTGCCCAGCTCCTGGATGGACCCTCCATGAACTCTGATGTCATTAGGCAAATTATCAGAGTTTAATTACTGTTGCAAATTCTGCTAATAGCACAAATTCATTACTGTATCTGATCATCCTCTGTTGAATTTTTGTTAGCTTCTTTTCTTGGTTCCTTTATGATACTATTAGAATGTTTCTCTGCATGCCCTGATTAGATACCTAAATTTCTGTGAACTACTTCATTGTGTAAGGATGTTGAATTATCACTTTATTTTAAACCAAGTTCTAATTTTCTGGTATAAAGTGATACGTGTTTCAACAATATTAATTTTGAAATAACACCTACCTTGGTTTCTTTTCTTTGTTAATAAAATATGCTGAAAACTTCATGTCAACTATTTTTTATCTGAAATCCTTACAATCACAACACACACACACACACACAAACTTTTACCAAATAATTGGATTTGATGAATATTAAGAACAGGTAGTATGGGAGTTTCCTTCGTGGCTCAGTGGTTAACGAATCCGACTGAGAACCATGAGGTTGCAGGTTCGATCCCTGGCCTTGCTCCGTGGGTTAAGGATCCGGCGTTGCCGTGAGCTGTGGTGTAGGTTGCAGACACGGATCGGATCCCGCGTGGCTGTGGCTGTGGCGAAGGCCGGCGGCTACAGCTCCTGTTAGACCCCTAGACTGGGAACCTCCATATGCCGCGGGTGCGGCTCTAGATAAAGGCAAAAAGACAAAAAAAAAAAAAAGAACAGGTAGTATGGCATTGCATTTTTTGGAATACTCACACAAATGAGTTATTTAAACTTTTATTTACTTTTGCTGAAATTAGGGAGATATAAAGAGGACAGACAGCAATAGAGACAACAATATATTTTTATACAAACAAGAAAAACGAAGATGAGAGCAGACAGTTTTTGTGTAAGCCAAGCAGCTTTAGCTTTGCTAGACTACATGAAAGTCATGTTTCTGTTTGAGAAGCAAATATGCATAGACAGAATAGTGACCAAAAACCTCTTTAAGAAGCAGAACTTTGGAAACATACAATACAAAGTCAGATTTAATTCAGGAACTACCACATATGGATGGACCTAGTGCCCTTATGATCTCATCTGTATATTTAAGACTATAGAAACTATTCAAGAGGGTTACTATAAGGAATAAATGGATAGAGATATTTCTGGTATAGCTGGTTCTCAAACACTGACCAGTATCCACTCCAAGTCACAACCCACTCACACATACACACTTACCATAGCTATTTCCACTTAGATCATTATAAACTTGCTTTTAAAAGTAGGAAAGTAGGAAGTAGAAAAATTTTTAAGTATTACAGATAACCAAGATGAGGACCATCTGATATGACACAAGATACAGACATGCTACAGCCTTTAAGACTCAGCCTTCTTTTTAGGCAAATATCTGATCTTGCATTTACTATATACTAGCAGCTCTCAGAAAATGGCTGAGAAGACTATGGTAAACTAACCCTTTTTGCCCTTTTTTTTTTGGTCTTTTTAGAGCCACACCCATGGCATATAGAAGTTCCCAGGCTAGGGGTAGAATCAGAGCTGTAGTTGCCAGCCTACATGACAGCCACAGGAATGTCAGATCCTTAACCTACTGAGCAAAGCCAGGGATCGGACCCACATCCTCATGGATACTAGTTGGGTTCATTACTGCTCAGCCACAACAGGAACTCCCCTTTTTCCTTTTAAGACCAACCACCCTGTTGGCATTATTTACGTTTAAGATTAGTGGTAATACATTTCTGTCTATTCTAAGCTGAAACCCATATACACAAGAGAAAGAAATCAAGAGTTATTTGTTAGTCATATTCCAAATTTCAGATCTTATGAATAAAAGAGATTTAGAAAGAAGACATCACTCAATTTCTTCCCATCTATAATAGATAAGATAATAGATGAATTCAGACTTTGGAGAAATCTATGGCTCATTCATTTTCAGTTTGGTTCATTAAGATGATCCCATGAGCGGAGGCACTAGAATTTCAGGGTTTATCTCATAAAAGCCACATACTGAATAGAAATAATAGCTTATTTCTGTTACCCCAGATAAAACTGGCTGTATCTAGAAGAAAATGTAGAGTCTATTATTCAATTATTAACAGAATATTAATTATTGCTCAATGCTTCAAATCAATTTAATATTTTTTAATTAAAAGTTAACTCCTTGATGCTTAATTAGATTTCCACATTTTAATGGAGTTGAGGTAGTAATACATTGCTTTGGGCTTGTTTATTACAAGTCTGCTTTTCATTCTTCAGAAATGGACAACTTAGAAAGAAGAACCCCCATCTTTTAGAGATAAGCATATAATTATATTGTTTGTCTAAACTGTTGTTTCCCTGTGGCAAATTTTTAAACAACAATTTTTACTTTTTTTTAAGTTCTCATTGAACAATAGCTATATACTACTCTCCGAAACTGGACTGGGCACAAAACGCATAAAGGGGCTTCTTAGCTTTCCCTCCCCTCTCAGTTGAATTACATCTGTAGAGAAAACCGCTATCACAGAAGATGTTCATTCTTCTCAGGCAGTAAATCATTCCTATTACTGGGGGAATGTTACATACTTGGAGATAAGTGTTAGAAATTTAATAGTATTACTTAGTGTTCAGTAGGTCTAATGAGCTAAGGCAATTAATTAAAAAAATAAGTAAGACACATGATATAGCTCATATATGTGCGTTAGGTCAGCTGTCAGCTATTTCATTAAAGCAGGTAATCAGTCCCAGGTTATATGGAAGATGGGGGTATGGATAGTACAAGACTGCATGAAGCTGCTTTTAGGAAAACAGATCCATTTCTCTATTAATGGTGATGACTGCACATAGGTGCTGAGCACCCTTCCGTCATAGATTATCAAACTGGAAAGCACTTCACAGTTACCTCTTCATTTTACAGATGTGAATTTGAGACCCAAAGAGGTGATGTGGTTTATGCAAGCTCAGAAAGCATCTACGTTTGGAGACTGTATGTATAGTAACGTCAAAAAGATTAAAAAGCTGGGTAAACATGGATCTGATGAGTTAGATACCAAAACAAAAAAGAAAACCTCACATAACTCTTTATGTTGGAATAGGTGTTTTATCCCATCTGAATAGAAACACATATTCTTAAAAAAAATACAGATTTCAGTGTCAAAGGAACCTAGAATTCTTATGGCTGAAAGCACCATGCTGTTAACAACACCTTTTAAAACTGAAAATGTGGTTTGACATTGATGGGTAAGAGGTTTCAAAGACAAGATGCACTGTCTTCAAAGGACCATGACATACGCTCGGAATAATTACTGACTACTATTCTAATAACTATTCTTTGTGCGTTGTGCCCAATATTGCTATAAACAAGAAATCTCTGTCCTTTACATCTAGGAAGTTTAGCATCTATAATACCACTATGCCTACAGAGCTGCACTTTTTCTCCTTCAACATATACTATAGCAATCTGTTACATTTTCTCACTCTTCACATGTGCAGAAAAGAACATATGGGTTTTATGATTAATATAATGAAAAAATACTGAATCTAAGGAGAATTTGCATGTTTCTTGCTATATAGTCACTTGGTTAATGTCATCAGAAGTCCAGTCCTTAAAGTTTTAATGAGCCTTTATGGGATATGAAAAAAACTATCCTAAGGTAAGATACCTCAGGCCTTTAAAAAGAAAAAGAGAGTAAAAGAGGACTTAACAAGATTCAAAGAAAATAAAGAGATGCAGTCAAAATCTCAGTGGGTTCAGAGTGGTGCATTAACTACAATTTAGCAAGGAAAGAAAAAAATAGAGAACTATTGAGCTTTTTCCACAAAGAAATCATTTTACAAAACATTAACTTTCATTTCCTTTAAAAACATTTCTCTATGTAAATGACTGAAAAGCCAAATCCCTGCATTTCTCTTAAGTATGCAACTGAGGTTTACCTGACTGGGCCCTTTACAGTTTTGGCCCAAGCCCATCAAGTAGGGCAGTATTTTAACATCAAAAATGAATGAGGAATTAACCCTGCTGCCTGAAGCACAGTATCCCTAATGTTTCTGAAGTGAGCCTTTGGGTAGCCAATGCACAGTCAACAGGTCACCTTCACCAGTCACCAACTCAAAATCACCACTTAAAAAGCACCTATAACCAAGCCATCATCAACAGTTACCAGGTTACAGTCACCAGTTATTAAACCACAGCTAGTTATTGTCAGGCCAGAAAGTAGTCACCAAGTGAGCCACCAATCCACCCCCATATTTCCTCTGTTTAGTTGACTTGACTAGAGGCTGGCAATTTTTTCTGTAGAACACCAGGTAATAAATACTTGCATTTTCTAACATCCACAAACTCTCTGCCATACCACACTACCAAAGCCCCAACATAATACGCAGGTCAGAGCAATGACTTATGCACTATGAAAGGAATATGGCATCCTAAATTGCTGGTCTTCTTGTCATTAACATATCAAATTCCAAAGATAATGATCTCCCCAAAGGACATAACAACTTCTCTGAAGCCAAAATACCATGCTGACTTTGGAGTGCATGGGACCAAGACTGAGAGGTCCAGTGGATGAAAAGCAGTATTGTCCTCACACCTGAAGATCACTCAGCTCCACATTTTCCCTGTTCTCTCTGTATCAGGCCCCTAGAACACACATGATAACCTAGTAGCCAGATCTATCCTTCCCACAAGGTTTTTTAACTCTGTGATTTTTTTAAACATGATACAGTTCTGAACACTTTAAAATCAGAGATTTTCTGGCACAAAAACAGACATATGAATCAATGGAACAGAATAGAGAGCCCATAAATGAACCCACACTTACATGAAAAAATAATCTATGACAAAGGAGGCAAGAATATACAATGGGAAAAAGAGTCTCCTCAATAAATGATGTTTGCAATATTGGACAGCTACATACAAGAGAATCAAAGTGGAATACTTTCCCATGCCACATACAAAATTGAACTCAGAATAGGTTAAAGACTTAAACCATAAAGACCTGAAACCATAAAACTCCAGAGGAAAACATAGGCAATATTCTCTTCGACATAAATCTTTGCAATTTTTTTTAATATGTATATCTCCAGGCAAGAGAAAAAAAAGCAGATATAAACAAATAGGACTACATCAAACTAAAAAGCTTTTTTTGCACAGCAAAAGGAAACTATCAACAAAAAAAGGCAACCTACTGAATAGAAAAAGATATTTTCAAATGATATCTCTGAGAAGGGGTTAATATCCAAAATATACGAAGACTCATTCAACTCAATATCAAAAAAACAAACAGCACAATTAAAAAGGGGATAGAGGACATGGATAGACATTTTCCCAAAGAATACATACAGATGGCCAACAGACACATGAAAAGATGTTCAATATCACTAATTATCAGGAAATGCAAATCAAAACCACAATGAGATATCACCTCATATCTGTCAAAATGGCTGTTATCAAAAAGATAACAAGTAAGTGTTCGTGAGGATGTGAAGAAAAGAGAACCCTTGTGCACTACTGGTGGGAATGTAAATTGGTACAGCCTCTATGGAAAACAATATGGAAATTCCTCAAAAACTTAAAACTAGAACTACCATATGATCTAATAACTCCACTTCTGGGTATTTATCAAAAACAGAAATAGTAACTTAAAAAGACATATAAATCCCAGTGTTCATTGCAATATTATTTGCAAAAACCAAGATATGAAAGCAACCAAAGCACTCATCAGTAGACGAACGGAAAAGGAGATGTGGCATATATACATATGTATGTATGTGCACAATGTATTCCATTATATATAATGGAATATTACTCATCCATAAAAAAGAATGAAATCTTACCATTTGTGACAACATGACAGATGGACAGAGAATTTCACACTAAGTGAAATAAGTAAAAGAAAAACAAAATACTACATGATTTCACTTACGTGTAATCTAAAAAAACAAAACAAAGCAACATAACTAAACAGAAGATTGATAGATAAAGAGAATAAATAAGTGGTTGCCAGAGGAAAGGAAGGCGATGAGGGAGAAAAATAGGTGAGGGAGAGTTAGAAATACAAACTTTCAGTCACAGAATAAACGAGTAAGAGGTATGAAATATAAAATGTGTTATTGTATCTATGTATGAGGACAGATGGCAACAAGATTTATCACGATGATCATTTTAAACTGTACAGAACTATTGAATTACTATGTTGTACACCTAGAGCTAACAAAGTGCTATAGGTTAATTATACTTCAAAAACAAACTCACTCAGAGAAGAAAATATCTCAGATTTGTGATTCAGAGAGGTGAGGTGAAGGGAGAATCAGATGAAGGCAGTGAAAAGGTACAAACTTCCCATTATAAAACAAATAAGTACTATGGATGTAATGTACAACATGATAAATAAAAACTGCTATATGTTATAGATGAAAATTATTAAGAGAATAAGTCCTAAGAGTTCTAAGAAATAGAAAATTCTATTTCTTTAATGTTGTATCTATGAGATGATGGATGTTCATTAAACTTGTAGTAATCACTTCATGATATATGTTAGTCAAATGACTACGCTATACATCTTAAACCTACTCAGTGCTCTATGTAAACTATATCAATAAATTAGAAGAAAAAACAAGGCAAGATAGGTGAAACGAAAAACATTTAGAGAACTTCTCATAAAAGTCCAGATACATAGCTTTTCTTAAAAAGAAATAAAACCAAACAGCAGGAATCAAAAGCAATAACAAAACAAACAAACCTGGTTGCAGCTAAGCAGTGGCTGTACCACTTCAATGCTGCATGCCATACCTCTTGCTGATGCTCCACTCTGGGCCTTTCTGCTTCATTTAAATATATTGCTTGCCTGTCCTTGGAAAGCTTTTTACTTCAAGGAGTCAATCAAAGAGAATATAAACATTAACAAAAGAATAAAATCATCTTGAGACCATGTCAGTAATCCCTGATGTAAAGGTGGGTCCCTTCCCCCATCAGGAGAAACAAATCTACCTTTGCTGATCCTGACTCTTTTAAGACCAGGACTAGACTGGGGAGCTCTGAACTTCTAGGAAACAAAGCTTCAATCTTCCAAGTTTCTCAATGACACTCAGGGTAGGTGTGCCCTCTGCAGAAGCTCCCCCTGCACGCCTGCCCATTACGACCTCTAAGAAGAAGCTCATAGCTAACCCTATAGATAAAGCAACTGTGTCAGGCCTACCCTCTTGCTTGAGATGATCCCAACTTCATCAAAGATGACATACCAATATGGCCCAGGGTTCTAGAAGGTTTTTTTGCCTAAGTCAAATGTGTAAACTGTTTGAAGTTCATCAAACTTTAATTGTGAAGCAGAAGGAAAATCCAAACCTCTGACAACATAGAAAAAGATACGTATAGAATTCAGAGTAGAATTCAGAATAGAAGAGAAAATAATGGGAAACTGGGTGTCTTATTCATTAGTTCAGACTGCTATAATAATAAATTACCATAGACTGAGTGGCTTACATAGCAAAATTTATTTCTCACTGTTCAGGAGCCTGCAAAGTCCAAGTCTAGTGAGATCTGGTATCTGGTAAGGTAGAGGGCCTACTCAGGAAGTATATCAATTGCAGATAGCTATATTATGGCTGTATTGTCACATGGCAATGAGCAGAAAGGGAGCAAGCAAGCTCTTCTAAAAAGGGAACTAATCCTACTAATGATCACATAATAAATAAAATCTTTATCTCCAGCTGACTCAGGGCAGAGAAACTGTCCTCCCGGGACAGGACCTGAGGACTGAAGACTGATGGCAAGTGATACCCAAGATGGATTCCCTGTCAAGCTTCATGCATGGTATGTTCTTCTGAGCCACAGGGCTAACCATTTTTACCCAGCTCCCTATATAAGAGTTTTAAGATTCATAGTGAGTAGCAAGAAATGATATTTTGATTGATTTAAATTCATTAATTGTATGAAGATCCAGAATATTGTTTAAAGCAATGGATAAAAGAATATTCTGTTTTTAAAATGATTAAATTCTAATTTTACAGTCCTTTGTTTATTGATAACCTAGCTTCTGATATAAAATTTGCTATTTTACATGTAAATATTATTGAATTGTGTGATGGGTTTAATATATTTTCTAATCTAAAAAATAAAATGCACAAAGCTCATTTGTCCACATTCCCAGAAATGAAATGGTCTTACCAAGTAATACTTATGTATACCACCAGCATCTACCACCCTACCTTCCTCCCAATTTACAAGTTACATTTCCATCTATTTTTGTTAAATGTAGGTATGAGGTATACTTTACCATGTATTTTTGAGTGTAAGTAATTCTAAATTTCTATGAGCAAAATATGTAAAATATCATGTTGAAACAGAGATCTGCCATATTTATGATAATTAAACATGTGAATTTACATTAATAAGTTCGCATGAATCCTTATTTCTCTTTCTCTTCTTAAAAAAATAGAATAACATAAAACTTCCTTAAGTAATTGTAGATTCTTTCCCTAATATTAGCATTCACCATTTCTCAGTCATATTACTCTCTTTACCTTCACAGAAACTCTTATGATAATTATTTTATTGAACAATAAGTTTGATAGGTATCAGCATGAAATTGAAAATAGGTTTATAAATGAAAAAACCATGTGTTCCTCAAGAAATTCATAATCTTGTAGAAGAGATATTCAAGTTAAAATATTTTGTGCACTTATTTTCTTAATAACTAATAAGTGAATGTCTAATACCATATCTGTCAATGTGCTAGAGATGCAGTAAAAAGAAACGTCATCGTCTGTGACATCATGGTGCTTACAATCTAGTTGAAGTGAGGGTGAGAGATAATACATATATAAAAAATCATGTGTATTAAAATTGAGCAAAATTCGATGAAGGTAAATTGTCTCTAAAGACAATTAAGTGAGATACCCACTCAGAGATGGACAGGACATCAAAGGAGATCAGGAAGGGACAAATCTAAAGAAAATCAATAGAGGTAAGGAGAGATATTTGCATATTCCAAATTGAGGCTTAAGAAAGAGAAGAAGCTTGGAGGTTTCTATTTTTAGAACCATTCATTTTCCAAGTTTATTTGGAACCTTGAAAATGTATGTAAGAAAGTAATGAATATCTTTCCTGGGTTACAGAAGATTAAATACAAATCTAAAGCTACAGCCTATATTCAGTGTCAGGGAAGACAAGACTACTAAGGGATATATTGAGACAATATCTAAGGAAGAAGGAAATTCAGAATACCAGTGTTCCGTGAAAGTCAGCAGAGAACTTAAAGAAGACAATGGATTCAGAGATTAAGTGGACACTGATGTATTCAGAGATAAGAGTTATAGTAGATAAATGGAATTAGAATCCAGCTTTCAGGTAGTCACAGTGGTTGGTAGAGGGGGGAAAAGAAAATCCTTTCCCTCTGTGTTCATTCCCTCTTCCATTCAACAAGGGAGAAGTTACTGCACTATTGTTTACATTCAGAATTTTTATCTGATCACTTCCACTGATAGGCAAACTCATTCTACTTCAATGTTTCAATCTCTCGTACTCTATAAATTAAGACTGTCCATTTGAATGAGGGTACCCTCTTGGGGCATGAATACCTATTTTTCTTCTTATAAAGAGGAATCACATAAAATAAATTATCATCACTTCAGGAGAGTCATTTTTTAAGTTGAGAATTATGGAGGAAAAGAAGGGTTCTGCTTCTCTTTGAGCCTCAACTCTATGCTCTAACACAATCAATAAAAGACACACGCTATTGTTATTAAGAGTGATTGTTCAGGTATTAATTTTCTGTTTTGCATTATTGCTTGCACAGTATATTGAGTCAATTCAGAAACTTTGAATATCCTATAACAAGATTTGAGAATTCCTCAAATACTGAGCCAAATACAACCAAAATACCACCAAAACTGCAACAGTAGAATGAGTAAAAAGAAACTAGAGATTATGAAAGTACACTTCTGCTTCATTACTGAGTATATA
Source organism: Catagonus wagneri (assembly GCA_004024745.2). NCBI lineage: Eukaryota > Metazoa > Chordata > Mammalia > Artiodactyla > Tayassuidae > Catagonus > Catagonus wagneri. The sequence continues at coordinate 18,913,762 of PVHT021183518.1, read as the reverse complement.
GTACTTTTATTTCAGAAGTTCTATTTGCTTATTTTTTATAGTTTATATTTCTATAAATTTCTTAATGTTTAATTTAGTGTGAGCATGTTTTCTTTTATGTTCTTTAGTACAGTTATCATAGCTGCTTTAATGGAACTTATTTATTGGAACATCTGTGTCATGTCAGATTTGTTCTGTTGATTTTAGTTTGACATGTTGTAGAGATTCCAGATTCTGTTATAGTCCCCTGGAGAATGTCAATTTTTGGTATTTTTGTTTGTTTATTTTGTCTTTGCTTTTGTAGTTTACTTGGCTATATTCAAATTGCAAACTCCGTCTTTTGTTTACAATCTCAAATCTTAAATTCAGATATTTTGCCCTTAGCTGGGTTACTTGTAATTTGCATATTTAAGAGATCATCCAGAGATCTGGGCAGCGTTTATACACAAAACTTAGAGCTTCTTCTTTCTGGCTCTGTCCTTTCTAGGATACTCTTGTTACTTTTCAGTAGCAGAGATTGCTTTGAACTCTACTTTCTAATTCTTCAAGTTAATCCCTTCAAATATCTCCGAATTTAGATGATTTCTAGATTTCTTATCATCCTGACAGTGACATTCCGAACACAGCATAGTTTAACTAACCGACCTCATTTAAACATAAGTCTTAAGAAAGTTTCTGGTTAGTACAAAACATAATGAGGCTATTATCTCCTTTATCCATGACAGAATATTGTAATTAATGATGCTCATTGACATTTTAGTAGCCACTGGTTTCTTTTAAGCTTCAGATCAATTAAAATCATATTGTTCTTTGATTTTGGTTCTTTATAAAGCAAATTCTAAGTGAAGACTTGTTAATTGAAAAAACATCAACAAAAGCTTCCTGTACTCTATATACATGCAATGTGAGTTTAGAATTGAGCTAAAATTACCTCAGTGTAACTTCAATGTTTTTTACTATAAATTCACTTGTTCACTATTTATTTCCTCAGCAAATATTTATTGAAAACCTCTTAGACACTTGAGAACGAAGTGGTGAAAATCACTGAAAAATTATTCTTCTCATGGAACTTACATCCTAATTTTGTGGGGCTAAATTATATACAAGTAAATAAGTAATTATATGAGATGATGTATCTACAAAGAAAAAGGTAATACAGAAATATAGTTGAGAGTGATGGAGGAGGGATCATTTGGATTGGGAATCAGTGATGTCCTATCTCAAGAAGGAGTGTTTAAGCTGAACATGAATAATGACAAGAGTTCTACTGAAACAAGTTGAAATCCTAATGTTGTATTTATCATTATTTTTCTCATATCCTTAATACATCTGAAAATAATTCTATATCTTTTTCTAATTACTTCCTAGAAATCTGAAAAGCTCAACGTTAAAGACAAAAATTGTGGATCAGTTTAGTAAATTCCTTCCTTCTGGCAAAAATGCATGAATCCCTATGTGGATATTTTAAAATATGAAGTAATCAATCCATTTAATTTTTGCATAATGTAGTAAGTGTTTTTTAATCTGTCTACAATTATATTATCGGAAAATTTATTCAATAATATTGAATATTTGCTGGAATACTTTCTCCATTTTTTAACCAAAGCAACTTCACTGGTTTGAACTTTATCTCATTCAGTTTCCTTTATTTACCCTTTTCTCTGCTCTTATTACAAATGACAAAATTCACATATGTAAATGTATGCATACAGATAAAGGTAGATCAAAAATTCCTGGGAGTGGGGACATGACAAATATTCGTTCTCCTCCTATCCCCCAAACTACCATGTGTTAAAAATGTCTTACATCATAGGTAGACAATAAATATTAGCTGAATTATTAAAGAAAACTACTAAATATAGGAAAATGTTCAAAAATTAAATTACCATAGAAGAAGGAATTAATCAGATAAAATCAGGTAAATGAAAGCATTTTAGAAAGCTGTCATATTTTGTACAAATGAACCATTTTCTACACCTGTAACAGAGACAACATTATCATTCCCAACAAGCACAACTTAAAAACATCAAATTCCTGGTTAGGGAGATAACCATTACAGATCTCAATGGTATGTGGTATATCACACGATGCATATCATAGTTCACTTACTCATTCCCAGAGAGGGAGGAAGTGAATTTGAAGAACCAACCTTCCTAAGATACTACATGATACCATGCATTTTATGTGTTCTATCACACCTTCACAGTAATATTCTATCTTCACAATTACATACTATATTAACACCACTCTCTAACGGCTGATTGTCTAGTTAGAGAAAAGCATTGCCATTCTGATTTGAGTTTATTTTTTTTTTATTAAATTTCATTTGTCAATATAAATATATTGTATGCTTGTATACAATAACATTTATATAGTTCACCCTAAAAGAGCTCAGTTTGTAAACATACTGGACAAATTTTACAACTACTTACCTCACTGCCAAGAGATGCACCCTAGGTCTTGTTTTGATACAATACGGAGCACATAAGATAATCGTTCTCTAGACTGAGAACAAAGAACACTTCATTATAAGGTTTAGTAAATTATAAAATTTAGAAAAGTTCAGATTTATTCACGTCAGGGTGGTTACTTGTTTTACTTTTCTCTGTCTCAGAAATAATCCCTATCATTGTATCTTTTTCTACCATTAAGTTTAATCTTCTTAGTATGCCTCATGTCTAAACTTCTTAAATCTTCAGAATTATGGTGTTAAAGTGGGCACAGAGCTCCAACAATACGTGTTTGATAATTGCTGGCTTTCCTGGGAGAATCAACACACTGTGCTTACATGCTGTTTTGAAGTCCATGAATCCCAAGGTTACATTCACTTAAAAATGAACAGAATGCAAGAATTTATATTTCTTTTAGTAGGAAGGAAAACCAATGAAAATATTTCACAATCCCTTTGCTTCCTTAACAGGCTGAAATAAAATGTCTGCCTTAACAATATTTATATGCCATTTAAAAAGATATGATGTGATATATCTTTTCTCTATATTTACATAACTCATCACCAGTAACATATCGAGTTCAGGGTCTTTAGCAAAAAGAAATACAAATATCAGTTAAAATTGGTTTCCTTTTTATAATCACCACATATTCACAATTCTAAATAATGTCACGGATAAAATATTTTCTCTCCCAACAGCAAACTGATCCCACTCCCATACCTTTGGAATACACCATGAAAATGTCATTCAAATTTCCAGGGGATTTATATATATCTAAAAGGAGTCAGAATCCAAGGCCTACGCAGCCTTCATGGATTGACAAAGCATTTTGGAACCAAAAGTATGATCACTAGAAGAGTCACTTCCTTCTTATAACTGCATTCTTTTCTCCTTTTATCCATTTTCACGAAAGAGTCCCAACCAATCTAAAACAACTACTAAAGTACAATGACTCTCTCCATCACCTCCAAGATCACCAATACCAGAACTTAATAAGTGAGGTGAGCCAAAGAAGAGACTAGCCAGTGTGCCTTGGGCAGGAGTCCATAAAACAGTTTAGGCAAAAAAACAGATGAAACTACTCTGAGTCTGCAATATGTATTGTCCTATACTTGGCATTTAATGAAAACAAATAATAAGAAAATTGTGCAAACACTAAGTGATCCAAAAGTCACCATAGGTAGACATGGATAGCCATGGTGTAAAGGTAAAGTTCTGAGAGCTTTAACTGACACCTGTTTATTATCTGCCATTAGAGGTCTAATTCATGAAACTCCCTTCAATTCTAGTGTATAGATGTAATAGAAAAATTAAACACCATGTATTATTAGAGGTATAGGCTCCACTCAAAAGCACTCAAAAAAAGTAAAAACATAGATGCTTTCAATTTGAAACAAAACCTCTTTACGTCTACCTACATCAGTTTGACCACTGGGCCAATGAGGTATGGAATCCATCTTCACTGTCTTTAACTCTAGGATACTTTCAGTGGTCTTGGTCAAAATAATCTCCAGAACTCTCTTTGTATCTCAAAGTCTATGGGCTTTTTAGCTCATCTGAATTGCTGACTATAAGTAGAACATGGAAAAATAAAAACTCATTAGCAATTAATATCCTTATTCCTGGAAAAACACATCACAAATCATGCCACAGTTTGGTAATTGCTTTTCTTTCCATTTTTAAAATGCCTTTGCACTGTAACTGTGTCTTCTCCAAGCTTAGTTATTCTTATCAATCATTGATTTTTTAATAAATCATTGAAATCTCTTATCCTACAACTTAATTATGCCTCTGTAAGCAATATAAGTAGGTTAGAAATTCTATTTCACTCCTTTTAACTTAATCTTCAGTAAAGACTCCTGATGCCATGGTAAGCAGCTTTATAAATCAGAGAAGAAAGAGTTAAGGAGAGGAATCCAAGCAATGGGATATAATTAGCAAAAGACACTGTCAATAAGCCGTAGACTAATAGAAATGCTTTAAATCTTAGATAAATTAAAGTAAGACAATATAATTTCAGATACTACAAATAATTCCCTACTGGGAAGAAATCTTTCGTAGACAAGATCACAGATCAATGACAACCAGCTACTTTAAATACAATGCATTCCTTTCTCATTAAATGTTCCTATAAATGCCTTCTCAGCAGTGGTATAGATTAGTTTCTAGTAGACTATAATTTCACAAGTGAGTGTTTAAAGGATAACACCATTTATTTAGAATTTTTAAAACCTAGAAGAATTTTGTTCCTGAGAGGAAATATTACCTGATCCACTATGCTCTCAATGTTTGGGGGAAAAAAAAAAAACAAGCAACAAGCTTAATCAGGGGAAAAAAAAAAACTTTGAAATGAGATTATATATTCCATCGAGGCACCAAGAAGAAAGTGTTATTTCAACATTCAAGAAAAATATGTAATTATCACACATTAGCAGTAGTACTGAAGTGCACATCACAGCAAAGACTACATTACCTGCATATAATAGGAAATTTATATTACTGTGAACTTGATGGTAAGAGGAAGAAGGATTGGGGATTGTGCCTGAAAAACAATAAAAATCAATGAATAAAACATATTTTTATTTAAAAAAGAAACTCTAAGATTAAACTGAATAAGTAACACAGAGAAACAGTATAGTAAATGAATGTTGAGCCCTGCCTTTAGTGTCCAGAATATACTGGGGTAAGATGCATGAAATGTGAGCAATGAAGAATGCATAGCATTATGGACAATACAGTACGTCTGAGTTTATTATTAATTTCTGCCCTGTTATGAATGAGTTTAGGATGGGAGAAAGGGTATGGACATTGGAACCAGACAGAAATGAGTTTAAATCATTTATTATGCATGAGAATATGGGAAATCTCTTCACTGTGCTTTTGCCCTTTTCTCAGCTTTAGAGCTAATTTCATCCAGAAGGTGTCAAGATAGGATTAAATATAATAGCATATTAAAGATCTATGAAGGGTCCTATATTATATATCGAGGGCAACCACAACTGGGGACCTCAAACAACATAAATTTATTCTGGATGCAGAAAGTCCAAAATCAAGGTGCCAGTAGGGCTGTGTCCCCTCCAAAGGCTCTATGCCTTTCAGCTTCTAGTGGCTTCAGCTATTTATTGCCTTATGACTGCATCACTCCAAGTGCTGTCTCCATCATCACATGCTCTCCTACTCTGTGTATCTTTCCCTCTGTCTCTTATGAAGACATTTGCAATTTATTGTAGAGCCTGCCCAAATAGTCCAAAATGACCTCATCTTGAGATCCTTAACTTCATTACATCAGCAAATGACTTTATTTCAAAATAAGGTCACATTCACAAGTTCTAAAACATGGACATATGTTTTGCAGAGGCCACCTGTCAACTTACCATGATATCTAAAACATAAAAATGCTCAATAAATTTCACATTTTTCCTAACAGATCTTAAAATACATAAATTTATAGAATGAGAAAGAGAAGTAAATAAAACACTGATATTAAAATTTGTCCTCAGGTGATTAAAATTACCATTTTTCTAAGATTAAAATGTTTACATAATTTGTGTAATTGTCTTATATCCTCCTATGCAAGTTCACTATTCTACCAGGATAGTTCTAGAGAGAACTAGCTATCAAGTAACATTTTTACTATTAAATCTCAAATCCCTAAACCAGTGCCTGGCATTTAGTGAGAGCTCAATAAATATTAACTAAATAAATGAAAACATGGAATTAACAGACAAATCTCACAGCTACTAGAAGCATAGCCAGGTTTACAAACTGATTATTCTATTATTGTTACTATAATTGAGAAACTGTAAGGTAGTTTTTATTTTTATTTTATTTTATTAATTTTGACTTTTTAGGGACACACCTGTGGCATATGAAAGTTCCCAGGCTAGGAGTCTAATCAGAGCTACAGCTGGAGGCCTACACCACAGCCACAGCAACACTAGATCTGAGCTGCATTTGCAATCTAAATGCAGCTTGTGGCAATGCCGGACTCTTAATCCACTGGGCAAGACCAAGGACTGAACCTGTCTCTTCGTGGATACTAGTCAGGTTTGTTACCCCTGACCTACAATGGGAACTCTGGTTAGGCTGTTTTTAATAGAAGCAAACTGAATCACAAATAAACACTATAAGAAAGTACCCAGAGGAATTCATTCTGTGGTTTGACTTGGAACTACTATGTGGCTGATCAGTTATTCATGGAGCCTGATCACTGATAAAGCCATATGGTTCTGGTTAGTTACACTGAATAAATCAAAATAATTCTTTGCCAAAATAATGTTAGTGTTCAAAATATGTCACGAGTCACCAGAGCCAGGGTTATTGCCAGAAGTCTATGTGACAGAATTTGAAGAGCATCAGACAAGGGTCCAAGCAGAATGTATCTCCCACCTTCTAGAAGTTTCATTAGAGCTTAGTCCTTTAGATCACAAAAGCATTGCATCTTCTGAAAAAATCTCCCATTAAAATTTTTTTAGCATTTTTTATTACTCAATTACATTTTTAGTTGTACAATGATCATTGCAACCAAATTTTATAGCATTTCCATCCCAAACCCCCTGCTCATCCCCCCATCCCAAATCTGTCTCATTTGAAAATGATACTTTTTTCAAAGTCTGTGAGTAAGTATCTGTTCAGCAAAGAAGTTCATTGTGCCCTTTTCTTTAGATTCCCCATGTAAGTGACAGCATTTGACATCAGTGTATCACTGTCTGACTGACTTCACTTAGCATGATAATTTCTAGGTCCATCCATGCTGCTGCAAACACCATTATCTCTTTCCTTTTAATGGCTAAGTAATATTCCATTGTGCATATGTACCACATCTTCTTTACCTTCTCCTCTGCCGGTGGACGTTTAGGTTGTTTCCATGTCTTGGATATTGTAATATAGTGCTGCAATGAACACTGGAGTATATGTATCTTTTCGAGTCATGATTTTCTCTGGATAGATGCCCAAGAGTGGAATTGCTGGATCAAATGATAATTCTATTTTTATCCCATTAAAACTTAAATATCCTTTGGGAATGAATCTTATTTTAATTTATCAGGCTATAAAAAATTTGGAACACATATTATGTGTGGTGCTAGATACTGTGAAATCTATGGCCATGAACAGGATATGGCCCTTGCGCTCAAGAAGTTGGTAGTATAATGGGACAGAAAACATCTGTATAGTTTCCTAAGGCAACAAAAATTAAAGCAAAAATAAACCATTGGGACCTAATCAAACTGACAAGCTTTGCGTAGCAAAAGAAACCATAAAAAAAAAAACAAGAAGACAACCTAGAGAATGGAAGAAAATAGTTTCAAATGATTCAACGGGCAAGGGCTTAATTTCTAAAATATACAAAGAACTTACCCAACTCAACAGCAAAAAAACCAACAACCCAATTGAAAAATGGGCAAAAGACCTGAATAGACATTTCTCCAAAGAAGATATACAGAGGGCCAACAAACACAAGAAAAAAATGTTCAACATGACCGATTATTAGAGAAATGCAAATCAAAACTGTGAGATACTACCTCACACCAATCAGAATGGCCATCATTAATAAGTCCATAAGTAACAAATGCTGGAGAGGATGTAGAGAAAAGGGACCCCTCCTACACTGCTGGTGAGAATGTAAACTGGTACAACCAATATGGAAAACAGTATAGAGGTACCTCAGAAAAGTAAATATCGAACTACCATATGACCCAGCAATCCACTCTTGGGCATATAGCTACACAAAATTTTCCTTGAAAAAGACACATGCACCCACATGTTCACTGCAGCACTATTCACAATAGCCAAGACATGGAAACAACCTAAATGTCCATCAACGGATGATTGGATTAAGATGTGGTATATATATCCTATCCTTTCTCAGATTTCTAGGTTGCTCTTAGAAGCCACCTAGGGTTTAAGTCTGGCCAGTGAGCCATCCAGCCACTCTTAGGCTTCTAGAGTTGTACTCCAACACAGGGATGTGCATTCTCCATTGAGAGGCTTCTCCTCAGTGAGCCTTTTTTCTTGATTCATATGGCTGCCCATTCTCCTGAAAGATGCTCCTCCAAACCATCCTCCAGTTCCAGCCACTGACCCTTATTTTTAGTTTCTTTCTAATCTTTTGCCCTTCTTCATGCTATTGCCCAAGACCTTTCTTCATTATTATCGTCAGTACTCTTGTGCTCAGTTGATATATCTGTAGTTGATACTAGAGGTAAGGAGACAGTTTTATTAAAATTCCTTAATAAAAGGCCAGTTATTTGTTCCAAAGTATTTACATAGGAAAAACTGTCTATTTAACTGACTTGGTGAGGGAAAAAAATTATGCTTGCTTAACTGGGGAAACTGCTTAAATTGCTATTTCAAGTGTCTACATTTAGGGCAACACCGGATCATTAACCAACTGAGTGATGCCAGGGATTAAACCCACAACCTCATGGTTCCTAGTTGGATTCGTTTGTGCTGTGCCACGACGGGAATTCCATGAAAACTTATTATTTTTCTTTAGAAGAGTTTTAGGAAGCCAAATATTTCTTTTATCTCAACTTTCACAATCTCTTTTCCTGTTTTTGTTCAACAATGATAGAATTAAGAATAGCTTTTATATTTTATTTCCTTTTGTTTCAAAGGTGCAGTAGTTATTAAGTGAAACAAAAAGAGCTGCCTTAGCCATTATATTTTAACGTTCCCTGTTAAAGGAGAGAAGAAAAGTTAAGTTTCTCCTGGAAAGAACTGAAACAACAATGCCTCCTTACATACAGATCGAGAGGGACCAACATAGAAGATATCATTTTCTTTTTTATATCATAGACTAAACTTCATTCTTAAAAATGAAATCCTGAAATGATTAGCAAATGGAAACTTTCTTTTCAACTGTACGTCTTGAGTTAAGCTTACTTAAATTAATGCTTCTAAGGTGTTTTAACCAGAAATAGCCACCTCACTAATCATTTCTGATCTGTATCACTTTACAAATCCAGTCATTTATTCCACCGATAGATGAATAACTTGCCTAATCTATAGAATTAGCTAGAATAGCTAGAACAGGCTACAAGTAATAAAGAAATCTATATAGCACAACAATTTTTGCCCCTAAGTGAGAGTAAACTGAGGCTTCTAAATTTTTATTTCTCCTAATTTAAATAAAAGAGATGAAAATACTACAAGAAAATGGCAAGAGCAATGAAGCAATCAGGTAATGGCCTGGGCCAAATTTGAGGTAAATATTTATTCATTGTTATTCTCACAGAAAATGAGCCTGGTGCCCGAACTCCCTAAGCCATGTGGGCCTGGCCATCTGAACAAGCCTCTTCTGTCATAAGGTCAGTACTTAACCTGATTACACCTTTAGGCTAATTTCTTTTTAATGTGCTTTTACAAGTGGATTTTGGAAAAATCAGGCCATTTGTTGGCCACTGATTACAGAAGATGTGCATTGGCAGAGTTAAGAGGAGACAAGACACAAGTGTTCCCAGATGAGTTTTGCCACATACTAAGCCATGACCTTGGGAAAGACAATTTTAAAAGTCACATGCAAGAGTTATTACATGGTATCATATGCTTTGCTGAAGGTTCCAGTTATTGAATGATTCCACCCAAGTCATTTAACTATTCAGCATATCCAAAATAATAACGATTAGAGTGATTGCGAAAAATCAAGTAGAAAAGAACGTATAAGAAAGTGATTAGTAAAATATACAGAAGCACCCATAGTTTGGTATGTTCATAATTTTGACAATTAACAAACAAAAATTTCACATGAAAAATAATTTTATCCACCTCAATAACATAACTAGTATAATCTCAAAATGTGTATTTGGAGACCCATCAGGGAATTTTTAAAGCAAATCATCCTCCTACAGCAGGGCAAATGCCTACCTACCACTCGAGATCTTAAAACGGACATGTGTGGTACAAAAGTACATATGCCAAGCCTTTGCTGTTTGAATGTGGGTACCTCCCACTAGAGAGGGCAGAGTTTATTTCCCACCACAATGACTTTGGGCTTGGACATGTTTTCTTCTTTGATCAGTGTAATGCTAGTGGACATGATGGCAGCAGAGGTTTAAATGTGCATGCATGGTTGCCTCTGCCTTCCCATCAACAGCCATAAGGAGAATGTTCCCAGGATATCCAGGTCTTGAAAGAATAAAAAGCACATGCTGCAAGTGGAACCTGAAGTTTAAGCTGACAAAGATCCTCTCCAGCTGACCCACGGACCCATGAGTTTCATGATTTAAGCCTCTGAGACTTTCAGGTCATTACTGACAAGAAAAACCATAAGCCATATTCTAGAGTCCTTATGGAACAAGCAGATTATATACCTTCCTTGCAGAGTCAGTTGGATTAAGAGAGCTTTGAGAAAGGAAAATGGCTATAAAAAATAAAAGTAACCTCAAGAGTCTTATCTATTCTGCAGGTAAAGGGAGGGATGCCTTAGAAGGTTCAAAATGTGCTTTTGAAGAAACCAAGATAGTATAGGGAAAGATCAGGCCTATTCATTTCCTATTTTAAAAAGAGCACAACTGTACCAGTTTATAACCCTTTCAACTATACATGAGAGCACATGTTTCCCCCTACCCTTACCAAAACTTGATAGGTCAAATTCATTATTAAACATAAAAGTCTAAAATGTTTAATTTGCCTTGATTTTCATATTTCTATTGAACATTTGCATTTGTGGTTCTATAAATTCTCTTTTCATATAATTTCCCTTATATCATACTGGATGTAATCTTTTTCTTTATATCTAAAAACTTACACTGAAAATACTCCTCCTCCAATCAGCTATCAGAGACATCCCATTAATAATGTGTTCCCAAGAATGTAAAGATACATAGACAAGGAATTTCTAATAGTATAATTTAAAATAATTCACAAAAAAATCTTGGTGTTGGGAAAGAAGTCCTAAGTTTTCTGTTTGTTTTTTTCTTTTTTTCTTATCACTGGGGTAAAAATATTCTTTTAAGAATTTTTTGTTATTCAGATATTCAGACTGACAAAAATAAGAAAACAAAAATACAATCAGAAAAACCACTATTAGTATACCACTGGTGAGTAGCTGTCCTATTATATATCCTATGTGTATCAGTATATATTTTATACTGTAATATTTTGCATTTCATGCTCTTCATTTAGCATATATAATTTTTCAAATGTTAAAAAATATTCTTCTACAACATCATTTTTAATATCTGTAAAAATCTGCTTATAATGTAAAGCATTTAGCTAATCCTTTCATTTTGGCATTTGTGCTTTTCCACCTATTCATTATAAAAATAACACTTTAATAAATATTTATATTGCCATATCTTTGTATCCTTACTGTTACTAACACTTACTTTCAAAAGTATTATTATCAATAAAGGAATCATCAAAAATTTATTCACAGTAGTAACTGTGTCCCTGGTATTGTGTGCACAAAACTAAGATCAACAGAAAGATTCTGGATACCCTGCTTGATATATGAGAAAAATTGAAGGAAAAAAATTATTATCATTATTTTTTTGTCTTTCTAGGGCTGCACCCACGGCATATGGTGGTTTCCAGGCTAGGGGTCCAATCAGAGTTGTAGCCACAGACCTAAATCACAGCCACAGCAACTTGGGATCCAAGCCACTTCTGCAACCTACACCACAGCGCATGGCAATGCCAGATCCCTAACCCACTGAGCAAGGCCAGGGATTAAACCCGCATCCTCATGGATGCTAGCTGGGTTCATTAACCACTGAGCCGTGACGTGCACTCCTGAAAAATATTTACATAAACTTCTTAGGACTGTCATCCAAATTACCCTAAAGAGTCTTTCCAAATAAGGCCAGCAATGCTATAATTAAATAAAATCTTAAAAATATGTTTGAGCTAATATGTTGGTTGTAGCCAAATTTATAACCTAGCTGCTTCTGTGAGTTTCACGTATATTATATAAAACAAACTAACCTATAAGTCAGTGCCACTGTCTTTTATAATTACAGACCAGCAGAATGAAAGTATACCTTTAGATACAGACCTGGATAGGAAGTATGATTTCCAACTTTAATACTATATTTGAAAAAAACATGTTCCATAGCATTATTGATTTCTGGGAACACATTCAAGCAAAATGGTCATTTCTAGAAGTTATAAAAAAGGAAATGATCAAAACTGGGCCATTTTCCTCATTCAGTAAAACTGTACAAAATTTAAGGATTAAAGGAGTTCCTGTCGTGACTCAGTGGTTAATGAATCCGACTAGAAACCATGAGGTTGTGGGTTCGATCCCTGGCCTTGCTCAGTGGGTTAAGGATCTGGAGTTGCCGTGAACTGTAGTGTAGGTTGCAGTTGCAGTTCGGATCCCGTGTTGCTGTGGCTGTGGTGAAGGCTGGCAGCTACAGCTCCTGTTAGACACCTAGTCTGGGAACCTGCATATGCCGCGAGTGTGGCCCAAATAAGGCAAAAAGATGAAAAAAAAATGTAAGGATTATAGGAAAAGGGATTATTTGGAATCCTTGTAAAATGTGGCTGAGCAAGAACTAAGTATTTTTTGATATGATTACCATATATATCAACTGTGAGTTTTCTTCATCACACAGAAAAAAATAATTAAGGGGACTGAAATATTTATCTTGACTAGGTATACTGCGGTTCTTTTATAAGAATACTGAAGTAGAAAAATAATCTTTCCCTTTTGGCCTAACTGGCTCATATTGACAGAAAAGCATATTTAACTGCTTTCTTTAGAATATTTTTTGGTCAACCTGAATGACTTTTTTTTTTCAGAAAATCTATTCTTTAACTTGTACATTAGTTACCAAAATAAAAAGTTAGCTACTTAGGTTTTAATTAAAAGGGTGAACGAAAGGGATAGATGTTGCAAGGAGGACCAGAAAGCAGTATCACTTCAGTTCCACAAACTTTACCACCCTAATGTGATAAGAGTTCTTAATTTTACCATCAGAGCTTATTGGGACAAACATGGTGGATCTCCTATAGAAAGAAGTAAAGCAGAAACATAGCCGCAAGTCCATGCTCAAACGCTAGTGTCTAACTCATACTATTCCTGCAGTCAGAGCCTCAGTATTACTTCTTGCCATAATCAGAGTACCCTACACTGTATAATACAGTGACCAATTCATCCAATCCAAGTGCTTCTGTTGTCCTTCTTGGTGCCTGGACCTAGCCAACTCACATAAGCCACAACAGATCGTGAGGCTGACAAATCTTGCCCGTGTTCTCTGTTAGTCAAAGGAAATCTACTTCAAATTTATCCTGTATTCCAATTATTACACCATAATTCCATAACATAAGAGAATTAGAACTTAATAACAGAGTGCAAATTGAAAATCCCATACAGTGTACAAACCTTGAAAAATCAGTTCTCTCACCAGGTAGGGAGGTACTCAGTATGAGAGGTACATATAAAACAAATCCAAAACAGAAAACAAAAGATGAAGTCTTTCATCTCATTCTGTGAAACTCCGTGAATCCGGAAACATCCTTTAAAAATTAAACTGTAATTTTTAACTTTCTAGCTTCTACGATGAACATGTTGAATTTGAGAGTGAAATTTCCGGAGTTCCCTTCGTGGCTCAGTGGTTAACGAATCTGACTAAGAACCATGAGGTTGCGGGTTTGATCCCTGGCCTTGCTCAGTGGGTTAAGGATCTGGCGTTGCCGTGAGCTGTGGTGTAGGTTGCAGACGCGGCTCTGATCCCGCGTTGCTGTGGCTATGGCGAAGGCCAGCAGCTACAGCTCCTGTTAGACCCCTAGCTTGGGAACCTCCATATGCCGCAGGTGCTGCTCTAGATAAGGCAAAAAGACAAAAAAAAAAAAAAAAAAAAAGAGAGAGAGAGTTAAATTTCTATATTTAGCAAGTCCCATGTGCTCACACAGCCAAATCCCTGGGTCCCAATTTAGCTGCCAGTTTTGCTAGGTTGGATAAGGTTCCACTGTCTGCTGCTTCACAGATTATTAGCCATCCCAGGTCCTAAGCCTCTGGTCCTTGAGGCAAGAATCAGTCTCCTATTCCTCTCATGACAGAGATCTTGAAGTTTTCTTCCTCTAGGTGCTGTCATGAAAAGGCATGAAAATCTAAACAGTAGCACATCTGTTATCTACAGGAAGGAACTCTATTAGTGTGAGGCTACTCTTATTTCTTCTTTGACAGTCTCATTTCTAAGACAAAAATCTGCACAAGAAACGACTAGAATCACTCCCAGTCACCCTCTTGCCCTACCCTATCCTCAACTCCCCCAAAAACAAAACTCAAAGCCCTCCAGATTTCATTCCTTTACTTTAAAAATAACCTATATCGAACTTTTCACCTCCTCAGGGGGCTCATTTTAAATGGTTATAACCTCAAACTAATGCTAGAGAAATGAGAAAATCTTTGAGTTAGTAGAAACATTTAGATTGTCTTCTGGAAATGGCTATTATTGTGCTTTTTTTTTTAAAGGTGTAGTTGATTTACAATATTATATAAGTTTTAGGGAGACAATATAGTGATTCACAATTTTTAAAGGTTATATATTCTATTTATAGTTATTATTAAATATTGGCTATATTCCTTGTGCTGCATTATATATCCTTGTAGCTTATTTGTTTTATGCATAGCAGTTTATAGCTATTAACCCCCTACCCTTATATTGCCTCTCCCCACTTCCCTCCCCCCAACTGGTAACAACTAGTTTGTTCCCTGTATCTGTGACACCATCCTTTCTCTGGTAAATAATGCTACTTTGTTTTATTTTTTAGATTTCCACGCGTCAGTGATAACATATAGTATTTATCTTTCTCTGTCTCATTTCACTGAGTTACAGTAACTCCAGGCCCATCCATGTTGCAGCAAATGGGGAAATTACATTCTTTTTCATGGTTGAATAGTAGTGTAATGTGTGTGTGTGTGTGTGTGTGTGTGTGTAAACATATCTTTATTCATTCATCTGTTGATGGATGCTTGGTTTGCTTCCATATCATCTTGGATATTATAAACAATGCTGCTATGAACACTGAGATGTATCTGTGTTCTGAAGTAGTGTTTTTGCTTTCTTTTTTTGTTTATTTTTTTTTTCAGATACACACCCAGGAGTAGAACTACTGGATGATATAGTAGTTCTATTTTTATATTTTTGAGGCACCTCATGCTGTTTTCCACAGTAGGTATACCAATTTATATTTCCACTAACAGTGTTTACATTTCCCTTTTCTCCACATCCTTTCCAACATTTGTTATTTGTGGTATTTTTGATGATAGCCCTTCTGACAAATGTGAGGTAATATCTAATTGTTGTTTTAATTGCCATTTCTATGGTTGTATTAACAATGTTGAACATCTTTTCATGTTCCTCTGGGTCATATTTATGTCTTCTATGGAAAAAAACATATGCATGTCTTCTGCCTTTTTTTTTTTTACTTTCCAGGGCTGCATTCACAGCATATGGAAGTTCTCCGGCTAGGGGTCAAATCGGAGCTGGCCTACACTACAGCCACAGCAATGAGGGATCCAAGCCATGTGTGTGACCTACATCACAGCTCATGGCAATGCTGGATCCTTAAACCACTGAGCAGGGCTAGGTATAGAACCCATGACCTCACAAATTGGATGCTAGTCAGTTTTGATACCACTGAGTAATGATGAGAACTCCTTCTGCTCATTTTTTAAACAGGTTGTTTTTTTGTTTGTTTGTTTTCACGTTGAGTTGTATGAGCTATTTATAAATATTTTGGATAGTAACCCCTTATCAGTCATATTATTTGCATATATTTTCTCCCATTTAATAGGTGGTCTTCACATTTTGTTGATGGTTTCCTTCACTATGCAAAAGCTTTTGTTTAATTAGGTCCATTTGTTTATTTTTGTTTTTGTTTCCTTTGCCTTGGGAGACACATCAAAAAAATTGCAATAATTCATGCTGAAGAGTGTGCTGCCAATGTTTTCTTCTAGGATTTTTATGGTTTCAGGTCTTACATTTAGGTCTTTAGTCCATTTTGAGTTTATTTTTGTATATGGTGTTAGTAAATATTCTTTTTTTTTGCATTTTTTAAGGGTCGCACTCGCAGCACATGGAGGTTCCCTGGCTAGGGGTCGAATCGGAGCTATAGCTGCCAGCCTACCACAGCTACAACAACGCCAGATCCAAGCCACGTCTGTGACCTACACCACAGCTCACGGCAACACCGGATCGTTAACCCACTGAGCAAGGTCAGGGATCAAACCTGCAACCCCATGGTTCCTAGTCGGATTCATTAACCGCTGTGCCACTATCGGAACTCTGATGTTAGTAAATGTTCTAATTTCATTTTTTTTACATGCGGCTTTCCAGTTTTCCCAGCACTGCTTATTGAAAAATTTACCTTTTCTCCATTTTATGTTCCTGCCTCATTTGCTGCAAGTTGTGTGTGTGTGTGTGTGTGTGTGTGTGTGTGCACACGCGCACACATAAGGAAAATTTAGTAATTCAGTCCTCTTTGGATTGCCCATGATAAGAACACTTTCCACGTGTACTAGACCATTTCCCCAATTCTGTGGAATTCTTTAAAGAAAATGAAAAAGACAAATGGAGCTTTTTGCTACAACTGGTAATCTTTAGCTATTAGGACTAAGGTTGTTCACAAGGCATTAGAATTAGACAGTTCTTTTGAAATTTATCCTTCTGAATGTTTTTACACTACTTATTTATTACCAGATTATTCATTAATAGAGTCCATGATCATAATCCAAATAATCTCTAGGAAAGCAAGGAATTGGAAGGTCATATCACTGCTAAATTATAATGGTTTTAAATTTTTAAAAGTCTCAAAATAATAAAAGATATAAAGTAGCAGAATTTTAGAGCTGCAAGGAAGCTTACATTTCACTCAGAATAGAAAAAAAAGTGAAAGCACTTTACATTTTTCTCAGAAGAGAAAAAAATGTGAAAGCACACAGTTAACTGTAAAGTGGCATACAAATCTATAAAATGTTGTCCTTATCTATGTAAAGCCCTTCATTTTCCAAGTAACAGAACAGAGAGACTGCGTGTTTTAAAAGATTTTTCAAAAACCTTTCAATCCTTTCCAAAAATCCTTAGGACTATCAACACCCAACCCCAAGCAAATTCCAATCAACTAATCCACAATTACTGGTAAAGCTTCAGCAGTTTTCCTAGTCATTTTCATTTAACCCAACAGTTGCCATTTATCATTAAACTAGCCAGAGAATATAAGAAATGCATGTAATAGGCATTTTTCAAATTCCCCACAACTGTGTGTTTTTTTCCAAAAGAAAATGAAAGAAAATATTTAAAGCATACTCTGTTTTTCTTAATCTGGCTGATAAAATTCTGTGAAGCTTTTTTTTTTTTTCCTTTGGTCTTTTGTCATTTAAGGACCGCATGTGGAGGTTCCCAGGCTAGGGGTCTCATTGGAACTACAGCCACTGGCCTATGCCACAGCCATAGCAACGCACGATCCGAGCTGCATCTGCAACCTACATCACAGCTCACGGCAACACCGGATCATTAACCCACTGAGCAAGGCCAGGGATCAAACCCGCAACCTCATGGTTCCTAGTCGGATTCGTTAACCACTGAGCCATGACAGGAACTCCCTGTGAAGTCTTAATATATATTTTATTTTATAACTGATAGCATTTAGCTACTGAAACATACAGATCCCAAATTAGCCCTCACCCTATATCCTAAGATAATCTAGTCAAAGACAAAAAAAGAAGCATTTTACCTTAGAAACTAAACCAAAAATGATGTTTGAGCAGTGAATGAAAATGTTACAGTACTCCCTGGGGCAACAGTTTTCAAATATATTTTTATTCATACATTTCTTCCTTCAAAAGAAGCTTTCTATAAAGCCAAGGAAAATAAATAAACAAGAAACTTCTCTGATTGAAATATAAGTGGAAGTCCAGACAAAGTTCTTGGGTCCCTGACAAGGACTCCACTGAGTATAGTTTGAAAATCATCCCAGAGGATAAAGGCCAAACTCCCTAAACTGGCATTTTTGGCCCAGTCTAATATAACTTCTATCTTTATTTTCAAACCTGTTATTTAATAAACTAAGAGTACTCAGTAATTAGGATAGAAAAGCCAGTTTTTCCAGTCTCTATGGTAGCAATTTAGCATTTTAGAAATGTACAAATGCAATTGGTTGGCAACAAGGAGTGGCAAAGAATAATATTAGTGAATAGAAGATTTGATGTTTAGTCAATTCCATGTAACCCTGAGTAAGTCTCTAAATTTTTGGACCTCAGGTGACCTCTCTGTCAAATGTAAGGATAGTTTTATCAAGCAGCTGGACAAAATCATTTCTTAGTGTTTCTTCATACTCTTAAGATAGAAGACTCAAGTCTATAAATTATTTTTTGAATGATTTTTTCAGGCTAAAGCACAAAATATATAATGATAACAAGACAGAATCCTTATATTCATAGGGAGTAAAGTGTAATGAAAGAGACATAAATGCTATTATTTTGTTCTTTTTCCTAACAACTGATACTTGCTAATCCACTTGTGTTAGGATTACTCATTCTAGTGACAATCTAAAATCAGACCCCTGCAATAGTACAAGGCCGTTTTCTCTACCTTGTGGACAGACTTGGGAGAACCTGATTTTCCATATAGTATGTTGGTCTTGGTGCTGTTTTTTCCTCTGACCCAGAGAAAAACATCTGACCTAGAAGAACCAATGTCTATGGTCTTAGATATTCAAGTAGTCACAAAGCTTTCCCTGCAGTGGGAAGAGATCACTTTCGGGCATGTAGTTGACTGTCCCACCAGGGAATAAGGATTCTAAACAATCAAAACAATATATAATCCACAGGCAGTTAATGAAGACTAGGAAGCCTGCCTGGAAAAAACATGCTATCTAAGGTGAGATCTAAAGTTTGAAAACAAGGTAGCCAAATTGTATTTGGGCGGTTGGGTGAGCAGGATTGGCAAGAAAAGCCCTTCAAACTAGGCATAAGAAACAGCTTCAGGAAAGACCCAAAAGTACTAAAAGTGGGAGCATGTGGCAGGATATGCCGTTAAACAAGCTAGGAGAGGCCAAGTTACTCAGATCTTTGTGTACCTTGTTAAAGACTGGAGAGGTAATGGCGAGAATGGAAAGGTTTTAAGTGGGGAAAATATTCAAACAGGTTTTCATTTTAAAAATATAATTACGTATTTGGTATAGAGAGTAGGAATGGAAAAAGCAATAAAACTGTAGCTGGGAATCTACTGTAGTAATAACAAGATTATGCAGTGGCTAATCTTGGGGTTAGAGAAAAGGGGGAAGATTCAAGAGATGTGTAGGAAGTAGTATCCAAAGGACTCAGTCTCTGACTAGAGGTGGGAGTGGTGAGGAAGAAACTGAGGATGATACAATTCAAGGTTTCCAGCTTGAGCCACTAAGTGAATATGCTGCCATTCCCAAAGCTAGAGTGCACCAAGGGACTAATATTTTTAAAGTAGTAATAACTAATGTTTATATGTAAAGGCACACTATTAACTCATTCATTCTCATCGATTCAAAGATAGTTGTTTTTTTGTATTACCTTTTACAGATGAGGAAACTGAGACAGAGAAAGAATGAGTGATCTGCCAAAGCCCCACACCAGGAAATGGCCAAGTCTGGATTTGAACAATTTAGGAGTGGGAGGAAATATACAATAATCTCAGTTTTAGTCATACTGAATTTGAAGGATCTATGGGACATCCCAGAAGGCTGGAATATAGAGGTTTGAAGCTCTGAAAAGAGATTTGTAGGATTTGGAAGTAACTAAAACCAAGGTAATGGGCAATACAGCTTCATGCAAAAGAATAGCTCCTTTCAGTTGAATAAGAAATAAACAATAAGCTTTTTGTAGAGTTTAATTAACATCGTAAAGGTAAATAAATAAACCTTGAGACCATGCATAAGAAGAAAATAAAACAAGGACTTTATAATAAGAGTTCAACCCGGAATGCCTCATGCCTAAGACCTAGTGCAGTATCCCCATGTGTCCAAAGAATCAGATCTAAAGTCCACCTTCTCTGCAACATTGGACTGGATAAAGAGGACTAAAAGTCTGCACTGGGATAATAGAGAGGAGAAATTAAAAGTTTATATCAAGTCACAATACACCAGCAGCACTGAATATAAATGACAGCTTCAGTTCATTATGTACTATTTTCATTTACTCACAAGTAATACATTCAGTCACTACCAACTAATTGTTTTTCTACCTCCCTAAAGTACTAATTAAAGAAATTCTGGAATTTTGTTAGGAAGATCAATGCAGACAAGATTCTTGTCCTAGAGTGGAGAAACCCATATTAGGGACACCCTTTACAGGATATTGCTTATTGCTTCTACAATGCCAATTTTTATTTGTGTATTCTATGAACTAATAAGCGTCATTCCGTGTACTTAGTAAGTTTTCAACAATTGCTTAGTAACTGCAGAACTGCTAGTAACCACTACAGTGTGTTAAGCCAGTCAGAATGTTAAGCATTAAACAGTCTCAATTGCAAAAAATGAAACC
The DNA here is from genome assembly GCA_004024745.2 of Catagonus wagneri. Lineage (NCBI taxonomy): Eukaryota > Metazoa > Chordata > Mammalia > Artiodactyla > Tayassuidae > Catagonus > Catagonus wagneri. The sequence continues at coordinate 18,892,870 of PVHT021183518.1, read as the reverse complement.
CTGTCAGCACACACAGCCCAAAAGAAAAATAATAAAAAGGTAGTAAGCAGAAAGAGGCAAATTAATCAGCGATATCTGCTTTCTAATTTCCTATTTTTAAGATACTATTAAAGTTATTACAACTGTATCTCCCCCCAGAAAATGTCATCATAAATCAAAGCAAAAAGGTATCGTATGAAGAGAACATAAAAGGGAAAGAAAACTTGGTTTTCACAACTCCTGCTGGACTTGGTCTCCTTCGAACCCCACATATTAAATGAATTGCTCCTTGACATTTTTGAGCAGAGGCACTGCATGGCTGACACACATTTACAGAAAGTGATGATTTTTATCACCCACACACCAGCACACAGTATTCACTGAGTCAGTCCTCTGTTTGCTGTCACTTACAATATCTCAGGTGATATTGTAAGTACATGGCAATCTTCCAATTAGTCCAGTAATCAACACATCTTTGCAAAGGGTCCTGTGGTAGACATGTGTTCTGCACTAGCAATGCTGTGATGAATAGGAAGACATGCCCCCTTTGATTATGGTCTGAGTTTTTCCAGCTATTAAGTATGGAATGAGAAACTAGTCAAACCAAAGATTTAGCTCTTAATACCCTCCCCCTCTGCCATACCACCTTTCTTCCTGGGCATTTCTAACACTCTGGATTATGCAGCCACAAAAGGTCTCAGTCCCTGAAGTGGGAATAAGAATCAAAGACAGAAAGATAAATAATATCTTAGAGTAATTTCTGTTAATTCTTTAAGGATCTTGTGAGGAAGCAGGCTTAATCAAATGAGCCCTGTGTTGGTCATCATGGTGTAAGGGGCAATGGGTAAGGATTTTCCAAAATGGCCATAGAGAATCTATGAGGTGGAACAGAAGATATACCGGCTCTCAGCAGAGGAATGGGTCTGGCATTGCTGAACCATGAAGAAAGATCTGTGACCTGATTCTCCAAGTCCGCTACACACTCCATAAGCCCAAGAGATGATCTAATATTAAATTAGAAAATGGCCAAATTCTCCTTGCATTCCTCTTTTTTCTTCATGAAGGGGCCATGTGAGGAGTAAATCAGCGATCAGGTGCCACAAAGTGTTACACCAGCTCAGTCCAGCCCTTGATAAAAATTACTATAATGTGACACAATCACAGTCCAAGTGACTGAAACTAGAAGACTGCTGAGTATAATTTGCTGAATAACTGCTTCAGAAAATAAAGATGCTTCTTTTTTTTTTTTCCTATCTTTCGTCATTTTAGGGCTACACCCACAGCATATGGAGGTTCCCAGGCTAGGGGTCTAACAGGAGCTGTAGCTGCCGGCCTTCGCCACAGCCACAGCAACGCGGGATCCGAGCCATGTCTGCAACCTACATCACAGCTCATGGCAATGCTGGATCCTTAACCCACTGAGCGATGTCAGGGATCGAACCCGCAACCTCATGGTTCCTAGTCAGATTTGTTTCTGCTGAGCCACAACGGGAACTCCAATAAAGCTGCTTCTTAATGAGGACAAATTCACTAGTGATCTTCCAATTTGACTAAAAAGTACATGAGGCTTACTCCTGTGAAAAATACACTGCGAAGACTCACAAAGGATGAGCCTCCAAGCCTAGCCTTGCTTATGAAGTCAGGATGCTCATCCTGATGCTTATTTCTTCCCTCAACTCATTTCAGCCTCATAACTGGCCATGTGCAAGGATTCCTTTTTATGCTAAATGCTAACACACAATCAGTGGAGCATATAAGAGCTTGTGCTAAATGCTAACACACAATCAGTGAAGCATATAAGAGCTTGTGCTAAATGCTAACATACAATCAGTGAAGCACATAAGAGCTTGTTCCCTCACTATCTGAATGTTCTTTCACTTATTATACAACCTTAAAAGTCTGTTAAATGTTTACTGCTTTGCAGAGCACAATTTTTATCTTTGTTATAAAGTTCTTAAAGAAAAGCTGAGAAAGATATTTCTTATTTTCAAGGCAAATAGGCTCCTCTCAATGGCAAGATGACACAATGGATACTATTCTCTCACTTATCAAATTAGGCCTTTTCCTTTGGAGAGAAACCATCTATCAGAAGTGATATCCTCTAACACTCCTCAGCATGAAGTAAATGTCCACTCATCTATGAGCTCTTTCTGCACAGAAAAAAGTGACAGGGCAGAACAGAATAGGTGAAAGCAGGGATTACCCAAAAAGTATAAGAAAAGCTTCCTCGACCCCAAAATGCCTTATCATGGAAAGCAGCTATTTTGCTTATGCACGGACCCATTTCAAAACACAGGCCAGGTGAAAGGGTTGAACTTCAGGGAGTCTCTGACACCACAGTGTCCAAAGAAAGGAGACAGGCCCTCTCCAAGGTGCTGAATTCAAGCAATAGCGGAAAAACCTCACCCCAAAGTTCCTCTTGTGGCATACTCTATTATTACTTTGATTGACTGACAAGTTGAAAAGAGGGTTTTCTGCTGCTGGATCAGAGTCTGAACTGAAGGCCAAGCAAGCTGGAGAAATTACTAAAACCCCACCACCAGAAGTTCCTCAAGCAATCAGATCTGGCTTCTTTTATCTCTTCCCGAATCCAGGAAACGTGGCAAGTGATGATTTAGTCACAGACCACCAAATATCTGTTCTGGGATTGTTCAGATCCCACCTCCAAAGGATCTATTGCTGTGTCCTTAAGGACCATCTCAATTAATTAAGGCTGTAATTTATAGCCCCTTTCACTTATAAACTAAAATAAACCATCTACTCCACTAATGACTCGGTTAAAAATTATATCAGAATGTCTTAAAAGTTACTTTAACACCCATTAGATAAAATAAAGATTCTTGCCTGGATTGCCCTTTAATAAAGTTTCATTATTTCTTTATATTTATGAGAACCACAGTTACAGTGATTGCTGACACCTCTGGAGTTTTAAACAAACTACTGCTCAATTCCTGAGGAATATGAGGATCTCAGAGTCCTTTCCCCAGTCTGAGTGAATTATGAATTGGCTGACCCACACTAGTATAGCCTTCAACTTAAAAGGAAATTTAAAGGCAGGAGAACTTGGGAATAAATCAGCCACCCCCTGAGGACACAGGACAGAGATGAAAACTCACTGACTTCTTTGAGTTCTTCCAGTGTGACAACTAGGACAAGTAAGCTAAAAAGAACAAAGGCTATATGAAGTAATAAAAATGTCAGCTCTGAACTTTAGGCTGTCACACCACAAAGCAAAACTGAGATTTGGGAGTGAAAGATCTGGTGTGATTTTGTCATCCCAAAGGTTCTGAGCTGCCAGACAAGCCCTATGGGACAATTGGTTTTAACCACTGGTATGTATCAGAGTCACCTCTGGATCTCTTTTTAAAAAGCTATTCCCTGCCCCTGTACTGCTGGGTCTGAAGTGGAACCCAGGTAATTTTTCAGAGCTCCTTAGAGGACTTGGAAGCACTCCACTGATTAAGAACCAGTGGTATGGAGGATGATATCAAGGAGAACTGTGCTTCTCATACTTTAATGTTCTTGAAAATCATTTTACTACCACTCTCAAATAAGAGTTTCCATCGTGGCTCAGTGGATTAACAATCCAACTGTAGCAGCTGGGGTCACTGCGGAGGCATGGGTTCAATCCTCGGCCCAGGGCAGGGGGTTAAAGAATCCGTCATTGCTGCAGCTGTGGCATAGGTCACAGCTGTGGATTGGATGCAATCCCTGGCCAGAGAACTTCCATATGCCACTAGTGCAGCCATAAAAAAATAAATAAATAAATATTTTGAATCAGTGGATCTGGGATGGGGCTGAGTTTCTAAATTTCTAAAAAGCTCCCTGGTATGTCCATGTTACTGGTGTAGGGACCTCACTCTATGTGGCCAGTCAGTAAGCTTTACACTCCAACTTCAGGAGAATAGCCATAGGGTGGATGTAAACAGCTCTGATTCAACCCCTAGTCTGCGAACTTCCATGTGCCGCAGGTGCAGCCCTAAAAAGATACACACACACACACACACCAAAAATAAACAAATAAAAACCCAGAGGCTCACTCCAAGCACACTCAATGAAAGTCAATTAAACAACTCCTGGATTAATGCTCTTATATACATTAAAATTTGAGAACCATTAAAAGTTATGGAATCATCAGCAAGGGATAATGAAAGAATTCTGAGTCCCATATCATTCAATAATGAATAATATCTTTGAACTCATTATTAATATCACATATTTTGAGCCTTTTCTGTTTTCTAGTTAAAATTGTGAGAAGCAAGAATTTGAAAACAATGTAGTCACCTTGATACATAATTTTTAAAATATATGTACAAAAGACAAACAAAATCTAAACTATCATTAAGCTTGCTTATCTCTATACTAACTATACTATCACTCATGAAACTGTTCCCAAAATTGTTATACTTTGGGGTTACTTCTCAACTACTTTAGTCTATTCTCCTCACCGGTTTTCCCTTATTAACAGGCACTAACACACACACACAGACACACACACACCCTCTTTGTCTTACTTGCACATTCCATGTATTCTCTATTCCTTCCAGAGAAAAATCACTTCTAATTACATCCAGCAAAAAAATCACTCTGTGACTGATACTCTGAACTCTAAATCCCTGAATGTTATTTCTGACACTGGAATATAAATTCTCAAAATGGAAGAACCAAAATGCTTTTCTTCTCCAAAGCTGTGATCCAAAGTAAATGCAATATTCCTGCCTATGGAAAAATAGAGAAAAATCTACACCTGCAAAAAGTTGAGTAGATACAGAATTTTAAATGAAGGCTATCCTGAGGCATTACAAAATGGGGACCTAGAAATTATGAGTTTAACTGGATAATTTAGGCTTTAAAATATTTCTGTCCCTCATACACAAGCTAGAATGTTTGGAGTCATTTTTACATGAAACTTTATTATTATAAACTTATTGAATTAAATATATGATTGCATAAAATACATTACGCAAAATGTTCTATACATCTTTCAAGTACTTTTCATGTAATTGACTATTACAGATTTGAAAAACATCTTCAGGTAACGCCTCACAAATTAATTTAAAAAATGTCTGATGAGAATATATCATGCTCACTCATCTGTTCTTACTTCCCTTGGATAGTCTCATTTCCTGTGTGTTCGTTTCTCTGATTGATAATAACAGCAGAGATTACTGTGGTGAATGGGCAAGGGTCAGAAAGGAGTGGATCTATTCGAACAGTGGCATGATTACTGTTTAAGTTTCCTATGGCTGCTGCAATAAATTACCACACACGTGGTAGCTTAAAACAACAAATACTTATTGTCTTCCATTTCAAAAGATAAAAAGTCCAAAATGGAACTTAGGAGCTAAAATCAAAGTGTCAACATAGCTGTATTTCTTCTGTAATAAATAAAACACACTCCACAAATCTTAGTCTTAAAATGGGGAAATTCCAGAGGCAGGGGAAGGTCTGAGTGGTATATTTCCAACTTACACATTCACGGTTTCTGGGAAATATTTTATGAGGGATGTTAGCATCACAATACAATTCTTATAGAGTGCTGCTCATCCTTCAACATTCTGACTCAAGCATGGAAATTTTCTCTCTAAAGATGCCATAGAACAGCTAGGTCAAACTTAGAACATTAAAGTTGATTTTATTTGGAATTTTTAAATATTAAATTTTAAAATATTAAAAACAAAGAATATCTAAATATTTAAATAATTTGGCTTAGATGATCTGGTTTGATCTCTAAAGCTTCTATAAGAAATTTGATCTTTGCCTCCTCTTAGATCCTGGTGAATACAAAGGAGGCAGTATCATTGTGGCCCTTATTCAAGGGCTCAAATCTGAACATGTACTCTCCTCAAAGCACAGACCCCAAGACAATAAGGCTGCTACTGTCAAACTCCCTGTAAAACATCCTCCTTCTTGACACAACATTGTAAATCAACTATACTTTAATAAAAAAAAAAAAATTTAAGAAGTCCTCCTTCAAGTTCCCTGCGTAAAGCGGTGCCTTTACAAGATGATAGACACCTGGAACTACCATTCTCAGCTTCCTTACCTTCTGGCACAATGGCCCCTCCATCATTACCATGCACATACTAATCCATGAGCCTCTTACCTCCAGAAAGGTCTTAGTCTTACAAACTGATGTCAAGATACACAACTTAGGATTAATCAGATTTGGCCAGAAGAGGATAATCAAGATTTCAGTACAAAATAAATGATACAAGTTTAGAATGCTTCTATAGAATATAAGCACATGTTCAGTTTTGTTCTAAAGATTCCTTCTTCTCCTTCCTTGTTTTCTTAGGGATGGTGCAAAAGTGCTCAAAAATCAAAAGTGCTGTAATGAAACACCTGCCTCTCTCACCACTTTTGAAATCAATGGAGACGGAGGTGCAGCTGGAATTTGTGAAGGCCTTACATTCAAAAGCACAAATTTCTCTAGGGTCACAGATCTTTACTATGCTTGTACACTGTACTCAAATCACCTACAGAGCTTAAAAAACATCCCACTCTCTGAGGTTCTGACCTCAGAGAGGGGGATATTTGGTCTGGTTGCTTCCCAAATCATTCTAATCTTCAACTAAGGCTGAGCTACTAACCAAAAGCAGAGTTGCTCTGATTTTGCATATTGGTAATTTATACTAGATAACTATTTGTTGTGGAGGGTTTTTCCTATGTATTGTAGGATGTTTAGCAGCATCTCTTCCCTCTACCAGAAGATTCCAGTAGCATCACTCTACTCCAAGTACTGACAATCAAAGGTGTCTCTAGACATTGCCAATTGTCCCTTAAGAGGTAAAACCGCCGCCAGTTGAGAACCACTGATCTAGGGTAAGGAAGGTTACTACTCAATGTGGTTCAAACTCTTCGGTCTTGATTATTTTGAGCTAAAATGCAGGCAATAAGCATCTGGTAAGGATTAAAAAGCACTTTCCTTATATCAAAATGTCCAAGTTAGACTCTAGTTTCTACAGACTATCATTTGTGTCAACTGGGGCAAATTTCTTAACCTCTATGAACCAGTTATGAAACAGAGCTAATAGATGTACTTAACGTGTAAAATTATTTTGGGATGAGCTAACACCAGTAAAGCCTTTTAAGGATACTTGACTATCATATGTAAGTGCTCATTAAATGTTAGCTTACATTGCTGCTGCTAATTATTTTTCTCATATTTCACATCCGTGAAGAAAGCACATATGCTGAGACTCTCACTCTAGATTCTTCCAGTAATCTGGACAGTGTGAGGTAAGTCAGAGTCCTGGAAGGTGACTTTAATACTAAAGTCTACTTTGTGTGATAGCCCAGATGGTGTGAATTTTTGAAAAGCTCATAGATGGCCAATCAATAAAATAGAGTAGTCCTTATTTGATTATCAGTTCCTTGAATTTAGAGAAGCAATAACTCTCCTGCCCTACTTTCTTCAGTTGCATACAAACACACACACAGAGTTTTCAACATACCATTTCTTTCTTTTACTATGATTCATATTAATTCACTCGTATATTCTTCATATTGTTTCGTTCATACATTTAAAAATAATTTATTAAACACAGCTGATATTCACCCGGGAACAATATAATATCCATTGAATCACATGAGATAATTAATATTATTTATCAAACACATATAACTGTCCATTTTCCCAGAGACTTTTGAGTTTTAAAATCTAATATATGCCTGTATTCACATTCTAAACAATAAATAACTTTAATACACAGTTCCTCGATGATAATAAATCCTCTCCTTAAAAATTACCATCCTGATTGGGATTTAAACTGAACACAGGAAAGTTTCTATGTTTTCTTCTCTACACACAACACACACACTTCACCAAATATATGTTCTGCTGTTCCCACATGAAACAATTCTCTGATTCTCTGGACACCAGCTGAGCATCCTACAATTTAATTCAATTCTGACACTTCTCTATCTGGAGATATTGTCATATTGATCCCACAGGTTAAGGGCTCAATCCCACAAAACTGCTCCCCCTACTCCAGACACCAGTTATAACTCCAGACTATACCTCTGCTTCTGACTGACTACCTATACAAATCGGGACTTCTCAACATCCATCTTTGGATTCAACTGCTTGATAGAATAATTCATAGAACTTTGGAAAACAATTTGCTTACTAGATTACTGGTTTCTTATAAAAGGGTATGATTTAGGAATAGTGAGATGGAAGCAATCCATAGGGCAAAGTATGGGGAAGTGCACAGAGTTTCCATGTTCTGTCCAGGCATGTCACCAAACCCTGATCACCAATACATATTTACCAACCCAGGACCAATTCAAATCCTATTCTTTTTGGTTATTAGAGAGGCTTCATTACACAAGCCCAATTTATTAAATTGGTGATTGATTCAACCTCAACACTCCACAGTAATTATCCAGCAGAAATAATAATCAGAGAAAAGATAAAACACTGAAGACTTGCATGTAGGTAGTAAGGATGAAGATCATAATTTAAAAATTCATAATCATATATGACTGGGTTTACAGACAAAAACACATGTTAAAGTCTACAAATTACCCAAACCAAGAGAGATGCTCTTCTCTTAAATTTCTGAATGTTTCCACAGTTTTTTCCCTGAATTAATGAAGATAATTGCTATAATTTTTTACTTCACCTTGAACATGCATTAATCCCTTTCCTTATTCAAGAGCTTAATATTTGGCCACAGAGATGCCCCCAAAGACCACAATTTGTATAAACAGTGTAACTCTGAAAAAAAAAAAAATCTTACCCAGTCTAAGATCAAAAATAGCTTAGGTCTCTTTGATTCTGTTTTAATTCAAATAGCTTTTCAGGGTAACAGTGCATAATTTGACATAACAAATATTTTTCATCTTCTCTGTACCAACAATCAGACACCCAAGCAGCATTTCAGAAACAAAAAGAACCGCTGCTCTGGCACTCTTTTTCAGAGGCTGGTCCTTCTATTTCCCCAAGGACAAGAAACATGCTCCAAGTTTTAAAACTTGTCTATTTCTGTACACTCTGGGTTACAAATAGAGCTTATCATTCCCAAATTAGAAAGAGGATTTACTACTGCTTGCTGAAAAAAGTAACAATTCCTTTCCCAACCTACATTAGTATCTACTGTACTGTTTGAAATTTGCATATAGCAATGTATGTGCCATACAGATGATCTTCAAATTTGCATATGTGTAAAATTTTACTTGATGGCTCTTCATCTTGCAGCTTTCTGATCTCCACCTCCAGAAACTCTGATGAGGGGAAAGGGGCCAGAGAAAGAGGAGAGAAGCCATGGAGCTGCACACTTAAAGCTACCCTAAGTAATCTGATACTCAACATCTAAAGTGCTGATCAACAGTAGGATCAGTATTACTTGGAGACTGCCAGAAACACAGAATTTCAAGCACCACCTTAGACCTTCCGAGCTGGAATCTATATTTTATCAAGATTCTCAGGCGACTCATATGCATATTGAAAGCTGAGAAGCAATGTATTAAGCACTATTCAGGGAGCTCCAACTGTAATTGAGATATAAATTAAAAAGAAATTCTAAGTTCTGGTGACTTTGAAAAGTTAATTTCTTGGTAGAATAAATATTCTTAAACTGAAACTACTTACACTTTTAAAATATAATTTATTCTGTTTAACTAAAAAAGACATGGGAACAGTGTCCTGGTTGTAGTTAAATTGTGAATTAGGGGCTTGTAACCGTAATAGGTTTGGCTGTAAGTAATGGGGACTTGGAAAACAGAGGATTAAACGAGACAGAAGTTTATTTCTCAAGTCAGAGCTGATCACATATGGGTAGAATGGATTTGGTATTTCAGTTTCACACTGCTATCAAGAATCCCAGCTCTTATCTTTCTTCCTACCTTATCTGAATAATTCCTGTATTTTCAAGGATCAGGTCCAAGTTCCAGCCAGTAGGCAGAAGAAAGGGAACAAAGACAAAGGTGTATCTCCTCCCTTTCAAAATGTGTTTAGAGAAAATTCATACAACACTTTGCTTCCATCTCACTGGCCAGATCTTAAACATATGCCTATAATCTATTGACAAAGAATGCTGGAAAATTTAAGCTTTTGGCTGGAAACAACTATCACACTCAACATAACGGAGTTCCATTATTTAAGGAGGAAGAAGGAAATAGATGTTAGGGTAGGCAACTGGCAGTCTCTGCTATAGACCTGCCTAAGAGTCCAAGTATGTCTAGAGTCAGCTCCCAATTCAAAACATCTGACATAAATCCTAAATTTACAACTGATCTGCTCTACTGTTTGAGAAGTTTAATGCCTTAAATAAATCAGTGAGGTGCATCATGGAAAAAAAGTATGAATATGTGTAATGGATTTACCCTAGTAAGCGCCCCTGACTGATTCAGCTCCATGGACATCTTCTGCATAGTGTTACTTTCTGGAAATGTAAAGAGCACAGTTTGAATGCTTCGCAATAGTCCTAACCCATGGACCCACTTATTAACTGATCTGTGCAAAATCCATCTCTGATATTGCCTGATTTTGCTTTTTTCCTATTTTTTAAGGCAAGTGTTGAAAATGCCCCTATATGGAGTTCCTGTTGTGGCGGTTAACAAATCCGACTAGGAACCATGAGGTTGCAGGTTCGATACCTGGCCTTGCTCAGGTGGGTTAACAATCCGGCATTGCTGTGAGCTATGGTGTAGGTCATAGACGTGGCTCAGAGTTGGTGTTACTGTGGCTATGGTGTAGGCCAGCAGCTGTAGCTACGATTCAACCCCTAGCCTGGGAATCTCCCATATGCCACAGGTGCGGCCCTAAAAAACGAAAAAAAAATGTCCCTATTAGCAATTCAAGCTTCTTCTTTTAAAAATATTAATAGCTGTGGAATGGTTATGGGTCATCAGTCATTCACTAATGTGAACTGGCTTAATTATATTAATTTTCTAATAGATGACAAACAGCAGCTTGTTCTTAGAAAGGAGACTATAGTTTGTGTAGGGAGGTCAGTAAATCACTCTAGAGAACCCACATTTGTTCTTTTTCTCAGTGGAAATGGTACAAAGGCATATCCTTGAAGCTATTAGAAGCAAGAAAGAAAGTAGCATGGGAGTACTGGTGTGGAGTGCAGAAAGAAAGGTACTTTTTTCTGTCATTTTAGGGACATACCTGTGGCATATGGAGGTTCCCAGGCTAGGGGTCAAATCTGAGCTGTGGCTGCTAGCCTATGCCACAGTTGCAGCAACACCATATCCGAGCCGTGTCTGTGACCTATACCACAGTTCGTGGCAACACCAGATCCTTAACCCACTGAGCGAGGCCAGAGTTGAACCTGTGTCCTCATAAATACTAGTCAGATTTGTTTCCACTGAGCCACAACAGGAACTCTGAGAAAGGTAGATTTATGGAAAATTAAAACCATTTTCAAAATTTTCCTGAAATCAATAGGGTACCAGATATAGGTAAGAAAAAAAAAAAAATTCCCTTCTCTCTTCAGCGCCATATTACCCTTAGTCATCAGGGCAGACAAAAGAGTGTTTGCAGGTTAGTATTATAAATATATAGTGTGGGTCCATTGGGGGATTAGCATGTTTTGAAGGGTAGCTTGCAGATGAGCTAGCATATACTGTATTTGATAGAAAATGCATAGAGTTCCAAGCAACTAAAGGGGAAATAAAATTTTGCTTCATAGTACCTAAATCAGGAATTACCAAATCTAGGATATTTCTAAGTCAATGTATTATTGTTGTTGCTGTTGTAGTCACAGTTGTTGAGGAACTCTTCTACATACATGGTCCCTGTAGGAGAACGATATAAAACAGAAAAAGAGGAAAGCAATGCTGGGTGAATCAGAACCCAGGAGTCTTGACCTCCAGCTCTTACTGGGCCCCCACACACAAGGCAGACTTTGAGAGCCACCAATCTGGACCAAAAGGGAATAGTGACTCAAAATAACAAGAGCACAGATATCTTTAGTAAGAAATTTGCCCTCACTTCTGCAATGTCTGTTCAGTACATTGTATGTAGATCAAAGGTATGGTTACTCTGCTGTTGATGTTCAATTAAGAATGGACTGCTAGTGTACAAGCTACACAAAATTTTACATTTTTGAATAATTTTCACATACATGAATCTTGTATAAGACATCAATTTTATGAGGAAGATAGCATAGGTACCATTTTGATTATCTTATTGATAAGGAAATTAAAGTTCATATAATTTAAGTGACTTTAAAAAGTTACATTGCCAGAAAGTGATGGAGGTAGATAAAGAATTCAGCTCTTCTGACTTCTCAACTCCGGCTCCTCTTGATAATTACCAGGAAGACTAATAAGAAAAGAATCATCAAGGATTTGGGGAGAATAGCTACAGGATACTTGGTTATTAAATAGCCCAGAACTCCTCTCCAGACCAAATAAATCTGAAAGAACAAATCTAAACATTCATAGTCAACAGCTACAACAAAACTAGGAGTATACAGAAACCAAAAAATTGAATAAGAAAATCAGGAATACCGGCAGTGGCAAATACACACGTGTTATCCACATGAGTGTGGGAGAAAGAGCAAGAAGGCAAATGGCTCCTAATGGCTCTGAGAACCAGAGAGCCTCAAAATGACAAAATACTCACTGAATAATAATAATAATAATAATGCCAATCTCGAAGCAACTGCAGAAACTAGTAGGGCTTACTGTCATCATATGAATATGGAGAATGGGGCTCATTGTAAGATTAGATGTGGCTTGGGCAATCTGAGCCCTGAATTTTCAAAATGAATAAATGGAAGCTCTCATGAAAGATAAAAGTTCACCTCTTGGAGACTACCAATTGAGCAGGACAGGTACAACAGAACAAAGGAAAAAGTAAATGCAGATGAAAGTGGGAGGGAGGGTACAAAGTAGTCATATCCCAGAAACTACTATGTGTTCTTTTGTTTAAATCAGTTCATGAAATCAAATGAAAAGGAAGTTCTATGGTCTGACTCTAGAAGAGCTATCCTGGTTCACTTTTCTTGTCTAAACAGAGGGAAACTTATTCTCATAAATTATAAGCAAAAGAGAAAGAGTGCTATTTAATTCCATATAAAGTTACTATTTAAAAAAGTAAGGAGTAGAATACAATAAGGCTTTCTAGAATGTATCTCCACAAAACTCCACTGATATTTTAGAGAAAAAAGTAAAGATGTTTTTAAGAAAGTGATATATGCTGTAAAAGAATGGCATAAAAGAGAATTAGCAACACACAGAAATGAAGTTATTGGAAAATGGAGGCTATGAAAGGATAGGGGATGATACCATCAGGATTCAACTTGAATATAAGAAAAAAATCATTTTAGAAGTGAAGACTAAACTTGCTATCACTCAAAAGCAAATGAATATAATGGATAATGTCTTAAGAGAACTATAAAGTGGAAAGGAGGAAAATTTTTAAATAAAAAATACAGAAACAGATTCAAAATATTCTTGAAAAAGAGACAGATATAGAAGGTAGGCAAAAAAAGATTTCACATAATTTTATAGGAGTCCCTGGAGAAAACTAAGGCAGAAAAGAAAAAGAAAGGAAGAAAGAAAGAAAGAAAGAAAGAAAGAAAGGAAGGAAAAAAGAAAGCAAGCAAGCAAGCTAAAAACTGCCAATCAGGAAAACTTCCCTGAAGTTTAAGAAAGTTAAATAAAAATGCTTAAAATTTCATACTGAAAACACATGCTACATACATGAAAAATTAATCACAGGAGAGCCATTATGCATTCTAGTAGAACAATTGTACTTTAAAGAGTCCTATGGGGATCAAGTGTGCCCCTCTCCCCAAAGTCACTTGTAAGAAAAAGAAAATCATGTTGTCATCAGACATTTTTTTTTACCTTTTTCAACATTTTGACTTTATGTCAGAAGAAAATGAAGCAACACACGTTAAACCCTCATGTAAAAGAAAATGAGATCCACTTGGCATAATCCACATAAACATAACCTCAAGTAAAAAGGGCACAACTATAATTAACCTGTCAAAACAAACAAGAAAGCAACAGCTACAACAAACCTCACAAAAACAGAGAATACCACATCTCTACTAAAGAAATCTTTGGACAACCAAAATGACTGGAGAAACACTGGTGTAAGATCTGGCAGTGGATATTAAAGAGATACTCATCTGCAGAACTAAGATAAAGTGATATTTACAATGGAATGAGTATCATGTGTGATTGTTACAATTTCTGAGTACAATAAAATGGAAGCATGAAAGCTGGGACACATGAAAAAGAGAACAAGCTCAATGACTGCCTTTTGATACTATCTGCAAGTGAAGAGATACTATTTCAAAAAGATTCTGGAGAAGTGGAAGAAGGGAAGAAGTTACTAATAAATGTCAAGATTTCTGTTAGTAGGGAACAACTAGGAAATAAAGAGAGAGAGAAAAATAAGAAGGAATGAACTATTGATAGACACTACAATGGATGAATCTCAAAATAATACTACTGAGGAAAAGAAGCCAGAAGAAAAGAGTACAGAATGTATGATTCAAATAACAAAAAATTCTAGAAAAATGTGACTAATGTATACAAACAGGGAGCCTATCAGTGGTTGTCTGCAAACAGATGGAGGTGGGGGAGGGGACAAAGTAGTAGATCATAACGGAGCAGGAGGAAAGTCCTGGGGTGACAGATAGATTTAGTCTCTTGTGCTGAGTTCACAAGGTTTGCATATATTAAAACTTACTGAATTGTTAACAAGAAATTGCATGGTTTTGTTTGGTTTTTTTTATGGCCATACCTGCGGCATATGGAAGTTCCTGGGCCAGGGGTCGAATCAGAGCTGCAGTTGCTGGCTTACACCACAGCCACGGCAACACCAGCTCAAAGCTGCATCTTTAACCTATGCTGCAAAGTGCAGCAATGCCAGATCCTTAACTCACTGAACAGGGCCAGGGACTGAACCCACATCCTCACAGAGATACTATCAGGAGCTTAACCCTCTGAGCCACAATGGGAACTCCAAATTATATAGTTTTTTTATGTGTCAATTATACCTCAATAAAGCTAAATTAAAAAGATAAGAGAGAGATCCAAACTTAGAAACAGTAAGTCACGTGTAATTTAATACCAACAAAATGGCATTTATTTTTCTCCTGAACCAAAAATTGAAGACCTCTTGATGGAATTAACTTATCTCTACTCCAATGTGTTACCGAGGGAAATGCAACCATCCAAAGGCTAACAAATCTGGTGATTAATATTGTCTGTGAGCTGAGACTACACCTGGAGCTAATGCCCAAAAAACTTACAAGTTACTTCTCCCTGGAACCTGGACTTCCTTAAAACATGGTGGCTGGTTCCAAGAGTGAGCATCCATGAGAAAGCTCAGCAGAACCTGCATCACCTTTATGACCTAACTTCCAGAACAGTCATTTCTGTCTCCTTCTATTTGTTGAGGTATACATAAAGGCCTGAACTGTTTCAAGGGAAGGAAAACAGATTCTACCTCCTGATTGGAAGTAACAGATTTTAGAAGCACACGTGACACAGGAAACATTCCTGTGGGTATTTTTAGAAAACGCAATGTGCCATATGGGATAAATAAATGAAAACTAATATTAATGTAATGGACTGAGATTTTGCAATGAAATGAATATTCAGATGTAAAAGTGATTAAATAACAACACTGAATTTTTGAATTTTAAAAGAAATAAATATTTCCTAGCTCTATCTGTTGGAAAGGCCTAGGAAATGAGTAATTCACTACCAATGAGTATGCCTAGCAATTAGATTTGTGTCTCAAAATAAATGTCTCCATAGAAGGAGCTAGGATGCTTCAGAGAAAAAGCTGTTTCCAGAACGGCTCAATATGAGCCTTCAGTTGCACCGTAAACTTATACAGTGCTGTTATGTCAATTACATCTCAATAAAACTTGAAGAAAAACAAAAAAGATGAGCTTTCATACCATAAAGCAAGAATGCCACCAGAGATGCGGCTTGGATCTGGTATCGCTGTGGCTGTGGTGCAAGCTGGCAGCTACAGCTCCAATTAGACCCCTAGCCTGGGAACTTCCATATGCCTCAGAATTTAAAATGAAGAGGCTACACTGATCATTGTTGAGGCAATGTAAGAATAAATAAGAAGCATAATTACAAAGTAGTAAATCAAATATTTAAAAAGCCATGCATTAATAATATAAAATACTCCTCATTTTAATGAGAATAATTCTAACTTAGGAAACTACTTCATTATGTGAAAACTGGTAAAGCAAAGAGAAGGATTCAAACTTTTTTTTTCTTTACTGCACAAACTGTATCTCAGAGTAATCAAACAGTTGATGAGACAAAGCTTCTCATTATAGAAGTATACCAGCTAATAGTAAAGACTAAATAATTGAACTCAGACATAACCATCTTGTAAGCCTTAATTAAAAAATGAGTCTCAGCATTGATCATCTAAGGCTATTAATATCACAAAAGAGAAACAATCAGAAATGTTTTGCCTAATAATGGATATGCCCAATAACATCTGTGAAATAGTCTTTCAAAAGTGATCCAATCTAAATTATATCAAGCTTATAACCCTAAATACCAATTTACAGGAAATACACGGAACAGAGGAACATTTCAAATGAAGTTAGAAATTCAGTCACTTGTAACCATTTGGAAAACTCCACAATACAAATGACCCACTCTCTTTAAGCCACCGTCAAATTCCTGGAAGAGAATATAGGCAAAATATTCTCTGAATTCTTCTCAGGTCAGTCTCCCAAAGCATTAGAAATAAAAGCAAAAATAAACCAATGAGACCAAGTCAAACTCAAAAGTTTTGCACAGAAAAGGAAACCATAAAAAACAAAAAACAAAAAGACAACTTACAGAGTGGGAGAAAATAGTTTCAAATGATGCAACTGGCAGGGGCTTAATCTCTAAAATACACAAACAACTTATACAACTCAACAGCAAAAAAGCCAACAACCCAATGGAAAAATGAGCAAAAGACCTGAATAGACATTTCTTCAAAGAAGATACAAAGATGGCCAACAAGCACATGAAAAAATGTTCAACATCACTGATTATTAGAAAAACGAAAATCAGAACTGCTGTTAGGTACCACCTCACACCAGTCAGAATGGCCATCATTAACAAGTCCACAAATAACAAATGCTGCAGAGGGTGTGGAGAAAAGGGAACCCTCCCACACTGCTGGTGGGAATGTAAATTGGTACAACCACAATGGAAAACAGTATGGAGGTAGCTCAGAAAACTAAATATAGAATTACCATGTGACCCAGAAATCCCAATCTTGGGCACATATCTGGACAAAACTTTCCTTGAAAAAGACACATGCACCCGCATATTCATTGCAGCACTATTCATAATAGCCAAGATACGGAAACAACCTAAATATCCATCAACAGATGAATGTATTAAGAAAATGTGGTATATCGGAGTTTCTGTCGTGGCTTAGTGGTTAACGAATCCGACTAGGAACCATGAGGTTGTGGGTTCGATCCCTGGCCTTGCTCAGTAGGTTAAGGATCCAGCGTTGCCGTGAGCTGTGGTATAGGTTGCAGACGTGGCTCGGATCCCGCGTTGCT
>PVHT021183518.1:18859590-18874369 GCA_004024745.2 Catagonus wagneri | reverse complement strand
AAAAAAAAAAAAAAAAAAAAAAAAAAAAAAAGATGTGGTATATAGGCACAATGGAATATTACTCAGCCATTAAAAAGAACAAATTAGTGCCATTTGTAGCAACATGGATGGAACTAGAGACTCTCATACTAAGTGAAGTAAGTCAGAAAGAGGAAGACCAATACCATATGACATCACTTACATCTGGAATCTAATATATGGCACAAATGAACTGTCCCACAGAAAACGAAACTCGTGGACTTGGAGAACAGACTTGTGGTTACCAAGCAGGAAGAGGAGGGAGTGGCATGGACTGGGAGTGTGGGGTTAATAGATGCAAATTATTGCCTTTGGAATGGATAAGCAATGATATCCTGCTGTATAGCACTGGAACCTGCATCTAGTCACTTATAATGGAGCATGATGGATGATAATGTGAGAAAAAGAATGTATATATGTGTGACTGGGTCACTTTGCTGTACAGTAGAAAATTGACATAATACTGTAAACCAGCTATAAAGGAAATAAAATCATTTAAACAGAAAAAATTGAAAGAAAGAAAAAGATATGGAAGTAATCTACAGGTTGAAAGAGACATAAGAGACACATTAACCAATCTGAATGAATTTCCCTTGTTTGAATTCTGATTTGAGCCAACAACTGTAAAAATATGAGACAATTGGGGAAGTGTAAACACCGGCAGGATATCTGACTACTTAAGAAATTAAGTTAAGCTTTCAGTATTCTGAGGTAATAAAATAATTGATTTTAGTGAGTCCTCTTCTTTTACTACATATAAATGAAATTATATGATATCTAGGATTCATGTCCAGATATTCTAAGAGAAGACAATGAAAAGAGGGGTTGCCTGGGGTTGAAGATGAGACAGGTTTAGAAATGAGTACAAGCTGGGAGATGACAACATTATCCTATGGGTTCATTATATTATCTTCGCACTTTTTATATATGTTAAGTGTTCCATAATAAAAAATTTAAAATAAATAAGTGGTAAAGTAATAACTGTACCCTCACCCCAGCTCCAGAATCCTGATTTAATTGTTCTGTTAATACTTAAGTTTGTTTTTTTTTTTTAAGTTCCTGGTAAATTTTAATGAGCAATCATGAATAAGAACAACTTCACTGAGCTACATACCTTATCATAACATGGGAGAAAATTATACAATACAGCCTGTCACCTAGGTGATTAATGTATTTCAGAAGCCACAACTCTTAATAGAACACAAGTAGAGCCTTTATGTATATTAGTACAGCACACACACATGCACACACAAACACAAATATCCTAAAATAGTATTCATTCTAACCTGATAGGGAGAATGGCCAGAGTGCAATGAAGTATTCTCTTTGGGGTTTTCTTCTAGGCTTAGTTGTTTTCAGAGCTTACTGGAGCAGGATGGATTAGAGTGGAATTAAGGTGCGAAGTCATTCAATGACAAGGTGACTGAGGTATATCCCCGAAATAAATATACAACAAGCTTGTATTTGGGGCATTTTGGATTGCAAATAATTCAGCTAAAGTATTCGTCATCACTTTCCATAGTAATGGTATTTGGTTAATACCACACCGTGTTATTTAAAAGTCCATATTGATTAAATGCCTAGCATGGTGGTTGAAACTGAGCAATGCTTGAAATGTGAAATGACTCAATACATCATATTCATGGAAAAAATAAATACACCCTGTTTTTCTTATTGTGCAATTTAAAAAGACATATTAATATTGCTCTCCCTATCTGAAATGAATAAAACCCTGAATCTCAACAAACCATCTTTTATTAACACTATTATTCAAAATCACTCCAGTAGGTTACAGCACAAGAGTGCTCAGTTAGCTATAAGAGCTTTTATCCTTAAAACTTATTTCTGAAAATTGTTCTACTTATAGTACATTTCAGAGAAATAAAACCTTTAAGGTATTTATCAACTGTTGCTGATGCATGTGGCAAACTGGTTGAGAACTTTTCTTTATAAAGAAAATTCAAGTAGGCACAATTTCAATCAAAATTTCACAAGAAGGCACATATCCAACAGGATTGTAAGTGACAGACTCAGAGCACTAAAAAAACTGGCAACTCATTTCTTTTCAGAACCTGGGGGTGATCATCTCATTTCAGAAGGCTGAAAATACTCAGGTCTGACATTTGTCTCAACTCTCATTCTTCTTTCCCAATCTCAGTCTCCGTAACTAATAAAAATATTGATGCATCTCTGCATTTGATACTCAAAATCTCACTTGAAGACATGAACAGACTTAATTTTAGTCTAAGGACCTCCGCAGAGACCCTACAGAACACTTTCATGAAAACTGTGTCATCAGCAGTTTTGCTTTTCTGTAAAAAAAAGATGCGTATTAAGAGTGGACATTGTTGTATTTCCTTGAATTCCACCATCTGCATCTGTAAAAGAAGAGTCAGATTACCTGCCTTATAGGAATAATTGAAATTTAAAAAGGGATAGAGTTCTGTGTTTCACACATAACAAGTGCTCAGTCAATATGTACTCCTTAATTTGCCCACTGCCATTAGAACTGTCCCTAAAAGAAACGAGTACAACCTTTATTATCAAATTTCCTGTTAACTCAGAGAGCATCCCTCTAAACCTATCCCAGGAACATTATTTTCTTGAGATACTATTAGATGTAGGTGATCCACAGAGTGAGTGACTAGGAAAAAGCAGTGTCTGTGATCAAATTAGTTTGGGATATGCTGGGTTAAACACCTGTCTTTATGATAGCTGAGAGTTTTACAACTGCAAATATACACTGTGTTTCCTCGAAGGGAGGGCAAAGTGATTTACATTCCCCAGCATTTGGGGCAGTGAAATCTTTTTGTCAAGAACACCAACACCTGAAGGAACTAATATTCTGTAGAACACAGTGCAGCAAATATGGGTCCTAGGTTCTGGACTGACAGGACTAGTGGGCAATCTTTGCTGCAATCAAAGGATAACAATTTATTACTTGGATTTCTTCTGTGAATGGAATTATTCTTATGCACCATGAGGATGAAACACCTTCAAGCACGCAATTCACTGCCGAGCTCCTGGGCAAATTTTTCTTTTCTTTTTTTCTTTTTTTTTTTGGCATCTGGATAACTAAAATAGCTGCTGACTCTTGTGAACAATATTGTGCTTGACAAACAAGCTTAATTTTTAAAAGTACGGTGATCATTTTAGTCAGAAATATAATTAGCTGGACAAAAAGGAATTTGATATGTTTATACTTTTAGCAAAATGTTTAAAAATTAAAAGCAGGTAGGTGAAACTCAGAGTCACAGATACTTAAATTTTGTATGGACCAGTCCAGATACATTAATAAATAACCATTCTAGAAAGGCAAATTTGATTTAGTTTAACAAATATTATATATATATATATGATACTTGTTAGTAAACTAGCAATGGTGATAGAAGGCATACACCCTTCTGAATAACAAATTATAATAAGTCTATGTTGTGAATTTCTATACAGTATAATAGCTTATACTGGCTCTTCAGGTACTCATTGTCTTTGAGCTTCTGCCATGTCTGGGGTTTTGATATTCTTTAACATTTTAGTTTCAATTCTGCTCTGCAGTGTCATTGTGAAAACCATTTTAACTAGTGCTCAAATGGGACAGAATATGTGTTGGTTGCCAAAGCAACTGCCCAGTGTGTGGTCTTGCAGTTCAGTTCCAGAGCAGCTATGGTCTACTTTGGGAGAAGGTGAAACAGAGGTCATTTGGATTGGAGTGGCTTTTCTTTTTTTCATTTCTTTCTTTTTTTTTTTTTTTCGTTTTATTTGGGCCGCACTCGCTGCATATGGAGGTTCCCAGGCTAGGGGTCTAATCGGAGCTGTAGCCGCCGGCCTACACCATAGCCACAGCAACGCGGGATCTGAGCCGCATCTGCAACTTACACCAAAGCTCACTGCAACGCCGGATCCTTAACCCACTGAGCAAGGCCAGGGATCGAACCCGCAACCTCATGGTTCCTAATTGGATTCATTAACCACTGAGCCACGACAGAAACTCCAGATTGGAGTGGCTTTTAATCCACATACTCAAATGACACACATTCAAATTAACCATCCCCAGATGATCCCAAGTATACTCAGGAGGTTGAAGCCATCCTGCCTCTGCAGCTGACTCTGGTCCCAGGGGCAGACAGAATTCAAGATTCTTACCCCTTGTCCATACCTCATACAATCTCTTCCCATTGATTATGGGTAAGTCTATGAATACGAGTGATTTCACTTCCATGCTTAGGTTACATCATATGACAAAGGTGAAGGGATTCTTCAGATTAATTAAGGTCCTATATAAATTGACACTGAGTTAGTCAAAAAAGTAGTTATATTGGGTGGGCCTAAGCATATGAGCACATAAAAAAGAACTGGATCTTTCCTGAAGGAAGATACTAAAAGTGAGAGAGATTCTCCTGCCAGCCTTGGAGAGGCACACTGTCATATTTTGGACAGAGTCAAGTGGCATTTTAAGGAGCAAGAGAGCATCACAGTTACGTGCTGGTGCTATAACCTGAGTGCTTGGGTTTGAAGCTTGTTTCCATACATGACCCAGGACAAGCTAATTACCCTCTCTGGGCCTCAGGTTCCTCAAAATATAATGGGATAATAAAGCTTGTTGTCAGAATTACACAGTTTCCCAGAATTAGAACAAAAAATTTTTTTTAATTTTTATGAAAATACAAAAGATCCCAAATAGCCAAAGCACTCTGAGAAAGAAAAATGGAGCTGGAGGAATCAGGCTCCCTGACTTCAGGCTATACTAAAAGGCTGTCATCAAAACAGTATGGTATAGGCACAAAAAACAGACATAGAGATTAACTGAACAAGATAGAAAGCCCAGAAATAAACCCACACACCTATGGTCAACTAATCTACAACATAGGAGGCAAGAATAAATGATAGAGTCTCTTCAATAAGTGTGCTGGGAAAACTGGACAGCTACATGTAAAAAACTGAAATTAGAACTGAAAATAAACATCTAACACCAAACACAAAAATAAACTCAAAATGGATTACAGACCGAAATGTAACACCAGATAATATAAATTTTTTTAGAGGAAAACATAGGCAGAACACTCTCTGACATAAAACACGGCAATATCTTCTCAGACCTACCAACTAGAGTAATGAAAATAAAAACAAAGAAATGGGACCTAATTAAATTCAAAAATTTTTGCATACCAAAGAAGAACATACAAAAACCCCAAAGAATGGGAGAAAATATTTGCAAATGAAGCAACTGACAAGGGATTAATCTCCAAAACATACAAACAACTCATGCAGCTCAATTCAAAAACAAAAACAAAAACAAAGGAGTTCCCATTGTGGCTCAGTGGAAATGAGTCCAGCCAGTACGCATGAGAATATGGGTTCGATCCCTGGCCTTGCTCAGTGGGTTAAGGATCCAGCATTGCCATGAGCTATGGAGTAGGTCACAGATGCGGCTCAGATCCTGTGTTGCTGTAGCTGTGGTGTAGGCTGGCAGCTGCAGCTCTGATTATAGACTCCTAGCCTGGGAACTTCTGTATGCTGCAGATGTGGCCCTAAAAAGCAAAATAAATAAACAAAATATAAAATGGGCAGAAGATCAAAGTAGACATTTCTCCAAAGAAGGTATACAGGTGGCCAAAAAACACATGGGAAGATGCTCATCATCACTAAATATTAGAGAAAGGCAAATCAGAACTACCACCTTACACCGGCCAGAATATCCATCATCAAAATGTCACAAACAGGGAGTTCCCATCATGGCTCAGTGGTTAACGAATCCGACTAGGAACCATGAGGTTGCGGGTTTGATCTCTGGCATTTCTCAGATTAAGGATCTGGCATCACCGTGAGCTGCGGTGTAGGTTGCAGACACGGCTCGGATCCCGCGTTGCTGTGGCTGTGGTGTAGGCTGGTGGCTACAGCTCTGATTAGACCCCTAGCCTGGAAACCTCCATATGCCACCGGTGGGGCCCTAAGAAAAGGAAAAAGACAAAAAAATGTCTATAAACAATAAATGCTAGAGAAGGTGTGGAGAAAAGGAAACCCTCTTACACTGTTAGTGGGACTGTATACTGATACAATCACTATGGAAAACAGTAAGGAGGTTCCTCAAAACACTAAAAATAGAATTACCATATGATCAAGCAATCCCATTCCTGGGCATCTATCCAGACAATACCATAATCTGAAAAGATATGTGGACCCCAATGTTTATCACAGCAATCTTTACAATAGCCAAAACATGGAAGCTAAATGTCCACTGACAGAGGAATGGATAAAGAAGATGTAGTATATATATATATATATATATATATATATACACACACACACACACACAATGGAATATTACTCAGCCGTATTTTAGGGCCACAGGTGTGGCCCTAAAAAAAGGCAAAAAAAAAGAATTAAAAATTCCAGTTGGAAGACACCAGGCATAAAGTCAAGTCACCATAAATATTGTTATTCATATACATCCCCATCATTTTCCATCTGCTTTGCAACATTTTCTCAGAAGAGTGCTGTCCATGATATCACCTTATTTGAATATCAATAGAGGAAGAAAACTAACATGAAGATACTCTTTGGCCTCTTCAATTATTTTGCTCTTTCTTTTTAAGTCTTTCCAGTCTCAAGTGTATTTTAGTGAGCTAGTCATGACAGAATCGTTGAGATGTGTGTTACTGGATCTAATTAAAAGTAATGAAATAAAGTATCATGCAAACCGATCTAACCCTAAATCAAACTAATAGGAAGACTTCTCATCCACTGCCAGCTAATCTATTTCATGCTACTGGATATTGATTCTACTTGGATTGGTGAGAAATCTGTCATGCTTAAAATGCCATGTGTTCCAACTGCCAATGGAAATTACTTCTTCCTTCCAAGGTCTATTGGCTAAGAGCTTATCCCTTATTTAGCACAAGCTTTTGAAAGCTTCATTAGGTTCCTAGTCAATGATGGACAAGAAGTCCAATCCATTTATTTTCATTACTTCAAACAATTGACTAATTTTATACTTTTAGTCAGGAGCTTCCCCTCAAACACAGACACAAAAATCAATGGCAGAAAGGAGAGTTATGGCAGAAGGACATGTGAGTTTTATGGAAAGCATACAGGAATTGTAGATAACCCAGGAACAAGAGTTAAGTACATAAGGTACAGTGAGGCTACACAGTAACTATGGAGGGATTAAACACCAAGTATCAGTTTGCTAGAGGAAACGGTCAGCAAACTTTCAAAGATAATTATTTTTCCAGAAAAACTAAACCAATAAGGAGTCATCCAAAAAAATAATGGAAATTCTACCTCCTAGAACACTACAGACACGTAAAACGCTGTGGCTGGTGCTATTATAAACACTTACCCACTTGTGCTGAATCAAACATGAGTTGGTGATGTACTTTTTATACTAGATGTTATAAAACCAAAGGAGTGAGGGGTTTAAATAACTCCAGTCAGAATGAAATAAGTCTAACTCTAAATAGTGAAGTCGAGTGAACATTTTAATGGTTGAGGAATTTTAAAATTATATGAACCATTTCTTCAGTGTAAACTCACTTGATTTAAAAAAATGTTTCACTCTATTCAGGATATACATGAAGTTTCAAATTTGAACACTATTCACTGATTCTTCAGAAGGCAAAGAAAAATAAAACACATTTCACTTCTGGTCCATGGGTTGTTAGGTTTTCCCACCTTTCCATAGTAGCTGTCAATAAACAGTTGACAGTATAATAAGCTGATGACACCTAGTTTAACTGTAGCTGGTGAATTTTTTTACATAGATATAATTAGAAATGAAAATAATTCACCTGGTGTTAAGGCTTTGGGGTTTTTTTGGAGCCCTAGTAAAAACAGATTTGAGGCATGAATAATACATCAAAGTTAAATTAAGGTATGCAAAAGAGCCTAGCCATGTATTTAAGCAAACTGTATATTCCCTTTGGAATAAATACTTGCTCTGCAGTAGATGTTCTAAAATGTTTTCTCTAGACACTGTCTGGTATTTCAAGTCCCTGAACTCAGTCCCTCTAATATCCTTAGGTTTCAAATGTATCAGAGAGAGACTGGGATGAAGAGTCTTCTCAACCACTTTTTTTTTTAACTAATTAATTTATAATTAAGTTATTTTTTGTCTATTTAAAATATAATAAACATTCACTATAGAGACTTGAAAAAATTAAAATCACTCAATTCTTCCTCACAGAAATATGCTCTTAATGAATGCCTACAAATC
Source organism: Catagonus wagneri (assembly GCA_004024745.2). Taxonomy (NCBI): domain Eukaryota; kingdom Metazoa; phylum Chordata; class Mammalia; order Artiodactyla; family Tayassuidae; genus Catagonus; species Catagonus wagneri. The sequence goes on along the minus strand of PVHT021183518.1, from coordinate 18,866,139 downwards.
TTTTTCTGTACATAATATTTACAAAATTGAGAAAGGGAATCATTGTATTACGCATTTTTCTTAATCAATGTATCTTAAGAAATTTATTCTCACATTAAATTTTTAAATGTTGAGTAAGATTTTGTATTTTTTCATATATTCATGAATAAATATTGTAAGATGGTAAAAGATAAGGAGGATAAGGAGAGAGTGAATATCTGAGAGAAAACTAAGATATTCTAAATAACCAAAATTGTTGAGATACTCTCAAAAAAGACATCGCTGATCATGTGACATCTGAGCAGAAATCTGGAGCAATGTGCTGCAGCCCTGGCAGGAGGGAGCTTAGCATGTTCAAGAAACTATTGGGAGGTCAATGGAGTTGAAGCGGCTGAACAAGAGAGAGTATCAGGAAACGAGTGAACATAGGAAATAAGAGATGTCAGACGTTAATGTAGAGATGCCAACTAGTTGGGAAAACTACATCAGGTGTTTTGGTTATTGGAATGTCTTTAGTTTTTACCATGAATGAAACAGGAAAATACAGAGGGTTTTGAACCGAAGAGTAGGATGATTAGATTTCTATTTTAAATAAATCGGTTTTTCTTCTATGGGTTAGTAGAGTATATAGGGGTAACGGAGAAAATAAACACACATAAAACATAATGAAATCTGGAGTTCCCCTGTGGATCAGTGAGTTAAGGATCTGGCATTAATCACTGCAGTAACTGGAGTCACTGCTGCATCATGGGTTTACTCCCTGGCCTGGGAACTTCTACATGCCATAAGTGAAACAAGCGAAAAAAAAAACCCAAAACATGGAGAAATACAAATAACCCATGCAAGAGCTAATAGTGTCTCTAACCAGGAGAGTAGCTGTGAGAATAGTGAGAAATAACTGGGTTCTGGATATACATTATGGATAGAGTCAATCAAATACCTTTGTCGATAAATTGGATACAGAGTATGAAAGAAAAGAAGAATAAAGGATCACTCCAAAGTATTTTATCTAAAATCGTCCTGGAAAAAAAAAAAAAAAGCCAAAGGTGAACTAACTTTTACTGTAAAGGGTCATAAAGTAAATATTTTAGGTTTGTCGATCGGTAAGGTCTCTGTAACAATTAACTCAACTCTAATCCCAGAGCATGAAAGCAACTATAGACAAAAAAAAAGAAAAAATGAAACCAATTAACACAGCTGTTTTCCAATAAAACTTTATTTACAAAAACACAGAGTGGCTTAAATGACTCACAGGCCACAGTTTGCTGATGTTTTAAACTAAGCTGCCAAACTGATGATCACTGAGTTATTTATAGCACTTCCTTATTGTCTAGAAAGACAGAAACCACTCAGTTTTAACCACCTATACTATCATGCACTTCAGCCCTAACCTTTTAATGGTCATTCATTAATATCTATCTACTCCCTCCCCAGTCTGCCTACTTGCCCACTACTGTTTACTTCTCAGTCTTCAGATGTGTGTGTGTGTGTGTGTGTGTGTGTGTGTGTGTGTGTGTGTGTGTGTGTGTTCCCTCCAGAGTTTTTAAAACATCAGTATGAGAGATAAACTATAATGCTCTTATTCCATCTTGGTTGAAACTGGAATCTTGATTGATTTTTTCAGTATTCTAATCTTGCATTCTTTGGATAAATCCCACTTGGTTATGGCATATTATCATTTTATATATTGCTAGATATATTTTGCTAATATTTTATTAAGGACTATTATATTAATGACCATGAGGGATATAGTTATGTTTTCTTTTCCTGTAATGTCTTTATATTCTTCTACATCAGGGTAAGACTGGTCTCATAAGATGAATTAGAAAGCTTGTTCTCCTAATTTTCTGAAAGAGTCTGTATGGAATGAATGTAATTTCTAGATTATGTGTTTCATACCATTCACCAGTGAAAGCATTTGACCCCAGAGGTGGTTTCCAAACTACATAGGCAGTCAATATCTTCTTGAGTCAATTTTGTTATTCCGTTCCTGTTAAGGTATTCACCTATCTTATCCAAGTTTTCTAATATATTACATAAAATGTTTAAAAATATTTTTATTATTCTTTTAACATGTAAAATGTGTAGCTGTCTCTTTCATTCCTGATATTGTATTTTGTGTCATCTCCTTTTCTCTTGCCTTCAATATAACTGGATGTTTATCAATTTAATGATATTTTCAGTAAACCAGGTATGGGTTTCATTGAGTTCTCACATTAAGTGATTAATTTTCAACCTTTTTTGTTTGTTTGTTTTAATCATTTAGGGCCTCACCTGCAGCATGTGGAGTTCCCAGGCTAGGGGTCTAATCGGAGCTGTAGCTGCCGGCCTACCACCGCCACAGCAATGTGGGATCCGAGCCGATTCTGCAATGTACACCACAGCTCACAGCAACACCAGATCCTTAACCCACTAAGTGAGGCCAGGGATCGAACCGGCAACCTCATGGCTCCTAGTCAGATTCACTTCCACTGTGCCACAATGGAAACTCCTAATTTTCAAACTTGTCTTCATTATTTCCTTCCTTTTCTCTATTTTGGATTTAATTTGTTCTTTTTACAGTCTCTTAAATTGAAAATATAGAGAACTGATTTTGGATCTTGCCTATTTTCAAATATAAGCATTTAAAACCATAGAATTCCATCTAAGCACTGTTTTATTTTTTCTTTTACATTAACTTCACATATTCAATTTTCATTTTTTTTTGACTCACTGGCTATTTAAAACTAAGTGGCATAATTTTTAAATATTTTGATTTTTCCAAACATTCTTCTGTTAAGGTTTATTTTAGTTCTGTTTTGGTCAGAGAGTATGGTTTGTACTATTTTAATCATTTTTTAAATTTACTGAGACTTGTTTTATGGTTCATAATGTAGTCTGTCTTAATAACATTCTTGATTTTTTTTTATCGTCTGATGACCCATGATTCTATTTAAAATATTTGTTCATATACATTTAATATAACTATTGAATAAAAAGTAAGTCAATATTTACTTTCTTTTTTTAACAGCTATACACAATTGCAAAATGAAGGCTTGGTGTAGTTGGAAATATAATTTTTATTCATAGCATCAAAGTTGAATCGTTTTAAACTATGATAAGTTGAGAATGGGAAAAAAACTAAGGGCACATAGAAGAAATGTATAAGGATAGAACAAAGGTATAAGCGGACTTAAGGACAATAAAAAGGTTGTAAAACAATGGATTATGGGACCTAATAATGTGAAAATATTGGGTCTAAGGTTTTGAAAGAGTAAAAGTCAAAGTTAGTAATTGTGCAAAGTTTTAGAAAGGTTAAGTTATTGGTGATAAAAAACTTTAGGTTGATACCTAATTCCTCATTGCAAGTTCAAGGAAATGCAAAGAATGCAATTTTTTTAGCATGTTGCAAATACTACAATTTTTAAATTAAAATATTATATCACTTAACAATATGTAAATATAGTAATTTGATATATACCATCATACATTTTAAAAATGTTAATAATTTCCTCTTTAAAAAGAGAGAAGTTTTATGTTATTTTTTCCTTCTCAGATTTGTCTTTTTATCCCACTCTGCTCAGAGAATTTTATCTTAGTGATGTACGTTTTTATGTTTGAAAGTTATTATTCTATTTACATTTCTGCAACATGTATCTAAATTAATTTATGTTAAAATTTTTTTCATAGATTTAGTTATTGTGTAATTATTTGGAGTAGGAAATTGATCAAAGAATTATAAGTATGCCATTAATTTTGAGAGTTCTTAAATATAAAAAGTAAATTTTTAAAAAATCCTCTTAATAAGACAGATAAGCCTTTTAAAAAATGTTATTTCCATGGGCTAGCTATTCTTATTATTAGGATGGTAGAAAGTTTAGCATCAAATATATTCCTACTTTTTTTTGGCCACACCAAGGCATGTGGAAATCCTGAGCCAGAGACTGAACTCTTGCCACAGCGGCAACCCAAGCCACTGTAGTAACAACACCAAGTTCTTAACCCACTACACCACAGGAGAACTCCCTTATATTTTTGTCTTATTTTTCATAGTTTAAGCATTGAGAAAATTTACTTATGTAAATAATTAGAACAAAATAGAAGGATGGTTATATTAATTCTGCTCAATTATCTGAATTTTTCTAGAATTAAATAAATTACACAGAAATTTATAATTTAAAATAAATAATTTTAAGTAATTTATTAGCCCTTTTTTTGGTCACACCCATAACACTAGAAAGTTCCTGGGCCACAGATTGAACCCACCACAGCAGTAACCAGAGCCACAGCAGTGACAATGCCAGATACTTAATCTGCTGAGCTCCTTATTACACTTGTTTTTCAGGCAGGAAATGGGTAGGAAACAGAGCCAAAGTGTTGTTACCCAGTCTTGACAGTCAATTATCAATATTTAGAATACTAAATTTTGCATTTTGGAAAGTGTTACATCCAAAAGTGATGTGCTAAAATAAGACCCTGGTTCAATGGTAATGCCCTGTCCCAAAAAATGTCCATGTCCTACTCCTTGGAACCTGTGAATATTTTCTTTAGATGGAAAAAAATTATTTTGCATGTATGACTAAATTAAGAATGCTGAGATAGCGAGATTATCTGGATTATCTGGGTTGGGTCAATCTAATTAAATGTGTCCATTTAAGAGGGAGGCAAATTTCAAAGTCAGAGAAAGCAATGGAATTTGCCAAAGTGCCATATTTTGGGGTATGGGGTCTTGAACCCCATGACTTAGTATATTCTCATTATAATCACAATTCTGTGTTTAGCTAAGTGGTATTCGTTTGAGAAAAACCAAATTTTCTGTAACCTACAATTAGTAATTGTACCTTTAGTACAAACCTTCACTTATGGAGTAACTTTGATCTCAAGGAAGACAAAATCTCTAATGCCTAATAAGCCTATTTATTTGACTGGCACACTAAATTGTCTCCCTATCAATATGAATTGCATGTAGCTTTTTTTTTCTTTGTACAAGACTCCCTGTTCAACTTAACAAAGAAAATGCAGGAAACAACTATAAACACTCATATCTTCCACTTCCTTTGACATTTACTGAGGATAAAGGCTCTCATGAAGAGGATTGAAATTATTTTTTAGGCTTCCTGAGCCATGGCAGTTCCAAGGGATATTTAGCCATTGTTCCTTCTCCACTCACAAAAATCTTGTCTACTTTCCAGTAGCTGAGCACACTTTCAGAAAAAAAAGAGATTTTTCTTTGTTACCCAGTAAGAATTTGCTTACCTCTTCAAGTGTTTAAACCTTAGTCTCATTAAGTTTCACAATATAGTTACACAATGTCACAATTTTATGGGCAACAAGTAAAAATGTAAAGAGAAATTTATTTCTACCCCCTACATTGCCACGCTTGCATCAATTTAACAGAATCTTGGTTATCATATCAGAAAAAGAAAAAAAATGACTATTCAAAGTAGACTGGAAATCCAATGAACTATCATATCATGGGACTGGATAAAAAAATAGATTCAAAAGAAATTATTGCAGGTCATTACCAAAAACTTCCTATTATGGTTAATTTGACAAGTGTTCAAAACTATAGTGGGGCATGGCAGACTGAAACTAACCCACCTACCAGGAGCCAGGCATCCTGGGCAAAGGGCAGGCAATTGCACTCGCTCTTATTTGCTGGGAGTGGCACAGTCTGGGCTTTAAAATCAATTAATTAAAATAATAGGTAAAAAATTCTTTTACATATTTTAAAGTTTTATTGAAATATAGCCGATATACAATGTTGTGATAATTTATGCTGTACAACAAAGTGACTCAGTTATATGTGTACACACATTCATTCTCCTTCAGATTCTTTTTTCACACAGATTATCACAGAATATTGGGTAGAGGTCCTCACTGGTCAACCATTCCATATACCTCAGCTTATTATGCCAATCCCAGCCCCCGGTCCATCCCTTGAATCAACTGAGTACTCTACAAAAGGTCTCACTGATACTTTAAAACAATATTCTGGTACCATATCTGGATTATAAACAGAAATAATAAAACGACTGGGAGGGTTTTTTTTTTTTTTTTTTCCTTTTTAGGGCCACACCTGTGGCATATGGAGATTCCCAGGCTAGGGGTAGAATCAGAGCTACAGCTGCAGGCTTAAGCCACAGCCACAGCAACGCCAAATTTGATCCTTGTCTGTGACCTACACCAAAGCTCATGGCAACGCCAGATCCTTAATTCACTGAGTGAGGCCAGGAATCAAACCAGCAACCTCATGGTTCCTAGTAGGATTAGTTTCCGATGCGCCACAGCAGGAACTCCTGATTGGAAGAATTTTATTTTTTTTATTTTTTTCTTTGCCTTTTGTCATTTTATGGCCGCGGGTTTATGGCTGCACCCGCGGCATGTGGAGGTTCCCAGGCTAGGGGTCTAATCGGAGCTCTGGCCACTGGCCTGCGCCGCAGCCACAGCAACACAGGATCCGAGCCGCGTCTGCAACCTACACCACAGCTCACGGCAATGCTGAATCCTTAACCCACTGAGCAAGGGCAGGGATCGAACCCACAACCTCATGGTTCCTAGTCGGATTCGTTAACCGCTGCGCCACGACGG
>PVHT021183518.1:18829420-18853997 GCA_004024745.2 Catagonus wagneri | reverse complement strand
GAAGCAAGTCAGAAGGAGAAAGACAGATGTCATATGAAATCTCTTATAACCGGAGTCTAAAACACTGCATAAATGAACATCTCAACAGAAAAGAAAATCATGAACTTGGGGAACAGTGTTGTGGTTGCCAAGTGGGCGGGGGAGGGGGGAGGGGTGGGAGGGAATGGGGATAACTAGTGCTTTAATGATGGAATAGCAAGGAGATCCAGCTGTATTGCACAGGGAACTATGTCTAATCACACGTGACAAACCCATATATGTACATGTAACCGGGTCACCAGGCTCTGCAGTTGGAAAATCTGACAGAAATCTGTAAACCAGTTATAATGCAAAAAAATAAAAAATAAATAAACAAAGGGTCCTTCTTACATTCTAAATTTTAACATATAACAAGAAACGTATGAAAGAAACCGGAAATAATTTGGATTTTGGAAAGAGAAAGCCTATGAAGGCTCAAAAAAGACTAAAAAGGCTAATGACATATCCTACTTGGGACCCCAGTGATAGGTCCCTCCAGGTCAGACATTCACAGATAGCTTTCTCCGGATATTATTTTAGCCACCCAAAATGAGCTTAGCATAACTGTTTAAAGCAAACCTTGCCATTTCTATTGGATCAAAGTTCCATTCTTTCAACATAAAACCACTCTACCTCAAGTGGTTCTTTAGAGGAAATTAGAGCATAACTCTCATTGGGAATCTCTACCACCCCTTCAAATTTGCCTGATTCTGTCTCCTAACCCTCAACTATCTCCATTAGATTCTTAACAAAAGCAATGTAGAAGTACGGTTTTCTTATGCATAATCTTACTCTGGTTAAATTACTGGTTAGAGATTTTTTTTTAATGAAATTGTAAAATTCAGTTCACTCCAGAAAGAATTTACTTTAAAAAGTCTAATGAACTAGATAAAGCTATGCTGTAATGACACAACAAATTTAGATTATAATTTCTATATCTTCACATTCCCTTCCTCCAAATATCCCTATGCACAAACAAATTCTCTCTGGCCTAATAATGAACAGATCTATAAATACACGTTGTATGTTTTAAACAAAAGAAATCAAAATAGATAGAGCCCAATAAACCCATTCCAGAAACTTTCCTAATACCCACTAAAACTATAATCCATCACAGGAATGAAAAAAATTACTTGTCACATACTATGACCTTATATATCTCCTATTTTATTGGGCGGACGCAGGTATGAAATTATCGGAGTTATGATTAGCATCATCGTTCTCAGTACCATGAATATACATACGCTTGCTTTCCAAAAACACCCCAATAAATGCATTCCATCATTTTTAACCTAGTGAGTGGGCCTATTAGAAAACATATCTGCATATATATGTACATTAGAACCTAGCTGTGAAGTACGATTTTAATACTTTAATTATTCTTACTACTGTTAAACTTCAAGGAATAAAGCCCAATACAAGTAAGAAAATATTTTCCTAATGAATCTCTACTCGTAGTAGGGATTTCACTGAAAGCTAACTTTAAAAAGCCTCCAGAGCAGATGATCCACAAGGGTAGATACCTATACTAAGATCCCTGGATCAAGGAGAGAGTTTTCAAATATGGATGGCATCCTTCCAAGTCCTTGGTGACACTCCATAAATGGGAGTATGCATAATCATGCACAAAATTTTTGTTCTCCTTTCCTCATCACTGATACCACTGATTACTTTATTGTTTACCCTGTGCTGGTTTCATATGACCTACTGCTTAGTTGAATTCCTAATGATCATTTTGCTCAAAGCTGTAAGTTTAACCCTAGTCCCATCCAGGTACTCAAACATTGTTTAATTACAGCTGGCTCATTCTTTTATTAATCATTCTTTTATTAATAGTGATTGTAGGTACATGATTACTTTCCATTTCATGGTAAGGGACTCCCTATAGCCTCAGGACCACACGGCTGAGCAAGTTATGCAGAATTCTATGAGGAAAATATTCTAAAAGAAATTACTTGAGATCTTTCCCTACTGCCAGTAGGCTCTACAGTAATACCAAGCCAAGGGTATTATGTTTAGAAGGTCAATCTACAGGGGAACTCCTATGACATGTACAACCTACATCAAATTCAGGGGAAAAAATTGGACTCTTTTAACTGTGGGAATAATTTTCCCAGTGGATCCCCACAGAAACACAACATACATGTCTCATAATAATTTAGCATATATACATGATCCTCCCCCCAAAAAAACTTACGCTTTATTTCTAAGATACAAGACACAGTTAATAAATCAATCTTTATTCTGGGTTAATAGGACTAATACATGATACAAACTCCCTGAAAAGGCAGGTTCAAATCACTTCACTTAGGCCATGCTGTTTATGAATAGAAGGAGATCCACTCAGTACTAATCAATGGTGCTCCACAACTCTGAAGAAATATGCCCTAAATAATGAAGAATGAGCTAAGTCTTTCAGGACAGATTCCTTCAAATCTGATAACAATAAAATTTGCATAACCTTCTTCGATCCTCAACCTTTGCCTCAAGGAAATTAGAAAATTTGGCTGAGGAGTTCCCACTGGGGATTAGCAGAGACGAACCTGACTACTATCCACGAGGATGTGGGTTTGATCCCTGGCCTCGCTCAAGGGTTAAGAATCCGGCATTGCTGTTGTGGTACATGTCACAGACGCAACTCAAATCTTGCATTGTTGTGGTTGTGGTGTGGGTCAGCAGCTGCAGATCTTATTCAGCCCCTAGCCTGCCAACTTCCATATCTGCAGCTACAGCCACAAATTTTTTTTAAAAAAGGATAAAATGGACTTTAAAAACTCTTCTGCTTCAAAGGACACCATCAACAAAGTTAAAAGATTTCTGAGGTATCTCCATACTGTTTCCCATAGTGATTTTACCAATCTACATTCCCACCAACACTGAAAGAGTGTACATTTTTCTCCACATCCTATCCAGCACTTTTTATTTGTTGATTTGCTAATGATGGTCATTCTGACCCGTGTGAGGTGGTACCTCATTGCATTTTTCTAATTATTAGTGATGCTGAGCATTTATTAATGTGCCTGTTGGCCATCCACATGTCTTCTTTGGAGAATTGCCTATTTGGGTATTCTGCCCATTTTTCAATTGGGTTGTTTTTCTGTTATTGAGTTGCATGTGGTGTTTGTATATTTTGAAGACTGGTTCTTGTCTGTTCCATTGTTTGCAAAGATTTTATCCCATTCTGTGGGTTGTTTTTTCATTTTAATGGTTTACTTTGCTGTGCAAAAGCTTTTGAGTTTAATTAGGTCCCATTGGTTTATTTGTGTCTTTATTGTCATTATTCTAGGAGGTAGGTCAAACAAGGCATTGCTGTGATTTAGGTCAAAGAGCATTCTGCCTATGCTTTCCTCCAGTAGTTTTATAATATCTGGTCTTATATTTAGGTCTTTAATCCAGTATGAATTTATTTTTATGTGTGATGTTAGTGTTCTATTTTCATTATTTTTCATGTAGCTTTCCAGTTTTCCCAGCACCATTTATTAAAGAGACTATCTTTCTTCCACTGTATGTTCTTCATTGGGTTTATTTCTGGGCTTTCTATCCTATTCTATTGATCTATACTTCTGTTTTTGTGCCAGTACCATATTCTTTTGACAACTGTAGCTCTGTGGTATTGTCTGAAGTCAGGAAGCTTGATTCCTCCATTTTCACTTTTCTTTACAAATATTGCTTTGGCTATTTGAAGTCTTTTATGTTTCCGTAAAATTTTTAAAACATTCTGTTGTACTTATGTGATTATGATCCAGCAATCTCACTCTTGGGCATATATCGACAGAAAACATTCAATGAAAAATATATATGTACCTCAATATTCATTATAGCACTATTCAGAATAGCCAAGACATGGAAACAACCTAAATGTTCATTGACAGATGAAAGGATTAAGAAAATGTGGTGCATATATATAATGGAATATTACTCGGACATAAAAAAGATAAACTAATGCCATTTGCAGCAACATGGATGGTACTAGAGATTCGCACACTAAGTGAAGTAAGCTAGAAAGAAAAAGACAAATACTATCTGATATCCCTTATTTGTGGAATCTAAAATATGGCACCGATGATCCTATCTACAAAACAGAAACAGATCATGGCCAAGGAAAGCAGACTTGTGGTTCCCAGGGAGAAGAGGGGAGGGAGTGGGGTAGATGGGCGGTTTGGGATTTTTGGAGGCAAACTGTTATAGTTGGAATGGATGGGCAATGGGGCCCTATTGTCACAGCATAGGGAACTGTGTGTGACTTGGCCACTTTGCTATACAAGAGAAAATGAAAAAACACTGTAAATCAACTATACTTTAATAAAAATAAGTAAATAATAAATAAATATTTAAAAGATAACCCACAGAATGGGAGAACACATTTTTTTTAACTTTTTTAAAATCTGTATTAGAGTATAGTTGATTTACAGTGTTGTGCTAATTTCTGCTGAACAGCAAAGTAAGCCAGTCATAAGGAAGAACATATTTTAGAATAATACATCTAATAAAGCACTCATTTTAGAGTACATAAAGAATGCTTGCAACTCAATAATAAAAAGACTAATAACCCAATTTTAAAACTGGAAAAGAATCTGAATGGACATTTCTCTAAAGAATAAATACAGATGGCCAATAAAAAGATGCCTAACATTATTAGTCATTAGAGAAAAAGCAAAGGAAAAAAATCCACTAGGAGACACCACTTCACACTCACTAGGATAGACATAATCAAAAAGACAGAGACTAGCATATATTGGCAAAGATGTGGAAAAACCAGAACCCTCATACACAGCTATGGAATGTAAAATGGTGCAGCAACTTTGGAAAACACTTAGGCAGCTCCTCATAACTGTCTAAATAACCATATAGGTACCATTCGACCCAATATTTATACTCCTAAGTACTTATCCAAAATAAATGAAAACACATATTGACAAAAAAAACTTATAATGAATAGCACTATTATTCATAATAGCCAAAAGGTGTATATAACACAAATGTCTATCAATTGATAAATGAATAATTTGTGATATATCCACCTAATGTGATATACACATAAAATGGAATATTGTCCATAAAAATTAATGGAATACTGATGCATATTATAGCATGGGTAAACCTTGAAGACATTACACTAAGTAAAAGACACAGTTATAGGAAACTACATGTTATAGGATTCCATTTACATGAAATATCCAGAATACGAAACTACACTGAGAAAGAAAGGAGATTAGTATTTGCCTAAGGCAAAGGTGGATGGAGGACTTAGGACTTGACGGGTAAAGGATACAGGGTTTCTTTCAGGGGTGATGATAAAATTAACTATGATGATTACATAACGTGAATTTACTAAAAAACTGTTAAATTGTACACTTTAATGAGTGAATTGAATATTGTGTAAACTATATCTCAATAAATCTGTTACCAAAAAAAATTCTGCCTAGTGTTAGAAATATTTCTGGTCTCTCACAGAGGAACCCATGCTTTACATGGAAAGAAATAATGCACTGATACCCCTGCTGATCTGACAACTGACCAATACTCTGCCATACTCTATAGCAAACAGATCGCTGTCACTGTTGAGATAACCACAGAACAACCCAGGTTTCCCACCCTTAGTTTAAAAGTTTGTTTCTTGGGTGAAAAGATTGGCCAGTTAGGAATATGAACTTAACTACAATATTTGCATGTGTCCAATAGCTATGCTTGTTCAATACAGCTACAACTGGGCAAACCACATGTTTCTAAGCTATTATAAAACCAAGTTAATGATACTGAATAGGAAAATCACAAAGTAAATTTATTTACTCAAATCTGTACCTCAGAGGAATGACTGACCAAAAGAAGAATCTTAAAGTGAAAAAAAACTTAAATTTTGCCCTGTATTTCCTTAGCCTGGAAAATCTTTTCATTTTTCAACTAAAGAGAGTGCTTTCCAAGATGGACCATGAGTAAAAGGACTTTCTAATACCAGCAGTGAATTACTAAGGAATCCAAAAGAACAGATAGTCTCTGTAGTTGGAAGATAAGAGAATCTCAAAAATACTAGGATTATTTGCTATTATTTTACCTGTCATAGGACCAATCAGCCTATGCACACAGAAAATATTAAATAAGTATTTGCTGAACTGGAAAAGAAAGAGATTGTGAAACCAATCAAAAACAAAGAAATCTGTAGTTTTTATTTTTCAAAACCTATTGATTTCTGGCAAATCTAGATTAACATTACAGAATTGGAACTGGGACTCCCTTGTAACAAGCTGAGCTGTAAATACTACATACTGTCTCTTTTCATGGGCCCCTTTCTTTTAAAATTATGGTCTTCTGTATGCAAGTAATATTCTCTTATTTTTTTCGCAAAATTATATATGAGTTCGTTTTAAGCGGGGCAAAATATCTTACTGTATTTTAAAATACAATAAGTATATACTACCTAATTCTATAATTTTTATGGAAGCTTTTAACATTTTTCCCCTATTTAGTCAAACTGATGTGAACATTATCGGAGGAGTTCCCATCGCACCTCAGCGGAAACGAATCTGACTAATATTCATGAGGATGCACGTTCAACCCCTGGCTTCGTTCAGTGGGTTGAAGATCCAGCATTACCATGAGCTATGGTGTAGATCACAAACATGTCTCAGATCCTACGTTGTTGTGGCTGTGACGTAGGCCTTCAGCTACAGCTCCAATTCGACCCCTAGGCTGGGAATCTCCACATGCCACAGGTGTGGCCCTAAAAAGACAAAAAAAAAAAAAAAAGAGAGAAAAGAAAAGAAAAGAAATTATTGGAAAGAATCATAACAGAAAAAGACAAAACTGGAAAGAGAAGAGGATTAGAGAGGATATATTAAATTTAAAATTTTATTTTTGAAAAGACCCTTTAAAACTGAAAACACTGAAGGACATATGTTTAAAATTGGTTAACAATTGCTTACCCAAACTTTTTTCTCTTTTTTTGTAAGATTTTTACTTTTTCCTATTATAGATTTACAATGTGCTGTCAGTTACTGCTGTACAGCAAAATAACTCAGTCATACATATATCTATACATTCTTTTTCTCACATTATCCTCCATCATGTTTCATCACAAGTGACTAGATATAGTTCTCTGTGCTATACAGCAGGATCTCATTGCTTATCCTCTCCAAATGCAATAGTTTGCATCTACTAAACTCTTTTCTTGATATTGCTGATGATCTTTCACTATTCTCCTTCTTTTTTTCTTTCCAAATTGCCCTTTATGCATTAATACAATATAGTTCTCTCTTCACAAACATATACAGTTGGTCGCCAATTTTTAGAGATGTCTCCCACATGGAAGCCTTCAATTCTAGCCTCACTTTTGGCCATTCTGGTTCATGCTCTTGGCACTGGCTTCAGTGCTGACAGCATTTACACATACATACAGGTTTCATTTCCTCAACTACTTCTGTAAGGCAAGGGACTTTACTACTACTAATCAACTGTAGACACAAACAATCTATTTACATAGTAAGTGTTTAATAATTATTTGTTAAAGTGGAGTCCCATGATCTCTGTAGGAGAAGCACTTGTAAAACAAAAACAAACAAACAAACAAAAAAAAAACTGGAAAAAGCATATTCAGGTACTAGGAACCTGGGTTTTACTCCCGGGTTTAAAATTATTTCATTATGTAGCTGTAAGTTCATTTATGTCTATTGACCTCAATTTCCTCAAATATCAAATAAGAACATGGGTTAAATCTGTAGATTTTAAACTCTTTTTAATTTAAGAAAGCTACAGTAAAACAAAATCTTAACCAAGAAATATGAATAAATATGATAAAAGCAAAACCTCTTTGGTTAAATAGTGAGGACGAAAGGGAAGAACCCAAAATCACCCTCTAACTTTCTCTTCATGATGCGTAACTCCTAACTCCCAGGAAATGTCATATAGCTTTATCATTATACATTATCTATTCCTTTTTTAACCATAGGACTAAATAAACTCTTAAATTGTCTCCATTTTTACCAAGGAGTTATTGTATTACGTGCAAAGATACTACATGATACTCAATTGAGTTAATATAAATTTAATAATACTGGTTTCAGAATTCAATGCTGGAGCTAAAATAAAGCTCCAGAGATGACTTACAAGTAGAAGAGCTGATTATAGTAAAGGGGCAATTTGAGTTGGTTAGATGTAATGGGTAGGAATACAAAGCAAATGAACCTTAAGTTTAGGTAAAGCAAAAACTGCCCGGCAAAGGCCACGAGAAAACATCATGAGAAAAAGCAGACTTACTCCTAACACTTGTACAGCACAGATAAGACTATAAATGCAGGCACACACACCACATGTCTGAATACTTAAGGATTATTAATAAACATTTTAAGTTAAAATTATACAAATATTTTCCCCCACAGGTGAGAATTTTCTCAACAAATGCTTAAAATGGCAGTAATTTTTAATAACACTCCCATCAGTGGTGATCAATAACTGTGACTTCTGGCTGCAACCTCCCCAACCCTCATTCCTACAAATATGTCTACATTTATGAATCCCTAACTCTTATATAAAATCCCTTGATTCCCATATTATTAGAGAGGCTATGCTTTCCTGATTGAAACTAGATAGATATGCTGTTGATATAAAAAATGTTCTAGGATAATAGAATCTAAAGAATAAGACCCGGAATTGCTTCTTTGATTGATTCAACCTAAGGCTAGCAATGACATTATAATGATTATGTGAGGCTGGAGAACTGAAAAGACTCACAAGATTCCTCAGAGTACACTCACCTAAAGTATATGAAAAGACAAAGTAGAATGAAGAAAACAAGCAAAGGGGCTGCAAGACTTCCAGGCACAGTTTCCCAGTTCCTTTCTCAGCAGCACTAGATGAGCCTCATTTCTGGATTATGAGACACCAAAATGATTTGCATATATGTGAGGATTCTAGTTTCAGGAGAACTCAGGCAAGAGTTTCCAAAGGGGTCTTCTGTACCCTAATCATCAATGGCTATGGACATGGCCATACCAGAGGTAAGCCATATCCCTAAAAAAATGTAATAAATCTGACCCTGGTCTCTACCAAGAGAATTTTGAAATTTAAAAAACACATTGAAAATCACTAGTTATCCTACTTGATCTTATATTGCCTAAATGTCAATACGAGGCTTCTGGTTTCCAGAGATAAGCAGATACCTGTCCCAGTCTAGCTGTAAGATAATTCTATCTTACAAAGACACGTTGGCACTAAAAGATAAGACATTGGTAGTCTCATGACAAGGAGTGGGAAAACCAATAGAAATATTGCATTTCTGGAGAGAAGTCAGAGATTAATGTCACTGTCAAGGACTTTAAAAATCTGGGAGAGGTTATACCTATCACATGCCCATTCAATTTACCTATCTGGACTATACATAAGCCAGATGCACCACGGAGAATTACAGTAGTTTATCATAAATTAATCCAGTGGTAGCTGCTGTTCCAGCAAATCAATACAATCTCTATTATCTGATGTGTAGCTACCTTTCTGGTTCTTCTCTCCCTCTCTCTCTCTCTCCCTCCATGCCTCCCTCCCTCCTTCCCTCCCTCCCTCCTTCTTCCTCTCCTATTCCTTTAACAAGGGAAGGATAGCAACACACCTATTCTTTTTTTCAGGAATATATTAACTCTCTAGTCGACTGTTTTAATCTAGACTATAAAGAACTTGATTATCTGGCCATTCCACAGACCATGACAACAGTTCAACTCACTGAATTCTTTTGACCTGGTAAACAGAAAGTAACAAATACTCCTCATCAGTATTATTCCAAGTATACTCTGCATACCAATGGAGATTAGAAAATTGTAAATTGCTAATTTGCAGTGAGTTGAGGACATAAAGACAAAGCATTTAGAAGTTTTATAGCATTCTAATAGCATAATATTATACCTGCTACACCTAATATTTAAAAAATTAAGCTTTTACTTTCTACGTCTTCATAATTTTTTAGTTACTCATTTTTACTATATTTTATAAAAGTTGCAGTCTGAAATAGACTATAAATTTAAAAAGGAAAAAAAAAACTACATACCACAGATTGTTTGGGAAGGATACTCAAAAGCAGTAATCAACAAACTACGAGGAGCCTGTTTTTGCACAGCCCATCTGCTAAGAATATTTTTTTCTTCTATTTTTAAATGATTGTAATAAACCAAACCAAACAAAAAAGAAGAACATGTGAAAGAAGAGTGTTATATGATCTTCAAAGCTTAAAATATTTATTATTTGGCCATTTACTGAAAAAATTTTCCAACCCCTACCATAGACATCTTGGTAAAACACAAAGCATAAAAAATAAACTCCTTACTGATTTAGGATTCTATAACTTCAGTAAGGTTTCTAGAGTTCCAGGGCACATCAATATATCTGCTGTGAGGTGAAGGACAAGTTTGCACACGTGGCATCTACAACTACCAAGGCCTAATGGGTATCTGAGTTGTGAAGGCAAGAGTATGTCAGATCTGGTCATGAAGGTTGTTTGGACACATTTACTAAGTAACTTGTAAGATTTCTAGTTCTTAGTAGAGCCCAAAAAACAGGCTCTGTTCTTGTTCCACATTGCTTTCTAAGTCTCTGCTACTTGTGCCATATGATGCAGCAGCTTCAGTTGGAACATAAAGAATCTGTAACAGGAATGGTATATGAGGCCTCTGGCAGGACCCTACCAATAATCATTACGTAGAGTAAGCTATGCTCTTTTCTGCAGAAAACCATTCTCCTATATATTAGTCCTTGAATAACTGACCTTGAGCCATAGAACTACTATGTAAACTGAAGTGCTCATCATAAGCTGAGAGCTATGTGAACCACCAGGCCATAAAGATTGATATGGGTGACACAAGTCCATTATCAAGTGGGCGTGGGCACCAGAAGGAAGGCACACATAAGCTGCCATGAGCTAGTGATTTACATGCTCATGGTTATCTGCACATGCTGTACTGCCTCGTCTCCCTCACCTCATATCGTAGCCTCATGAAGACTCCCCTATGGCCGCTTAGCTGAGAAGGGAAAATAGTTGGGCCTGTTTATAAATGGTTCCAGAAGATAATCTAAAACTATCTGGAAATAGATGGCAGTAGTAGCACTGAAGGGGAGATATTTAAGGAATATCCTCCTTGCAGGTAGAATTTTAAGGAGTTACAAGCTTAAATTAGGTATGCCTCAAAGATAAGACTGCCTAGAAAACAAAAGTATAAACCTACACTTCTCTGTATGTAATTAGTAACAATTTAGCTTAACGACCAGAGAGATTCGAAAAGAATAAGATTCAAAAACTAGAAAAGCTGCTCAGGAGAAGAGGTATGTGGATGGATCTTTCAGAATGGGCACAAAGTGTGGGAGATATCTATGTGTCATGTAACGATATAAGAGTAAGCATAGCAGAGGAGGCACTTAATTACAAAGGTGAAATGTTCCATTCTGTGACTATCAAGCACGTTAGAGATTACATATAGGCTCAAAAATATGAGTTTTCACTTGCCCATTGCTGATGAGGCTACATCCACTGCTAAAGCAGCAATTTATCAGCAATATAGACACTAATTCTGAATCCCCACTAGGCAAAAATCTATGATACACTTGCTCATGGCAAAGGGATTATGGATAGTGGAAGTAGAAAGTTACAAATACCAACTAAAGCTTTGTAATAACTTAGAGAAAAAAAGGGATTGTAACTGTCTATATTTTCTTTATTCTTTGATATGTATACATTTGCATAAATTAAGCTTCCCCACTATTCTCCATAATGATATACTAAAAAATGTTCATAGTAGCCAATTCTAAATTTAGTATTCAAGTCATAACTATCAGAAATGGATAAAGTGGCATATGATCCTTCTTCCCTTCCGTTTTGGGTCAATATGTGCACTTGAACTAAAGTTAGTTGTATCATCATATTAGTTGCAAGTAACCCATTATATTTGTCTTTATTCAGAAATTAAATACATAAGGAGAAAGGTTGCATACGGATATTGAGTTGATAACGGGGTGAACTGTGTTGAACTGAAAGTTGTCAGCTCAGCACTGGCTCTTTCCCCCTCCTATGCAATGCAGAGGAGTAACCAGGAACTACATTTTTCAGGATCCTCTACTTTGTATGGCTCTGGGATAGAGATTATCAATGAGAAAAATCCACATAATATTTTTTAGGCAGAATGGAGAAGAAATCTTTATTCTGGTAAGTCCATGGTAACCAGATTCAGAGGTAGATGGAGGATTTCAGTGACTTTACAGGCAGGCATTCCAGATGCACCTACTTTTTTGTGATAGCCTGCTAGTTGGTAGGAACTTTTCCAGAGATACTAAGATTGCAGCAATTTCTTGGCAATCCTTTAAAAATCACATGCTTTAGAGCCTCCAGCTGAGGTCCTTAATGATTACTTCCCTGACTTTCCAGCTACAGTTTTGAAACAGTTACTCTCAGCTCTCCCTGCAATCATGGAAACCCAAATTCCTTTCATTGACATTTTTCCCACAGTTAACTAGAGTGGTTCTGTTTTCCTGGTCAAATAATTTGCCTTTCCTTTCATCTGTGTTAGTTTGCCACTCAAATTCTGTCTGATTTCCAAAGCACAGTCCATCTGTGATTCTGGCAGCAACATTTGGATATAGCTACCTTTTATTTTGAAAATATAAGGCAAGATGTAGAGAAGCACTATCCTGAGGCCTGAACGGTGCTGATTATGAGAATGAATGCTCATGGTTTCAGATTGCATTGTTCCAGAATGAGTCCTGTATCCCAGATGACAGGAAAAAAAACAAAAAACAAAAACAAAAAAAAAAACATGTTCTTAAACAAATATATTCTGTGTGGGTTTGTATGATACACAGGGCTTTCTAGTGTTCAGGCCTTGCCCCAATCTGAAGGCAGATCTAAGAGCAAGAGTCACGCAGAAAAAGTAACGAAGGGAACCTGAATAGATGCTATATCTTCTGGGCTATATATTACCATCATTTTAAAAACTATCACAGTCAGAAATTAGGATGCATTGTTTACATATTTATGTACAGTCACTGAAATACATGGAGTGATTTATTCATGTTGTTCCATAAATAAAAGCAACCTACATGAAGTTAGTCATAAGAGCACTAAGTCACACAAATCAAAGGCCCAGAGAAACATGCCATACACCCTCAGGGTGATTCACTGAAGGTTAAATTGTTTTAAGACTTTCAGAATTACACATCAGAAATGTTTACGATAAATATGCTCAAAACAGCCAAGAGGGACACTAACCAACTGAAGTATATACTGCAGTGCATTTGTTGGACACTTCCCACTGAATCAGAGTTATCTAAGCCCATACAGAACACATCAATTTGCTGTCCCAGCAGTAAAGAAGATTTCATGATCATTTTAATCCTAAGATTAAAAGGATAGAAAAGATGCTGAGATATCTTCAAGTTCATCAAGATTAGATTTAAACTGTTCCAAGGAGAACAAAATCCAATCTCTTTAGACTCTCTAGGGATGGGATATTCAACTTCTTCTTCTACCATTCTCGCTGTGGGGATGTGACTTTAACCTAAATCAATTCTTTTGCTATGTCCTATCCTTTGTTCCCTAGTAGAAGAGAACAGTTTATATACTCTTTGTCAATGAATGCTTTGAGATGAATTTAGTTATAGTATGTAAAATACATATGTGATCCTGAAGCCTTGGTTCATTTCTTCAACAATCAGTTTATGAACACCTCTTAAGTTATTATGACTGCTGTGCTAGACATTGGGAAACAGAAAGGAACAAAAGGAGATCATAATCTAAATACCGTCTCTAACTTTTGTAGCTCTTTATGGTTTATAAACTGCTTTCATTCCCTTGATATACAGAAAAAAAATCTTCTAGTACTTCCCACTATTATTCTATCAGTAATGTGACCTAAGGTAAAACAAAGAAATGAGGGCTTTTGAACGTTAATCCATATCTTTCAATTATTTGCCCAAGGCTTTTTTTTTTATTATGCCTGTTTTATGAAAATTTTTATCTACAAAACCATTTCTTCAAATGAAAACTGAAGCAATAGCCCAGTATATTTAAGAGCCAAGTCTGGGCCCCATTGCTGCATTTAGTCAAACCAGGTATCACTCTTGCCACCCAAAATATTCACCCTTCACAGTCATTATAAAAAAGGCATACTCGAAGTTCAATTTATTATAAGTTCTCTAAACATTTCATAGGAAAATGAAGGAGCGGGTGCAGATGATTTACTATAACTTAGTAAAGAATTACATTAAACAAGTTTTCTGAGGTTCACTTAGCCAATCAGTGGCCCTTTCTGTCACTTGTCTACCATTCCCCCTTGCCTTCCTTTAGCTTTTTCTGCCTTGATATGGAACATGCACACAGCCAGCTCTAAAATTCCCATTACACAAGAGTGATCTTCACTAGTCTGTACAACTATCCTGAAAGGTGTAGTCAATTTTCAATTTTACCCAAGTTCTTTAGTTAGAAGTTATTTGATTATGAATAATACAAAATAGCCTCAAACTTTCTTTAACAAAAAGAAGAGTTATGACCAATTTATTTCCATAACATACTAATCAGGGTCACAGGTTACTTTACAATTTCTTCAAGCCCCAACTGAGTGGCTGTCCCATTACTATCATCCCCTACAAAATAATTTTATCTGTTTCTCACAGTAGAATAAGATGTCACATCGGAGACAGACAGCACTTTAAATACCCACCAGAGACTGATAACAATTCCCACATCCTAAGAGAAAATCTGGTTGACTCAGCAAATGCCAGCCATGTCAGATATCCTGTAAACGATGGCCAAAATCACATAACCCATTCTCTCTCCAGAAGAGGTGGTGCAGATACACTATCAAGAAGGGGTCTTTGATGCAAATGGTTATTGCTAAACATATGCATACATTATCATTCAAAGCCTGTACTCCTGAATTTGAGGTCAACGGGATTGTTTTTGTTCTTGTTTTTTGCTTTTTAGGGCTGTACCTGCAGCATGTGGAAGTTCCCAGGCTAGGGGTCGAATAGGAGCTACATTAGCAGGCCTACACCACAGCTATGGCAATGCCAGATCTGAGCCATGTCTAACAATTTACACCACAGCTCATGGGAATGCCAGATCATTAACCCACTGAACATGGCCAGGAAACAAACCTGCATCCTCATGGATACTAGTCAGATTCATTTCTGCTGAGCCACAAGGTGAATTCCGAGGTCAATATTTATGTATTCAGTCAATAAGCTCTTCAGTCAACAAATATAAATAAATTTCTGCTCTTCAGGAGACTTCTCTACAGAGAAGAAACAAAATCCAAATAGGTAGCCTGGCCAGAGACAATCTGTCCAGTAGAGAGTAAAGCATATATACAAATAAGATAGACTGCAGTGTTTCTCCAACAAGGATCTGTTGGTATATTTCCTGTGACTCCATAAAGCTCTTTATGATGGTGTTTAAATATAGTCTTTGTATTTTGTTGGGAGTCTAAAAATACATCCTATAAGATTACCTAAATAAACCTCTAATTAACCATGATTTGGCACAAATGTTCATGCTTAGTATTTATGTGTAAGGTGTGAAATAACCACCTAACTGTTGAATAAGTATTTCTTATGTTTCAGTCCGCAAACGTATTTGGGGAACTTTGAGGTTACTCAAGCTAAAGAAGCCCTGATATAAGAAGAACGTTGAAAAGGCATTGTAATTTATCAAACCCCTCCCATGAACAAAGTATTTTTAGAAATATTTTACAAAATTTCACACTTAAAATAATCACTTAAAGATGGCATTATCCTCATTGTGTAGATAGGAAAACTGAAGCCTATAAAAGCTAAGCAGTTGGCCCATACGTCACAGCGATGGCCAAGTTAAAGCCATAACACTAATCTGAGTATGTCTCATCTATATCCTTGCTTCCACATCATGTTGACTGAGCAGACCAAGCAATTATGTGCTCTGTACTTTTATTTATGGCATCTAGGAACTTAGGATATAATTTTGACAAAATCAGAAAAGCTAAAAAATATGAGCTACATAGAGCAACATAAAATATTTGAATCTGGTAAATGCAGCAGGCATGGAAGTAGGGTTGCCAGATTAAGCAAATAAAAACACCCAGTTAAACTTTCATTTCATATAAATAATGAATCACTTTTATAGTATGAGTGCTTCCCATGCAGTACTGGGGATATATTCATACGAATAAGTAACTCATTGTTATCTTAAATTCAAATTAACTGGGTATCCCATATATTACTGCCTGGCAGCCCTCCATGAAAGAAAGTAGTTGGCTATAAGCAGGAGGGATAGAGAGTCATAGAGAAAAATGGAGTCAAGGGCTGTCAACTAAGATTAGATTTTATTCTCCAGGCATAGGGGAATCATTTGGGGTTTCTGAGAAATATAGTGATATGATTGGATTTGTGCTTCAAGAAGATTAATCTGAGAAAGGAAGAGTTGGAAGTAGCAATTCAGATGAGAAGTATGAGGGCCTAAATTGAGTTAGCTGTCAGCTGCAGTCGGGTAGAGGTACCAGGGCAGATTTCAGTGAGATAACTGAGGTAGCATCATCAAATCAGGTAATCTCAAATTGACTAATGAAACTTGCTTACCTGGACTTGTAAAACTAAGGAACACCTTTGAAAAAAAAATATGTACCATTTTCAATAATTGTATTTTAAAACAAATATTGAAATGCGTCTTGGACTCCTTCCTCGACACTAGGGTGACATTTTCTTCAGAAGCTATGTAAACAGCTGAGACTCAATCTGGAGTTCCTCTGCTGTGTTCATGGAGTAGTTTTTCATCATGACAGTGAACCCAGAGCACACACTCAAGAGGTATATGATGGATTAAGGACAGCTTTGAGCTGCCAGTGGGGATAAAAAACAGAAGACAACAGACTGCAACATACTAGATTCAAACCTTACCTTTTTTTTATCAAGCATGAAGTTTATCTCTTGCCTCAGGACTGCAAAGTTTTCCACATAGGCACTTTATGGTCACAGTGTAGGTACTCCTCAGAGGTTACCCAAGTCAATTATCAGGCCTAGCTTCCAGTCGTTCCATGAGTATCATCTAGATACTCATATACCCTGAAAAAGACAACAGAATACTTTGGCAATGCTAGAATTTTCTATTCGTTTTTTTTTTTAAACTTATTCAGTTAATACTTAGTGCATACCTTCAATGCTCTAGAACAGTTAGCAAACAAAAGCCAATAGACCAAATCTGCCCTGTTTTTACAAATAAGATTTTACTAGAACAGTCATACTCATTTGTTTAGCTGCTTTCAAATTTCAGTTGCAAAAAGAGATCCTATTCAGGGTCAGCAAACTTTCCTAAAGAGACAGATAGTAAATTTGAATATTTGTGGAGTCATTTGGTCTCTCTCCCACCTACCTATATCCAAACAAAACGTTCATTTAAAAAGATACATGCATCCATATGTCCATTGTAACACTATTCACAACAGCCAAGACATGCAAACAACCGAAATGTCCATCAACAGATGAATGGATTAAGACAATGTGGTACATACACACAATGGAATACTACTTAGCCATAAAATGAACAAAATAATGCTATTTGCAGCAACATGGATGGAACTAGAAATCATATTAAGTAGAGTTAAGTCAGAAAGAGAAAGTCAGATACCATATGATATCACTTATATGTGGAATCTAAAATATGGCACAGGAGTTCCCGTCGTGGCTTAGCAGAAACAAATCTGACTAGGAACCATGAGGTTGTGGGTTCGATCCCTGGCCTCGCTCAGTGGGTTAAGGATCCGGCATTGCTATGAGCTGTGGTGTAGGTTGCAGACGCAGCTTGGATCCTGCGTTGCTGTGGCTATGGTGTAGGCCGGCAGCTGTAGCTCTGAACAGACCCCTAGCCTGGGAACCTCCACATGCCACTGGTACGGCCCTAAAATGACAAAAGGCAAAAATAAAATAAAATAAAATAAAATATGGCACAAATGAGCCTATCTACAGAACAGAAACAGACTCATAGACATGGACAGCAGACTGTGGTTGCCAGGGGGGAGGGGGAGTGGAGGGAGTGGGATGGACTGGAAGTTTGGGGTTAACAGATATAAACTGTTACATTTAGAGTGGACAGACAATGAGATCCTTGCTGTATAGCACGGGGAACTATGTCCAATCACTTGTGATGGAATGTGATGAAAGATATGAGAAAGAGAGTATGTACAGATGTGTGACTGGGTCACTTTGCTGTACAGCAGAAATTGACAGAACAACGTAAATCAAGCACAATGAAATTTTCTTTAAAAAGCATTTTAAGTAAAAAAAAAATAATAATTTTTCAGTAAGAATCCAACCAGATGTAAAAACAACACCTGTAATTTAGTCAGGGAAACTTTAAAGAATTACTAACTAGTATAAAGGTAATAAACATTTTACTAGCTAACGGTAAAAGAGCACTAAATAATACAGAAATATAGACATGAGAAGCAGTCACTACCCATAAGGCTGAAAGATAGTATCCAAGGAAGAAAGAAATTGAGAAATGGGCTCCACCAGGGCTGAGATTCCGATTTCACTGGAGGGTGTGGCAATGGCCAAACAGATGGTCAAGTTTGCTGAGATCCCACAGGCTGAGGCTGGAAAGCAATAAAAAACAACCACTCACTGGGGTGCCAATGAGATTTGCATGGAAGCCACCCCCTGGGGCATCCACAGAACTTGCTAGAGAGCTGCCCACAGGGCCTCACCTGAAACTGCCTGCAGGGTTCCTGAGGAGACTACTCAGGGAGTAACTGATTGGCCGAGAGAAAGAGTACTGAAACTAGAAGACCATCCTTGTATGTCCTCCCTTTGCCTTCTGCTGAAAAGGCCTAACATTCGTGATTGTCATGAATAACTGTATTTTGCAAACATGCCCTGAAAAAGCATCACAAAGTCAAAGCACTATATTACTAGTAAGAATCTATTTTTATATCTTGTATCTAATGTCACTCATGTGCATCATATCTCTAAGCCTGAATGTACACTTGCCTCTGGATTCAGTGCAGATATCTGTTGTGGACTGCATATTTGTGTTCCTGCAGATTTACGTGTTGAAATCCTAACCACTATTCTGTAGCGTGACTGGAAAACATGTCATTATTCCCAGAGTTTGACTGATGATTCATAATTTGCATCTTTCCCTATGCTTTTTTCTCTGACTTGTGTTCCCCAACTCTTCAAAATAAAATATTTGATGAAAACCTACCCAATCTTTAAGGTTCAGTTTAAAGGCACTTGCCTTCACTGACTTCATGGAATTTTCCATCAGGAAGAGTTATTTCTATTTTGGGGCCATTAATATTATGTACTAGATTCGGTTATAGGTGCTCAGGATACAGCTAAACAAGGCAAAGCCTACATACAGAGATTCTCTGGTAGTGATGAGAAGTGATCAAAGAGACTTAGAACAACTGGATGATTAGGACCCCCAAAACCAGTGAGGAAGTGGTTCCAAATGAAGGGAATGATCATCAATGTCAAATGCTACAGTAAGATACAGAAATAAAGTAAGATAAAACCTGAAAACTGACTGAGCCTAGCAGAATGGTAGTACCATTTATAAGAGTTATTTTGGTAGAAAGGTGAAAACAAAGGCCTAATTGGAGTGGATCAAAGAGAGAATGACAGATGAGGAAGAAACACTGAGTAGAGACAAGATTTTGTTTTACTGTGAAAGGGAGCAAACGGGTCATGGCTTGATCAAAGATGGCAACTTTGCGGTATTTTAAGATGAAATACTTTATAGCATGATTTTATATCTATGGGAGTGATCAACAAGAGAGAGAATATACTGAGATTAAAAAAGAGAAGCCCTTGAATATGGAAGAGAGATTGATATCTAATATACAAATAAAGAAACTGTACGTTAGAATAGGGTTAGTTCAATTGGTAAACAAGAGGAAAGGGAGTATAGAGAAATGGATGTAAGTATAGTAAGAGATTTGTGGAAGGAAAATCTATTTTGATAGGTTTTATTTTTTCACTGAAGTAAGGGGTAAAGGAAAGGGGTATTAGAGTTTGGAGGAGAGGGCGATGTGAGTTATCTCAGAAAATAAGGTGAATGTACTAGGTTTACCATGAGGCATGAACGACGTACGTGAGATTTAACATTGATTTGGCAAGATAACAGGGTACAGAGGGGAAATATCTGGAGAGGTGGGTTTAACGGGGGTAGAAGTATTGCCAGGTAAGAATGACAGAAAAAGTGAAGGGAAAAGAGTTGAAGATGTAGTTAGGAATAACTATGGTAACAGAGCATGGATTATAAACTGGGTGAGGATGAAAGTGAGTACATGGGAAGAGTAAAGGGTGATATAAAAGATAATGAATAACAAAAGTCCCACTGGGGTCAAAATATGGTTGAAAATGAGGCACAAAGTTATTCCTGAAGACAAGGTCTAAAACATGATTGTGGAAGTGGCTTGCTAATGTGGAGTGGAGAAAAAAATTCTTGAGAATGGGATTCAAAGACGTATCATCCTATCTAATGGCACTCGTACACTGCCCAGTGAAATAGAGAGTTTTATATTTATATTCCCCAAAATTTAAGTTTACAGCACTTTTAATAATATCTCAGTAACTTTTAACTTTTTTTAAATCACCCAGAGGACAAAAATGATACAAAGTAAAACAAAAAACCCAACAGTCCTGTTTACTAAGTAGTGCGGTCCAAATAACTTAAGTATTTAAGTCTTAACAGCTTAGTAGTTATTTGAAAAAAAATGCACACAAATTGAAAGAAAAAATAGTATCATGCCAATTGAATAGATGTGTCGATCACTGCAATTAAGAAAGGGTAGCCCTAATGGAGAAAACTGATCTCTTGATTAACCTGGAGATGGGATGATGCACTGCTGGTATCTTCCATATACCAGTACTATATGCCTGGGAACCGAGGTTCTGGTGCAGGGATTGATCCTATTTTGTGTGCCTATGAATGGTAGAGAGGGCTGGAAACTGCTCTGTTTGTTAATTTTATGCTTGGAATATGTGTCCTAGAAGAGACCAAGATTCAAAAAGAAAAGTAAGAGATATTACTCATGCAGGAAGGTTTTTACTAGTTCTGCTTTCTTCTCCCTATTAGTAACAATAACAATAGCAATATGATGATAATAATGGCATTTCGATCCAAATCTTTGACATTGTAGTCTTCTCCCTCTCTAACACTGCCACATCCAATGGTTGCCAAGAGTCACATGTATTTAGTCTATTATGATTAACTCCTAATTGAGGTCTACACTTTCAGTCTCTTCTGACATTTAAGGACTCCTTGACTTTTAACTTAAAGACTCCCATAAAACTGCCTAATATCCTTTTCCAGGATTACCTCTGTACTTTTTGCATAACTAAGTTTTAGATGAGTTCTTTTCTTCTGGGATGTTCCCATCCCCATCTCCAGCTGCCAAAATTTTCTCATTGCTTTGGAACCAATCTCTAATACTGTCTTCCCACAAAGAGTTTCCTTTTGCTCAATTAAGAAAACATAGCCATTGCCTACCCTGATCTCCTCTAACAATAGTTTCTATTTCCCTACTGTCAATTACAATGCTCCACAGCATTACACTCCTTTGTCTACTATTTTGAGAAAATACCAGTTGATAAGCAACTTATAGGATACGACTTTATTTTAAGGAGTTAGTAAGGGATGATGTATTAAATCTGATGTTTGGGTATGAGGCGCAGCTGCTGTTCTTGCTAGAGGTTCTCTTCAGGCCTTAATTTCTGACTCAGTGAAATAGAGAAAATATTAACAGCCTCACACACAAGTTGATGAACACAGTGTTTAGCTCATAGTTATTTGCCAAATAAATGTCCATTCTTTTCTTCACATCTTTATAGTCCTTCTGACCCATAACACAAGGAATGACCAATGTTTTTAATTAATTTGCATAGAAATGCAGGTTATGATAAAGACTTTCATACTGGGAAATCAGTATCATCAACTGAACAATCCTACTTAAATCTCCGGTATAGTAAAATCTTTATAGGGCTAATTTCCAAATCTCAGTTTCTCGAACATAGGAAACAAAATATGAATGAATCTAGTGTCCTGAACTGTGTGTGTGTGTGTGTGTGTGTGTGTGTGTGCGCGCGCGTGCGCGCGCATGCGCGCACTCGCACTGAGTTTACGTAAATGAAAGACATGGTAGAGGGAATTTAATCCTTAAATTCCAGAATCAGATTATTATTTGGATTCAGTCCCTTCAATATTTTTTATTCAGTTCAAGTTTTAGATGGAAACATATTAGTTCTTTTTGTTGTTGTTCTATTATAACCTTTCTAGTTTTCTTTTAGTTGTATTTGCCTCCTAATTTTTGAATTGTCTCCAAATCCAAATGCAATTTCTACTGTCAAGCAGAAATTTTACCAGTCCTTTCATTTTAAAAAGTAAAGTTGCTTAAAGTATATAATATGACATAATTAAACAGGAAATGAAATCCTAAAAATTGTGAATAAACTGATTTTGCTCACATGAATGAATGAATAAATACCGGGTTAAATGTTCTTAAATCCTTGAAGAATAAGTATGTATTTATAAATAATTTGGGAGAAGTAAATAATTCACATTGATATCTCTTTTTAAATGTAGGTTTCTATATATCAGATTTTTTTATGTGAGATAATCTGTAAAATCACTCTTACCCACCAGATATTCACTTCCATGATAATAATATATACTGGATTTGAGAAAATAAAAACCATGTTTGATGAAATAAAGGGGTAAGTGCTGATCTGCATTAATAAATTAAGCCCACAGTTTAGAAAGTGCAGCCAAATCAAGTAACCATCTCTTTTATTCATTTGGAAAAACCCTCTCTGAAGAGAGAAGAGAAATATAACTCTATTAAAACCTCAGACACAGGCTGCTAAGCAGTTGAATATAATTTTATAGATTGTTATACGTGAATATGGAGAGTCTTTTGACTGTCATTGCTTCAGTAAGATTTGTATAAATGAGGGATGACCAGTTACAATGTGATATACAAATGTATTTCTCCATCTGCTACTTTAATGGTTTCGCTATTATGGTAAAAAACTTACAATGACATTTTCCTTGACAAAATGCAGATCTATAAAACAAATTATATCTTCAGGATTACAGAATGTTTATAGTAATGAGATCGCAAAGGTAGCTAAGTGTAGTCTTTTCCCTTTATATTTCTGGATGTCAAGACTGAGAGGTAATGACATACCCAAGATCATCCTGCTAATTGGGGCTGTTGTTCCTATACCACGGGAACTTTTAGCTCTCTGTTTCTTCCTTTATTCCATAGCTAGAAAGATAAATGGGAAATTCTAGTGCATTCAAAACCCAAAATTTACAGCTTAACTTTTTGCCTAATTTTTGAGGAACTAAGATACTCCAGAAATCACAGCACTTCATTTTTCTGGTAAATGGTGTAAACTCTCAAGATGATCCTTCAGGCAGAGAGTGGATTTACTTTACTATCACCTATCAGCAGACTTCTGGCTGCTCCAGAGGTCTTAGGTCTGGATATCTCTGGTTGATTAGTACTATTAACACCTGTCTGCCTGCTTAATGTTTTTTTTAAAAATCACTTTGCTATCATAGTATTGCTGTTTGGATGGAAAGGGGCTAGTGTAACTATCCACTAGGATTTTATGACGACTCAGCAACCCCTGGTAGGTCAGTACAATCTGAAGGATGAACACCTTTAGGGTCAGAGAAACTGGGATCCAACACTAATTTTGCCATTATTAACTAAGTGATATGGGGTAAGTAAAAATATCTAAGCCTCAGTTTTCCCTTGCAACTGGACACAGTATACATTTTATAGTTTATGAAGAAAATTGGGTGACAAAGGATCTGTAACTTATGTGGAGCTTTCTTACCTGAGTTCTAATTCACAAACAGTAATTTCATTGACTTCCTTAAAGCAGATCTAAAGTTATGATCCATGGACCAGCAGCATTTGCAAGGTGCTTTTTCAAAATACAGAACTTTAGGTCTTACCCTAGATCTGTTGAATCAGAAGCCACACTTCTTTAAGATTCCCAAGGCATTTGTACACATATTTTTATGCATATAAAGTCTAAGAAGCCATGCTCATTTTATTAACAGATAGCTATTTGTTGAGATGGAGGCAGTGGGTAGATCTGTTGATGCAGCTCAAGAACATTCTGAGGAAGATTCAGAAGTTTCGGTGAACAAATGGTAGAGAGTGTTTTTATCATTTAAAAGCATATTCTCCATCCACTTTTACTCTCTCCCATTAATGAGTTCAATCAGAAATCCCAGAGCACGCTAAGGTATTTTGTGATAGACATATGGAATAGGTGCAATTTACACTTTTCACCACCACATAGATAATGTGGATGGCTCCATGCCAGGTGAGTAAACCAGCCAATCAGTGCTGTTTCTTAAACAAGCCCTTCCTGTGTCATCTACATAATGAATTTTTAAATTTATAAGCAAACTATGAATGTAAATCTTTGTGCCTGAGCTCGAAAGATAAGCACAAATTCTAGTTTTCACCGGATATATGTTAAGAAGTGGGATTGAAAGATCATATGGTAACTCTATTTTCAGATTTCTGAGGAACCTGCA
>PVHT021183518.1:18781246-18828420 GCA_004024745.2 Catagonus wagneri | reverse complement strand
CAGTGCTGTTTCTTAAACAAGCCCTTCCTGTGTCATCTACATAATGAATTTTTAAATTTATAAGCAAACTATGAATGTAAATCTTTGTGCCTGAGCTCGAAAGATAAGCACAAATTCTAGTTTTCACCGGATATATGTTAAGAAGTGGGATTGAAAGATCATATGGTAACTCTATTTTCAGATTTCTGAGGAACCTGCATACTGTTTTCCATAGTGGATGCACAAATTTACATTTCCACCAACAGTATAGGAGGGTTCCCATTTCTTCCCATCTTCTCTAGCAGTTATTATTTGCAGACTTATTAATGATGGCCATTCTAAATGGTGTGAAATGATATCTAATTGTAATTTTGATTTGCATTCTTCTAATAAGTACTGATATTGAGCTTCTTTTCATGTGTTTTTGGCCATCTGTCTGTCTCCTTTGGAGAAATGTCTGTTTGGATCTTCTTACTATTTTTTGATAGGGTTGTTTGTCTTTTTGATATTAAGCTGTATGAGCTTTTTGTATATTCTGGAAATTAATCCCATGTTATTTGCAAATATTTTCTCCCAATCCATAGGCTGTCTTTCTGTTTATGGTTTCTTTCGCCATGCAAAAGTTTTTGCATTTAATTAGGTCCCATTTGTTTATTTTTTGTTTTATCTCTGTAATAGAAATATATAGGAGATGGCACCAAAAATATAATCCTGTGATTTATGTCAAAGCTTGTTTTTCTTACATTTTCCTCTAGGAGTTTTATAGTATCTGGTCTTGCATTTAGGTTTTTAATCCATTTTCAGTTTATTGTGTGGTGCTCAAGAATGTTCTAATTGCATTCTTTTACATGGCCAGTTTTCCCAGAACCACTTATTGAAAAGACTATCTTTTCTCCACTGTATATTCTTGCCTCCTTTGTCATATGTTAACTGAGCATAAGTGTGTGAGTTTATTTCTAGGCTTTCCATCCTGTTCCATTGATCTATATGTCTGTTTCTGTGCCAGTATCAAATTGTTTTGATGACTGTAACTTTGTCATATAGTCCCAAGTCAGGGAACTTGAGTCCTCCAACTCTGTTCTTCTTTCCCAAGATTATTTTGGCTCTTCAGGGTCTTTTTTGTCACCATAAAAGTTTAAAAAATTTTTGTTCTAGTTCTGTGAAACATACCATTAGTAATTTAATATGGACTGAATTGACTCTGTAGATCAGATTTTAACAATACTGATTCTTCCAATCCAACAACACAGTATATCTTTCCATTTATTAGTGTCATATTCAATTTATTTCACCAGTATTTTACGGTCTTATATCTCCTTGGGTATATTTATTCCTAGGTATTTCATTATTTTTGATGTGATGGTAAATGAGATTACTTCCTTAATTTCTCTTTCTGATCTTTTGTTGTTAGTGTAAGAAATACAACATTTTTCTGTATATTAATTTGGTATCCTGCAACTTTACAAAATTCATTGATGAGCTCTAGTTTTCTTGGAGCAATTTTTTAGGATTTTCTATATATAGAATCAAGATATCTGCAACAGGTATAGTTTTAAGGGATATTCTGAAGTGAAATGACTGTCATTATTCTCATCAAGATACTTGAAGCACTCAAACTTTGGAGTCTGTGAATTCAATTAAGTTACCAGAAAGAATTATGAAATGTCAGTGTGAGACACTATGCTCCAACTATCCTTTAACAGGATCCTGACCTCAAACAGGATGCTCTCTTAAGCACAATCGCAGGTACAAAAAAAAAAATTTCAGGAAAGTGATTATAAGCTCTCTCAATGAGACAGAGCTTTATAACTGCAAAACTATATCAGAATAATTCCCACATTTAAATTGCTGTACACAAGAACTTAATAAACATTAATACGAAGACTGAGTAAACCAACATTTGGTGACAGTGCTCCACCGGTACATCTAGAAAAATCTTTACTCTTAGAACCTTGTTTGGCTAAGCACTCGTCTAGTAGATATTTCCAGATCTCATCAGTAATTGCAAATGTTACCTCTATGGATGAAAGGAAAACTCTGCCAGTTGTTATATTTACAAGTATATCTGTGGAGATATTTCACTGCAAAGAGCAGAGGCTGGGTGTGGGGATATTTCATTTGGCACACATTTCCATTAAAGAAATTAAACGGTCAGAACCATTTTCCTAAGAACAGTCTTTAGCATCAATCTGGAATTGATTCAGTTGTTGTTGTTTTGATGGAATGGCCTTTTATTTCAATAAAACTTCAAAGAAATTTGTTAGCAGAAGTTTTAGTTCATGGCATTCAACCAAAGGGTTCATCAACAAAATTGACTTCTTGGATATGTTTGGAAGCTATGAAAAAGACTTTTTTTCCCCAGTTGGAATCCTCCAGAGAATGTCTGGAGGCCTAAGTATTAGATACTCCCTACTCCAAAATTCATTTTATATCAAATGATATTCTCAGGATAACCTTGGATACTAAAATACACAAATGTATGAGTGTAATACCAAATAAATACACAAAGATTCCATGACTGAAAGAGAATGCCAGTTTAAATAAAATGAAGTATATTCTTTTCCTTGGGAAAAAGACAAGGAACAGAAACACCAAAGTGTATTGAATTTGAAAATAATAATACAGTAAAATTTATTAAACGAAAATTTCAATCCTGGTCTGTCTCCTCATGCCATATCACGCTTTGCTGATTACCTAAACTGCTACAGTGCAGAAGAACATTCAGCTCATTTTACAATATATTTGCTCTGATGAAGAATTTGGGTTTCTATTCAAGGAAGAAGAATCTGGTTCACCACAATGCATCCACCTGGAGGTGCTACCTTGTAGCTATGTGATCTTGATTCCTTCTTAGTACCTCACATCACTCATTTTTAAAACACAAAAACGGAAGTTCTCTTGTGGTATAGTGGGTTAAGGATCCAGCATTGTCACCACAGTGGCCTGGGTCACTGCTGTGGCACGGGTTTGATCCTGGCCCAGGACCTTCCATATGCCATGGACGTGGCCAGAAATAAAAATGCAGAAACTGTCTAACCCCATCATAGGACTAATAGATTTTGTACCTAATAAGACAATAAATGTTTGTTGCCTTCCCTTGGCTTCCCACAACAACCTCAGACCATGAATAGAAAATGCCTACATGGCCTAGAGACTTTTTGGGCTTTATTCAATCATTTACCTTAACAGTGGCAATCATTATCAGCTGTACTAGCAGAAAAGAATCACATGTCAGACCCAGGAGGTTTATATCCTATATTGACTTGGCTCATAGGTTCTGATTCTGTGGCACTTATATGGAAACAATCTTTGAATCCATAGATAAGAAAATAAAGAGACCTAGATTGCTTTAGGAAAAAGTTCTCTACCAAAAATTAGATTTTTCTTCAGTATTATTTTCATCACCAAGTGATTCAGTAATTTTGCTTTTACTATATTTTTTGAGGCTCAATTTCTTGACTGAAAACATGATTGAAAATTTGTCTCAATTAACTCATGGAGTCTTAAAAGGATACAGTGAAGTACGGAAAGCTAGAAATCTACACAACTCCAAGGCAGTGTAGGAGTAGTAGAACCACAGATATAATTCCTCAAGCAATTATGTTTTTATCAGAAAACGTGCAGAAAAAAAAATATATATATATATATTCTAAGTGGATCACTGGTGACTCTGAGGTTTTCCTTGTGCTGAGAACCAAGGCGTCTCATGGAGGTTTGGGCAGGAGGCGGCACTAGATATATTCTCTCTGGGTGAGACCAATGGGGGCAGTCAAACAGTAAGAGTTAAATGTCTGAACAACAGATATAAGAGAGTGTTACCAAAAGAGATGAAGGTCAGTACAGAAATACATGCAATATGACACAGTATATTTTACATATATGATATATACATAAAATTATATAATCATTAATCATTTTTTATGAATATGTAAAAGCACTCTGAAAAATAAAAAAATTCAAAAGGCTGAACTTTTCCTTGATTGGGAGCAAGGATTTGTTACCTAATATAGACCAATAGGAACAGAGACTTTTTTCCATGAATTTCCATGAACCAGTGTATTAGCTTATCCAAAATAAGGGCATGGGCCATTTTGGCCTGGCAAGTAAAGGCATCAAAGCAAATGAGTGAGGATGTGGATACCACAAGCAAATCTACTGTGTCATACCAGCAGTGGCTTATCTCTGAACTTCTATCAATTATTGAAAGGGCTTTGCAAAGATACTTTTCTCCCTGGATTGAACTTTTGAATAAACTTTCAAAGTCTTATGAATGACTACTAACAGAGTCCTGCTACTTTCTAGCAATTATCCATCAGCCTTGTGCCCGAGATTCCTAATGGATGTTCACCATAGACAGTGAAAGCCATGACCATTGCTCAATCCTAACTTAAATTTTAACGTGTGATTATTTGAGGAGTTTGTTATCAAGAGAGAATCAAGATTCTTCTGTTTAAATATCTGTAAAACTTTCCAGATATACACACATACATCTATTACATAATTCTAAAATAAGGTGTCTAAGAGAATAAACCAAATCTGAAAAGAAAAGGAACAGTAGCATAAGAATTTCTTTTAAAATAGCTTATATTTCTGTCACAGAAAATCCCCACTCCAATCACCATCTTTGTAAGAACTTAAAGGAATAAAGTCACAGTCCATCCACAGCAATCTTTATTGAAATCTAGTCACTCTCTGTGAAACTATAGACTATTATGCCTCAGAATGCTAGAAAAAAAGGTTCCCAGAAACCCAAGACTGGATACAAACAGACCCAGGATCATCTTCAAGGGCTAGTAGAGAGTTCATTTTTAAAACAAAGAATAAACACTCTAACGATCATCTATGAAACAAGGCTTTGTTATCATGCCAAATTATGTCAGAACATGAAATAAGGAGGCAAAAGAATTTAGAATTAGGATCAAGATGTCTTGCTCTGCCTCCAGCTATTTGTGTATTATTGGAAAGTCACTTTCTTTAGCCCCTATTATCCCAACTACAAAATGAAAAAGGTTAAATTACGGTCCCTAAAGCTCCACTCAGCTTTCAGTCTCTGTGATGTTCATTCCACCTCTGTTCAGTAGTGACAAGAGGAACCTAAAGAGCCACACAAGGTGAAATCAATTTCATCTTAGATGGAATGATCCTCAAAAATACCATCTCCTTCTTAATTTCTATATAAAAAAACTGTTTATTTATTTGATTATATTTAACAGACCAATCAGCATCAATAAAACTACAAACCAAACTGAAAGCTAGAACCTTGATAACAATGTGATTGTTTTTTTTTCTTTTCCCAAGAAGGCAGAATTGGATTCAGGGTCATCAAGGACTTCACAAAGCACAAGGGGTTTCCCTGGTCTTGCTAAAATGCATGTGTTCCTAACAATTCTAATATTTAGCAATCTTGACTTAGATCTAGCTGCCAATTTCGCTCTGTGATCCTGCGCATATCACTTAATCTGCCCTGATTCAGTTTTCTCTACTTTACATGGTAGGGGATTACAATAGGATCTATGAATCCCAAACATTCTATAACTCATTTAAACAACAATGAAAAGGAATGGTTGTAATTTGTAGTAGATTTTGTATCTATATCTTAATTCTACTCTTAATTTACCTTTACTTCTTCTAGATCCATTTTCTACTGATGGCTAACTTGCTAAATTGCAAACACTTTTACTCACTGAATAATTCTTACAGCACCCAAAACAGTAACTGACATACATTAAACACTCAGTGTATGTGGGTTGAATGTATAAATGCAAGGGAATTACATAATAACAATAGATGCTTCAACTATTATATCAATTCCAACCAAATCCTATGAAATCTAAGACTAGAAACTTCTGAATAGTCAGTTTCAATAATCAACCACTATTCTAAGATATACAGCTACTTACGTATCTACTGCTTTGAAATAACATACAGCTGAGACATAAATCCAACTAAATGGATATGATTCAAATCTAAAGTAATCTGTCCCTTCAAACAAGAAGCCCAATGGAAAGTTCATATATGTTGATTAATTAGGTCAATTTATAGTCAGTATTTCATTATTGGATTATTCTTACAAATAGGTCATACCTCAAATTTAAGATTTCTATTTATATCTGGAAATCTGTGCTATGATCTACTTTGAAGTATTACTGCAAGGGAGAGAGAAAATAATAGCCCTGAGTTAATGGCAATAAATTCAGACTCTGGGTCTTTATCTAGAACGATTTAAACCCAGCCCTTTTTGCAGTTAGTAAGTTTAGAATGGTGCCAATTAAATTTTCTCCTGCATACTACCTCATGAGTACTAATGGGTTACTGCTGATACTAACTGGGAGGGATATTAAATGGTATGCAAAGTCTAGAAATAGGAAGAGTAAAAGAAAAGGAAGGAAGCAAACAGCAACGAAAAAAAGATCTTCCTTTTGGCGTGTACTGGATATTCTATTGACATCATCTTAGCTTCTTATAAGAGATTCTAGAAGCTTAGAATGATGAATGCAAAAAAAGGGGGGGTTAGGGAG
Organism: Catagonus wagneri; assembly: GCA_004024745.2. Classification (NCBI taxonomy): domain Eukaryota; kingdom Metazoa; phylum Chordata; class Mammalia; order Artiodactyla; family Tayassuidae; genus Catagonus; species Catagonus wagneri. The sequence continues at coordinate 18,821,923 of PVHT021183518.1, read as the reverse complement.
AAACCATGAAGAGTAATTGGCAAATGGAAAAGAGCTATGATAATGCCATCTGTAGAATCTTCAATTATCAGTATGATTGATGACAATAATATTCTAACTGCAATCCACTGTTTGCATACAAGTGAATGTGAACAGCTCTATTTATAAATTTTAGTAGTTAATTCACTCTGAAAGCACCTATGGATGGATTTGTTATGATTTAAATACCATATTTAGGAGTTCCCACTGCGGTGCAGCAGGTTAATGATCCAGCGTTGTCTCTGTGGCTTCACGGGCTTGATGCCCAGCCTGGCACAGTGGGTTAAGGATCCTCTGGCCTTGCCACAGCTGTGGCATAGGTCACAGGTGTATCTCAGATTGAATCCCTGACCAGGAACTTTCATATGCCATGATAAAGAGTAGACTAGAACAGAAAAGAATAGAATACCTAAAAAATATATATATCTATAAGAAACGAATAATTTATTTCTAGAGGAAGTAAGTGGTAAAGAAGATAAAATTGCTGAAAGGGACCTGTGGCAAATGGACAGCACCTGAGAAAGTCTCAAAGTGTGTTGGGAGAGGGGGAAGAAAAAAGAGGATGGGGGTTGTATTGAAAAATAAATAAATAGTGACCATGAAGGCATTATTATATATTACAGAAATCCATCTTTGTCAGAGACAGCAGTTGCACATGAACCAAAGTTATCCCTCCTCTAAAGAGAACATGGGGGAAATATGAAGCCATAAAAGGAGCTCTGTCAAGTACCATTTGAAACTTACTAGAACAGAAGAAAGAGGATATAGCATATCATTATATAACATACTCACTGAAAGAAAAGCCATAAGGATTCTAATCACCTAGGAGAGAGTAAAGTGGGAGGAATAAAGGAACCAGACTACACTGAATTTCTACCTGAAATAGAAATAATTATTAATTTTATTAAAAGATTGATTAGGGGAAAATTATTCAATTGCACATGTAAATTTTTACACTAAATATAAATATTATACATATAAATAATATTCAAATGTCTGTTACAAGATTTTCCAGAACAAAAACATTGAGGAAATATCTTGCTTATAACATACTAAACTCACACCTTTTTTGCTTTAAGAACACTTAAATTTCAAAATTCTTGAAGTACAATGAGAGTTAATTTAACACCTCTCTGCATCAAGTACACAAACATCAAGCCATTTGTTGATGGAAAGTGTTCAGATCCCACGTGTAATAAGGAGAAGACATCCCATTCATGAGGTAACCTCTTCATGCAGAATGAGTACTTGCTACCCAGAGCAGCCAGCTCTCCCAGAGAGGGGCCAAAGGACAGGACAGTGATAAAGAGTTTGCAAAAGGTAAATGCTGAAGTGAAGCACTGCTTCCCTGTTTCTTTGTTTTATTGTTTCTCCTGCTAAATTTAATGCAACCCTCAACTACACCTGTGCTGTAATCTCAATTTAAGAAATCACACCTTGTTAAAAGATAGGAGGGGATTAAGATGACAGAATAGAAGGACTGGAACTCAACTGCTCTCATAAAAACAACAAAATTACAACCAATTGCTGAGCAACCTTCAATCAAATGGACTGGAACATTTCAAAAAGATATCCTACTCCAGAAGACAAAGAAGAGACCACATCAAGAGGTAGGAGGGGTGATTACGTGATATAAGCAACCCCATACCTCTCGGGTGGGAAGACCCACAGACTGGAAAGTAACTATATCATAGAGACTCACCTACAGGAGTGAGAGTTCTGAGCCCCATGTCAAATCCCCATGCCTGAGGATCTGGCACTCGGAGAATGAGCCCCTGGAGCATCTGGCATTGAAGGCCAGTGGGGCTTATGGGCAGGAGCTCCATGGGGTTGGGGGAAATGTAGACTCCATTCTTGAAAGGCACACACAGACTTTCACATGCACTGGGTCCCAGGGGAAAGCAAAAATTCCATAGAAATCTGGGTTGAACCTGAATGCAGTTCTTAGAGCATCTCCCGGGAAAACAAGGGTGACTGTGGCTTGTTGTGGGGGAAGGGCATTGGAGGCAAAGCTCTTGGGAATATTCATCAGTCTGCATTTCTCTGAAGGTGGCCATTTAGGGAAAATCTGGTCCCACCCATCAGTGCTGAGAAGCCCCAGGCCAAACAATAATCCAGGTGGGATCATAGGCCCACCCATCAGTAAACAGGCTGCCTAAAGACCACCCTAGGCACACAGTGACAACTAATATAACCCAGAAAAAAAGCCCCACCCACCAGTGGGCAGGCACAAGTCCCTCCCATCAGGAAGTCTGCAGCAAGCACCCATGCCAACCTCAGCCACAAGGGAGGCAGAAACCATGAGAGGCTACAACTCTATTGTCTGCAAAAAGAACACCACCCCAAAAACCTATAAAAATGAAAAGACAGAGAACTATAACTCAGATAAGGGAGAAAAAAAAAAACAAACAAGAAAAACAGCTAAGTGATAATGAGATTATCAGGCTCCAGGAAAAAGACCTTATACTATTGATGCTGAAGATGATGCAAGACATTGGAAATAAACTGGAGGCAAAGACTGATAATTTACAGGAAACACTGAGCAAAGAAATACAAGACATAAAAATTAAGAGAGATGCAAAATACAATAACTGAAATAAAAAATTCATTAGAAGCAGCCAATAGCAGAATACAGGAGGCAGAAGAACGAATAAGCGAGGTGGAGGACAGATAGTGGAAATCACTTCTGTGGAACAAAATAGAGAAAAAAGATTGAAAAGAAATGAAGAGAGTCTCAGAGAACTCTAGGATAACATTAAAAGCACCAACATCTGTACTATAGGGGTACCAGAGGGAGAAGAGAGAGAGAAAGGGACAGAAAAAATATTTGAAGAGATAATAGCCGAAAAAATCCCCTAATATGGGAAAGGAACCACTCGGTCAAATCCAAGAAGCATAAAGAGTATCATATAAAATAAACTCAAGGAGGAACACCCTAAGACACATATTAATCACAATGACCAAAATTAAAGGCAAAGAGATAATATTGAAAGCAGCTGGGGAAAATAATCAAATAATGTACAAGGGAACCTTGATAAGGTTATCAGCAGATTTTTCAGTAGAAACTCTGAAAGCCAGAAGGGAGTGGCCTGATGTACTTAATGTGATGAAAGACAAAAGATCTCCAACCGAGATTACATTACCCAGCAAGGCTCTCATTCAGATTTGAAGGAGAAATCAAAAGTTTTCCAGATAATCAAAAGCTAGGAGATTTCTGCAACACTAAACCAGCTTTACAACAAATACTAAAGGAACTTCTCTACGCAAAAAAGAAAAGGCCACAACCAGAAACAAAAATACCACAAATAACAAAGCTCCCCAATAAAGGCATATATACAGAAAAGATAGGAAATCATCTATATACCATTATATTACCAAAATCAGAAATCGTGAGAAGAGGGGGGGTACAAATACAGGATACTGGAGACACACATGCAATTAAGAAACCAACAACTTAAAACAATCATATATATATTGATTGTGTGTATACACACACACACACACAACTTCATCAAAAAACAAACTTAAAACAATTACACACACACACACACACACCCCTACATCAATTACTTCAGAGCCAACTGCAAACTAAAAATCTAGAACTGGTACACAAACAAATAAGAAAAATCAACTCAAATACAACATTAAAGATAGTCATCAAACAACAAGAGGAGAGAACAAGAGGGAAGAAAAAAGAGCAACAAAAACAAAATCAAAACAGTTAATAAAATGGCACTGAGAACATACATATCAATAATTCCCTTAACTGTTAATGGACTGAATGCCCCAACCAAAAGACACAGACTACCTGAATGGATACAAAAACAAGACCCAAATATATGCTGTCTTCAAGAGACCCACTTCACTTCTAGAGACACATACAAATTGAAAGTGAAAAGATGGAAGAAAATACTCCATGCAAACAGGAATCAAAAGAAAGTCAGAGTAGCAATACACATATAAGACAAAAGAGACTTTAAAACGAAGAACATTTTAAGAGACAAGGAAGGGCACTACATAATGATCAAAGGATCAATCCAAGAAGACATAACAATTTTAAATATCTATGCACCCAACATAGCATCACCACAATATATAAGGCAACTGCTAATAACCTTAAAGGAGACATCAACAATAACACAATCATAGTGGGGGACTTTAACACCTCACTTACAGAAATGGACAGATCATCCAGACAGAAAATCAATAAAGAAACACAGGCCATGAAGCATTAGACCACATGGACTTAATAGACATTTATAGGACATTCCATCCAAAAGCAACAGAATACACATTCTTCTCAAGTGCACACAGAACTTTCTCTAAGATTGATCACATCCTGGGCTACAAATCAAGCCTTGGGAACTTTAAGAAAATTGAAATCATATCAAGCATCTTTTCTGACCACAATGCTATACGACTGGAAACCAACCATAAGAAAAAACCTGCAAAAAAACGCAAACACGTGGAGACTAAAGAACATACAAAAACAACCAATGGATCACTGAAGCAATCAAAGAGGAAATTAAAAAATACCTAGATGCAAGTGAAAACAAAGATACGACACCCCAAAACCTCTGGGATGCAGCAAAAGCAGATCTAAGAGGAAAGTTTATAGCAATACAAACCTATCTCAGGAAACAAGAAAAAGCTCAAATAAACAACCTAACTTTACATGTAAAGCAGCTAGAGAGAGAAGAACAGACAAGACCTAAAGTTAGTAGAAGAAATCATAAAGATCGGAGCAGAAATCAATGAACTAGAAACGAAGAAAACCATAGAAAAGATCAATGAAGCCAATAAAAGCTGGTTCTTTGAAAAGATCAACAAAATTTATAGCCAGACTTATCAAGGAAAAAAGAGAGAGGACTCAAATCAATAAAATTAGAAATGAAAAAGGAGAAGTAACAACAGACATCACAGAAATACAAAGGATCATAAAAGACTACTAAATGCAACAATATGGCAATAAAATGGAAAACCTAGAAGAAATGACAAATTCTTAGAAAAGCACAATCTTCCAAGACTAAACCAATATGAAACAGAAAAGATGAACGGACCAATCACAGGTTCTAAGATTGAAACTGCGATTTTAAAAATTCCAGCAAACAAAAGTCCAGGACCAGATGGTTTCACAGGTGAATTCTATCAAACATTTACAGAACAGCTAACCCTATCCTTCTGAAATTCTTCCAAAAAATTGCAGAGGAAGGGACACTCTGAAACTCATTGTATGAGGCAACCATTACCCTGATACCAAAACCACAAAAAAGAAAATTAGAGGCCAACTTCAGTGGTGAACATAGATACAAAAATCCTTAACTAAATACTAGCAAACCAAATCCAACAATACATTAAAAAGACTGTACATCACGATCAAGTGGGATTTATCCCAGGGATGCAAGGATTCTTCAATATCCACAAATCAATCAGTGTGATATACTACATTAACAAACTGCATAACAAAAAACATATGATCCTCTCAATAAGATGCATAAAAAGCTTTTGACAAAATCCAACACCCATTTCTAATAAAAACCCTTCAGAAAATGGGTATAGAGGGAAACTACCTCAACATAATAAAGGACATATGTGACAAACCCAGAGCTAACATCATTCTCAATGGTAAAAAGCTGAAGGAATTCCCACTGAGACCAGGAACAAGACAAGGATGTCTGCTCTTGCCACTACTATTCAACATAGTTTTGGAAGACCTAGCCTGAGCAATCAGAGAAGTAAAAGAAACTATCACTCTTTCCAGATGACACGATACTATACCTAGAGAATCCTAAAGACTTTACCAGAAACTGTTAGAGCTCATCAATGAATTTGGCAAAGTTTCAGGATACAAAATTAATACACAGAAATCAACTGCATTTCTACATACTAACAATGAAAGAGTAGAAAGAGAAATTAGGGAAGCAATCCTGTTTACCATCACATCAAAAAGAATCAAATACTTAGGAACAAAGACAAAAGACCTGTACTCTCAAAACTATAAGACGCTGATGAAAGAAATCAAGGATGACATGAACAGACGGAAAGACATACCATGCTCTGGGATTGGAAGAGTCAATATTATCAAAATGACTGTACTACCCAAGGCAATCTATAGATTCAATGCAATCCCTATCAAATTACCAAAGACCTTTTTCACAGAACTAGAAGAAGTTTGTTGGAAGCACAAAAGACTCAGAATAGCCAAAGACATCCTGAAAAAGAAAAATGGAGCTGGAGGAATCAGGCTCCCTGACTTCATACTCTACTACAAAGCTACAGTCATCAAAACCGTATAGTACTGGCACAAAGACAGGAACAGGATAGAAACCCCAGAATTAAACCCACAACCTACAGTCAACTAATACATGACAGAGGAGGCAAGAATGTAAAATGGAGAAAAGACAGCCTCTTCAATAAGTGGTGCTGGGAAAACTGGACAGCCACATGTAAAAGAATAAAATTATAACAATTCCTAACACCATACACAAGAATAAACTCAAAATGAATAAAGACCTAGATATAAAACCAGATACTGTAAAACTCTTAAAGGAAAACATAGGCCAAACACTCTGACATAAATGATTGCAACATCTTCTCAGATCCACCTCATAGAGTAATGACAATAAAATCAAAAATAAACAAATGTGACTTAATTAAACCTAAAAGTTTCTGCACAGCAAAGGAAACCCTAAACATAATGAAAAGACAACCCACAGAATGGGTGAAAATATTTGCAAATGAAGCATCTGACAATGGGCTAATCTCCAAAATTTAGAAACACTTCCTATAGCTCAATTCCAAAAAACAAACAACCCCAGCAAAAAATGGCAGAAGATCTAAAACAGACAATTCTCCAAATAAGACATACAGTTGGCCAAAAAATACATGAAAATATGTTCAACATCACTCATTATTAGAGAAATGCAAAACTAAAGCACTAAGGGTTAACATCTTACACTGGCCAGAATGGCCATCATCAAAAAGTCTACAAACAATAAGTGCTGGAGAGGATGTGGAGAAAAAGGAACCCTATTATAGAGTTGATAGGAATGTAAATTGGTGCAACCACCCTGGAAAACAGTATGGAGATTCCTCAGAAAACTCAAAATAGAATTACCATGTGATCCAGCAATCTCACTCCTGGGCATCTATCCAGAGAAAACCATGACTCGAAAAGACACATGTACTCTGATGTTCATTGCAGAACTCTATACAATAGCCAAGTCATGGAAACAACCTAAATGTCCACTGACAGAACAGTGGATAAAGAAGAGCTGGTAATATACACAATGGAATATTACTCAGCCATTAAAACGAAAGAAATAATGGTATTTGCATCAACATGGATGGATCGAGAAATTATGCTAAGTCAGTCAGACAGTGAGACACCAACATCAAATGATTTCACTTACATGTGGAATCTAAAAAAAGGACACAATGGACTTCTTTGCAGAACAGATAATGACTCACGGACTTTGAAAAAGTTATGGGTTCTAAATGAGACAGGTTGGGGGGTAGGGGGATGCACTGAGGGTTTGGGATGGAAATGCCATAAAATTTGGTTGTGATGATTGCTGTATCCCTATAAATGTAATAAAATTCATTAAGTAATTTTAAAAAATAATAAATTAAAATAATAAAAAAGAAATCACACCTTATTTGTAATCTACTGCTTTAGCAGAAAAACTCTGAAACCTCTAAGTGAGCTTTAGAATCTGCTGATGACTCCCTAAACATTTTAAAATAATAGCAAATAAATAAATAAAAATAAAACACCCACAAGTCTGTTCTCCAAGATTGTCAACAGGGAGCGAGTGGGATGGACTGGGAACCTGGGCTTAATAGATGCAAACTATTGCAACTGGAGTGGGTAAACAGGGAAATGTATCCAGTCACTTGTGATAGAACATAATGGGGGATAATGTGAGAAAAAGAATGTGTCACTTTGCCGTACAGTACAAGTTGACAGAACACTGTAAACCAACTATCACGGAAAAAATAAAAATCATTAAAAAATGATAATAATAAACACCTAGTCATCTGTGTCAGGAAGAGATAAGTTCTTCAGCAAAATGAAGAGAAAGCTCACTTTCAGAAACTACAAGAAATTTTTCAAATAAACAATAGCTACTTCATTTCAAAAATGAAAATGAATCTACATCTTCCAAAGAAGCAAAATTACTCATTTCCCTTCTGAAAGGATTGGGTTTGTCCGGTAGCGCCTTTAGTATGGTAAAGATATATAAAAAGACTCAATTATATTTAGCAATTTGAGAAGGTCAAAACTAAATCTTTTATTCTAATTTGAATCTTTATAGTAAGTGCCTAGCAGAGCAAATAAACAGGACTGTTTACCAGACTAAAGCTGCAGGGCACGTGGCAACACAGCAGGCCCAGGCTGACAGCGGATTTCCAAAGGACAGCCCCATAATGGAATTCCTAGAGGGACGATCAAAGAGGTGGAACAATCAGCCAAGCATGACTGCACATAACAAATCCATCAAGACCTATGATATCCCTGGCAAGACAAATAGCAAGGAGCAAGAGACTTAAATGGTATTTGAGAAAATTTACCATCCCCAGCCTCCAGCAGGGTTGAGAAACAATACCATTCAAATTTCCATCTATTCCAACTCAATACTCTTTGCCTTAGCCAGTTGAATTTGCAGTCTAATATTTATTTATTTTAACTGCATTTATTAATAACTATATAAATAGAAATATGTTTGTAAGTTTTAACCTGTTACCATGTCAAGCAAAATCAGCTTGACAATTTTTTAATGAAATTTGGAAAGTACTGTTTGAGCAACATGATTTTAAACACAGGCTATGGGACATATCTGAATTTGTTTGGGGGTCCTCTAGGGGACAGGTAAGCATCCATTTACCAGGGCAATTGAAACAGAAGTGAAATAAGAGATCCATAATACTGCCAAAGCGGGTAATGAACCGTAAGTATGAAGATGCATTAATATGCCAAGGACAGAGAAAACAATCAGTAGTGTTAAATATGAGTCCCAAATTGATTATCATGAAGGCAAGTGTGTTTTCCAATCTAGTCACTTCTCACCTGGGTAACTCTAAGTGGAACAGCTTAGGTTAAGTAGCATCAGAACTTATTTAGCTAATTGTGATTAACACATTTTTCTTCAGCAGTTTGGAGGAGGCACCTTTTTGGAAAGATTCATTAATGTGGGGTGAATCCCACGCCCTACCCCAAGTCAGAGCAAGGGAATGTTGACCCTCTCATCTCACAATGAGAAGGGCTTCAACAGAATACTATGAACACTTATTCCCCACAGTTAGAGAGCCTTGAGGCCTTGAGTCTGACGCTCTCCTGCAAACGTAAAGGTCCAAAAGCAGGCTGACTAGCTACTAATGCCATGTCAAAGGAATGGTGATGAGTGGGTTCAGCCTGAACTCCCAGAGATGTTGGCACAAAACATGCGTGAGCATTTCCCATGGATGAGATGTGTGCCAGGCTGGAGAAAGAGCCTGAACACATTATTAAGTCCTGTCTGAGTGGGTAATAGACTTGAACAAAGACAAATTGTAGGCAAGGCCTGGTTTCTAGTAACTATGGAAAAACTAAATCACCAACCAGAATAAAGAAATATTTGCTATTATCAAGGGAGCTCCAGTTAAGAGATCCCCAGTAACTTGATTGTAATAGGAAGTTTTCTCCAAAGGACATTTGAGTCCCCCATGAAAGGAAGAATGTTTTAAACACCAGTCAGAGGAAAAAGCCAGCTTTTGACAGTGCCAATTAGGTAGAACTTCCTAGAGAAGTCATGGACCACTTAGATTTTCATCCAGAGGCAAGGGAAAAACTAGCTCTAACAAGTATTTTTTAAAGCCACAGAGGAATAAATACATAGTTGCTTAATGGTTATACTGCAACATGCATGGTACACCAGACATACTACAAAGAGATAAGCAACAGTGGAATAGCACAATCACACAGACATACAATGAGTGATTAGATTGGGTGATTTAGAAGAAAAAAATTTAAGTAGCACTAGATGTCTGAGAATTACACTGCTCGGGGACTTAGAGAGCTCCCAACCATCTAGTCAATCACATTTCTAGCCTTCAGCCTTAGAGTCAAGACTGTACTACCTAACTTTTTGTGCCCACTTCTCTTCCTCACAAATATCATTTCCCATCACTGCCACATGCACATCCTATGGCGCAGCCAGGGTAAACTATTCATTATCATTCTCATCACTCACGTCCAATTTCCCATTCTGCTATACCCAATGAAATACTTCTCACTGTTCAAAGAATTTTAGGATTGAGGAAGATACAGTCATTTATCTTTTGTGCCTTAAGTTTCATGCTTTTGCAGCTACTAATTTTCTTGTCCTAACAAGGTTCTGTGGCTCTCCTACCATATGATCCAGCAATCCCACTCTTAGGCATGTATCTGAACAAAACTTTCCTTGAAAAAGACACATGCACCCGCATGTTCATTGCAGCACTATTCACAATAGTCAAGACATGGAAACAACCTTAATGTCCACCAACAGATGACTGGATTAGGAAGATGTGGAACATATACACAATGGAATACTACTCAGCCATAAAAAGAACAAAATAATGCATTTGCAGCAACATGGATGGAACTAGAGACTCTCATACTAAGTGAAGTAAGTCAGAAAGAGAAAGACAAATACCGTATGATATCACTTACATCCAAAATGTAATATACGGCACAAATGAACCTTTCCACAGAAAAGAAAATCATGGACATAGAGAACAGACTTGTGGTTGCCAAGGGGGAGTGGGATGGATAGGGAACTACTGCCTTTGGAAGGATAGGCAATGAGATACTGCTGTATAACACCGGGAGCTATATCTAGTCACTTATTATGGAGAATGATAATGTGAAAAAAAAAACAATGTATACATGTATGTGTAACTGGGTCACCATGCTGTACAACAGAAAAATTGGCAGAACACTGTAAACCAGCTCTAATGAAAAAAATAAAAATCATTATAAAAGAAAAAGTTTCTGTGGTTCCCCAAACTAGCTACATATTACAATAATGTACGAATTTCAAAAATACTACTACTTCTTGGGGCCTCACCCCATAATAGTTTCTTTTCCATTGCTTAATGAATTTTATTACAATTATAGGAATACAAAAATCATGACAAGGAGTTCCTGTCGTGGCTCAGTGCTTAACGAATCCGACTAGGGACCATGAGGTTGCGGGTTCGATCCCTGGCGTTGCTCAGAGGGTTAAGGATCCGGCGTTGCCATGAGCTGTGGTGTAGGTTGCAGATGCTGCTCGGATCCCGCGTTGCTGTGGCTGTGACGAAGGCGGGCAGCCACAGCACCTGTTAGACCTCTAGCCTGGGAACCTGCATATGCTGTGGGAGCGGCCCTAGAAAAGGCAAAAAGACAAAAAATAAAAATAAAAATCATCACAACTCAGTTTGAAAGCATTTCCGTCCCAAATCTTCAGGGCATCCCCCAAACCCCCAGATTGTCTTATTTGGAAACCATAAGTTTTCCAAAGTCTGCGAGTCATTATCTGTTCTGCAAAGAAGTTCATTGTGTCTTCTTAGCTTCCACATGTAAGCGGTAGCATTGGATGTTGCTGTCTAATTGTCTGACTGCTTTCACTTCACATGATAATTTCTAGGTCCATCCATGTTGCTATAAATGTTGTTATCTCGTTCCTTTTAATGGCTGAGTAATATTCCATTGTGTGTATGTACCAGATCTTCCCTATCCACTCCTCTGTTGATGGGCATTTAGGTTGTTTCCATGACTTGGCTATTGCATAGAGTGCTGCAATGAACACTGGAGTACAGGTGTCTTTTCGAGTCAGGGTTTCCTCTGGATAGATGCCCAGGAGTGGGATTGCTGGATCAAATGGTAATTCTATTTTGAGTTTTCTGAGGAATTTCCATACTGTTTTCCACAGTGGTTGCACCAATTTGCATTCCCACCAGCAGTTTAATAGGGATCCTATTTCTCCACACTCTCTCCAGCACTTATTGTTTGTAGACTTTTTGATGATGGCCATTCTGGCTGGTTTAAGGTGGTACCTCATAGTGGTTTTGATATGCATTTCTCTAATGAGGAGGGATGTTGAGCATCTTTTCATGTGTTTATTGCCATCTGCATATCTTCTGTGGAGAATTGTCTGCCTAGATCCTCTGCCCATGTTTTGATGGGGTTGTTTGTTTTTTTGGTATTGAGCTGTAGGAGGTGTTTGTAAATTTTGGAGATTAATCCCTTGTCAGTTGATTCATTTGCAAATATTTTCTCCCATTCTGTGGGTTGTCTTTTCCTTTTCTTTAGGGTTTCCTTTGCTGTGCAGAAACTTTCAAGTTTAATTAAGTCCCATTCATTTATTTTTCTTTTAATTGTCACTACTCTATGAGGTGGATCTGAGAAGATGTTGCTGTCATTTATGTCAGAGAGTGTTTGACCTATGTTTTCCTCTAAGAGTTTTATAGTATCTGGTCTTATATCTAGATCTTTAATGCATTTTGGGTTTATTTTTGTGCATGGTGTTATGAAGTGTTCTAGTTTCATTTTTTTTACATGTAGTTGTCCAGTTTTCCCAGCACCACTTATTGAAGAGGCTGTCTTTGCTCCAATGTATATTCTTGCCTCCTCTATCATAGCTTAGTTGACTGTAGATGTGTGGATTTAATTCTGGGGTTTCTATCCTGTTCCACTGACCTATATTTCTGTCGTTGTGCCAGTACCATATGGTTTTGATGACTGTAGCTTTGTAGTATAGTCTGAAATCAGGTAGCCTGATTCCTCCAGCTCCATTTTTCTTTTTCAGGATGTCTTTGGCTATTCTGGGTTTTTTGTGTTTCCAAACAAACTTTAAAATATTCTGTTCTAGTTCTGTGAAAAAGGTCCTTGGTAATTTGATAAGGACTGCATTGAATCTGTAGATTGCCTCAGGTAGTATAGTCATTTTGATAATATTGACTCTTCCAATCACAGAGCATGGTATATCTTTCCGTCTGTTCATAGATTGCCTCAGGTAGTATAGTCATTTTGATAATATTGACTCTTCCAATCACAGAGCATGGTATATCTTTCCGTCTGTTCATGTCATCCTTGATTTCTTTCATCAACGTCTTATAATTTTCAGAGTACAGGTCTTTTGTCTCTTTAGGTAGGTTTATTCCTAAGTATTTGATTCTTTTTGATGTGATGGTAAACAGGACTGCTTCCCTAATTTCTCTTTCTACTCTTTCATTGTTAGTATGTAGAAATGCAGTTGATTTCTGTGTATTAATTTTGTATCCTGAGACTTTGCCAAATTCATTGATGAGCTCTAACAGTTTCCTGGTAATGTCTTTAGGATTCTCTAGGTTTAGTGTCATGTATCTGCAAATAGTGATAGTTTTATTTCTTCCTTTCCAATTTGGATTCCTTTTATTTCTTTTACTTCTCTGATTGCTGTGGCTAGGACTTCCAAAACTATGTTGAATAGTAGTGGCGAGAGTGGACATCCCTGTCTTGTTCCTGCTCTCTGCAGGAATTCTTTCAGCTTTTCACCATTGAGAATGATGTGAGCTCTGGGCTTATCACAGATGGCCTTTATTATGCTGAGGTCGGTTCCCCTGCCCACTTTCTGAAGGGTTTTTATCAGAAATGGGTGTTGGATTTTGTCACAGGCTTTTTCTGCAGCTATGGAGAGGATCATAACGTTTTCATTCTTGAGTATGTTAATGTGGTGCACCACACTGATTCATTTGTTGATATTGAAGAATTCTTGCATCCCTGGGATAAATCCCACTTGATCATGATGTACAATCCTTTAAATGTATTGTTGGATTCACTTGGCTAGTATTTAGTTGAGGATTTTTATTATCTATGTTCATCAGTGAGAGGCCTATAATTTTCTTTTTTTGTGAGATCTTTGTCTGGTTTTGGTATCAGGGTGATGGTGACCTCATAGAATGAGTTTGGGAGTGTCCCTTCCTCTGCAATTTTTTGGAACAGTTTCAGAAGGATAGGTGCTAGCTCTTCTCTAAATGTTTAATAGAATTCACCTGTGAAGCTGTCTGGTCCTGGACTTTTGTTGAAAGTTTTTAAATCACAGTTTCAATTTCAGAACTAGTGATTGGTCTATTAATATTTTCTATTTCACCTTGGTTTAGTCTTGAAATATTGTACTTTTCTAAGAATTTGTCCATTTCTTCTAGGTTTTCCATTTTATTGTCATATAGTTGCATATAGTAGTCTCTTGTGATCCTTTGTATTTCTGTGATGTCTGTTGTTACTTCTCCTTTTTCATTTCTAATTTTATTGATTTGTGTCTTCTTTTTTCTTGATGAGTCTTGCTAAGGGTTTATCAATTTTGTTGATCTGTTCGAAGAACCAGCTTAGTTTCACTGATCTCTTCTATGGTTTTCTTCGTTTCTATTTCATTGATTTCTGCTCTGATCTTTATGATTTCTTTTCTCCTACTAACTTTAGGTCTTGTCAGTTCTTCCGTCTCTAGCTGCTTTAGATGTAAAGTTAGGTTGTTTATTTGAGCTTTTCCTTGTTTCCTCAGGTAGGTTTGTATTGCTATAAACTTTCCTCTTAGAACTGCTTTTGCTGTATCCCAGAGGTTTTGGAGTGTCGTAACTTTGTTGTCATTTGCATCTAGGCATTTTTTAATTTCCTCTTTCATTTCTTCAGTGGTTGTTTTCACAAGTTCTTTAGTCTCCACATGTTTGTGTTTTCTTGCAGGTTTTTTTCTTATGGTTGGTTTCCAGTCAATGTGGAAACCACATTGTGCTCAAAAAAGATGCTTGATATAATTTCAATTTTCTTCAAGTTCCAAGGATTGATTTGTAGCCCAGGATGTGATCAATCTCAGAGAAAATTCTGTGTGCACTTGAGAAGAATGTGTATTCTGTTGCTTTTGGATGGAATGTCCTATAAATGTCTATTAAGTCCATGTGGTCTAATGCTTCATTCAGGGCCTGTGTTTCCTTATTGATTTTCTGTGTGGATGATCTGTTCATTGCTGTAAGTGAGGTGTTAAAGTCCCACACTATGATTGTGTTATTGTTATTTCTCCTTTTAAGGTTGTTAGCGGTTGCCTTATATATTTTGGTGATTCTATGTTGGGTGCATAGATATTTAAAATTGTTATATCTTCTTCTTGGATTGATCCTTTGATCATTATGTAGTGCCCTTCCTTGTCTTTAAAATGTTCATTTTAAAGTCTATTTTGTCTGTTGGAATATTGCTACTCCAGCTTTCTTTGATTCCCGTTGTGTGGAATATTTTCTTCCATCTTTTCACTTTCAATTTGTATGTGTCCCTAGAAGTGAAGCAGGTCTCTCGAAGACAGCATATATATGGGACTTGTTTTTGCATCCATTCAGCTAGTCTATGTCTTTTGGTTGGGGCGTTCAGTCCATTAACATTTAAGGGAATTACTGATATGTATGTTCTTATTGCCATTGTATTAACTGTTTGGGGTTTTTGTTGCTCTTTTTTCTTCCCTTATTCTCTTGTTGTTTCCTCTCACAAGATGACTATCTTTAATGTTGTATTTGAGTTGATTTTTCTTATTTTTTTGAGTATCAATTGTAGATTTTTGGTTTGCAGCTACCCTGAAGTTTTGATATAGGAGTCTATATATAACTGAGATTGTATTAAGTTGTTGGTTTCTTAATTGCAAGTGTGTCTCCATTGGCCTGCATTTGTGCTCTCTTCTCGTGATTTCTGATTTTGGTAGCATAATTGTGCATGTATGATTTAGTATCTTTTCTGGATATATGCCTTTACTGGTGAGTCTTGTCATTTGTGGTGTTTTTCTTTCTGGTTGTCACCTTTTCTTTTCTGCCTAGAGAAGTTCCTTTAGGATTTGTTGTAAAGTTGGTTTAGTGTTGCTGAATTCTCTTAGCTTTTGCTTATCTGTAAAGGTTTTGATCTCTCCTTAAAATCTGAATGAGAGGCTTGCTGGGTAAAGTAATATTGGTTGGAAGTTTCTCCCTTTCATCATACTAAATATATCATGCCACTCCCTTCTGGCCTGCAAAGTTTCAGATGAAAAATCTGCTGATAACCTTATCGGGGTTCCCTTGCATGTCATTTGTTTCTTTTCCCTAGCGGCTTTCAATATTTTCTCTTTGTCTTTAATTTTGGTCACTGTGATTAATATGTCTCAGGGTGTTCCTCCTTGGGTTTATTTTATATGGTACTCGTTGAGTTTTCTGGATTTGACTGAGTGATTCCTTTCCCATATTAGGGAAGTTTTTGGCTATAATCTCTTCGAATATTTTTTCTGTTCCCTTCTCTCTCTCTGCTCCCTCTGGCACCCCTATAATACGGATGTTGGTACATTTAACATTATCCAAGAGTTCTCTGAGACTCAGCTCATTTGCTTTCAATCTTTTATCTCTTTTCTCTTCTGCATTATTGATTTCCACTAATCTGTCATCCACCTCGCTGATTCCTTCTTCTGCCTCCTGTATTCTACTGTTGGCTGCTTCTAATGAATTTTTTATTTCAGTGATTGTATTTTGCATCTCTTCTTGTTTAATTTTTACAGCTTGTATTTCTTTTCTCAGTGTTTCCTGTAGATTATCAGTCTTTGCATCCAGTTTATTTCCAATGCCTTGCATCATCTTCAGCATCAACAGTCTAAAGTCTCCTTCTGGGAGGCTGATAATCTTATCACTGAGCTGTTTTTCTGGGCTTTTTTCTTTATCTCTTATCTGAGTTATAGTTCTCTGTCTTTTCATTTTTATAGGTTTTTTGGTGTGGTGACCTTTTTGTAGACAATAGAGTTGTAGCCTCTCTTAGTTCTGGTGTTTGCCTCCCCTGTGGCTAAAGTTGGTATGGGGGGGAAGGCTTGCTATAGGCTTCCCGATGGGAGGGACTGGTGCCTGCCCACTGGTAGGTGGGGTTGATTCCTATCCCTCTGATGGGTGGGGCTTTGTCCCTGGGTGAGATTAGACGCTGGCTGTGTGCCTGAGGGGTCTTTAGGCAGCCTATTTACTGAGGGGTGGTGCTGTGGTCCCACCTGGATTATTGTTTGGCCTGGGGCGTCTCAGCGCTGATGGAAGGCACCAGATTTTCCCAAAAATGGCCACCTCCAGAGAAATGCAGGCTGATGAATGTTCCCAAGAGCTTCACCTCCAATGCCCTTCCCCCACAACAAGCCATAGTCACCCCTGCTTTCCCAGGAGATCCTCCAAGACTTGCAGTCAGGTTCCACCCAGATTCCTGTGGAGTCTTTGCTTTGCCCTGGTACCCAGTGCAGGTGAAAGTCTGTGTGCGCCTTTCAAGAATAGGGTCTCCTCTTTCCCCCAGTTCTGTGGAGCTCCTGCACACAAGCCCCACTGGCCTTCATGCGAGATGGTCCGGGGGCTCTTTCTCCCTGTGTCGGATCCCCAGGCATGGGGATTTCACATGGGGCTCAGAACTCTCAGTCCTGTAGCTGAGTCTCTGTGATACAGTTACTTTCCAATCTGTGGGGCTTCCCACCCAGGAGGTATAGGCTTTCTTCTACTGCGTAATCACCCCCCCCCCACCTCTTGATGTGGTCTCCTCTTTGTCTTCTGGAGTAGAATATCTCTTTTGGAGGTTTACAGCCCATTTGGTTGAAAGTTGCTGGGCATTTGGTTGTAATTTTATTGTTTTTTGGGAAAGAAGTTGAGCTCCAGTCCTTCTATTCCACCATCTTAATCCAGTCTACCCCACCCCATAATAATTGAACCAGAATCCCTGGGGGTTGGTTCTGGACAGAGGTGTTTTATTTTGTTTCTTATTTTTTTTTTAAATCTCACCAAGTAACTCTAACATGCAGCCAAAATTGAATCTATACTGGCTGAGGTACAACAGAGCTAATCAATTTCTTAATGTGGAAAAATGTATAGGTTTTCTTAGATAGAGCCCTGAGAAATGCTGATAATATGCCAGCTGGTTGTGGAGAGTTTTAGTATCTCCAACAGGTGAGAGAGAATTTAGACATGCCAATGGATAAAATGTGGGGCCTAGAAAAACAGAAAACATATCAAAAAGCGAGGGGGGGGTGGATTGTTGTGCCAGAGTAGTAGTTCTCAATGCTGAAAACAGAGCAGTATCACGGGGTACCTAAACCTTTCTACATAGGGGCTTCAGCGCCTACAGATTATGAGTTAATTGATTTGGTGGGTTCTGGCACTGCATAGTTTAAAAAAGCTCTCTAATGATTTAATGTACAGACAGGATTGAGAAAAATTGCCCTGGAAGGCAAATAAAGTTAGTGTTCCCTAGCACTGGTTAGCAAATGAAGCTGATTCTTCTACAAAATATCTTTCCTTAAGGAACAGAGAATAAATGAAGACATTGTGTCTATGAAAATGTTGTTAGCTTAAGGGATCTTATGTTCAAATCTGGGCCCCATATCTCAATTGATTTGGCAGTTTTGGCTGTTTGTAATTAGGTATGTGGAAAAGAAACAAAGATCAAGAGAACTTCTTTGCCTATTTCTAGTAGGCAAGGGTTCCTTAATAAAAGGATTCTCTCCCTTGCTGTAGAGTAGATTCTTGTTCAGAGATATTCACTTCTCTCCAATACCTCCATGCCCTGAAAGTGTTTTTCCTCATATTACACATGATTTTGACCAGTAGAATGTGAGCAGGCAAAACATGGTAAGGGATTGTCATGTGCTTAAGAGATGGGACTTACTCTGCCAGGGACATGAAAAGATTATCTTGCAGGTCCTAGGATGATGAGGGACACACTGAGTGGAAATGCCTCAGCTCACCCACAGAGCTGCAGTGGGATACTCTCAGCTCCTGAGACCTTAAGCAGAGCTGCCCGGTAAAGCAATCTGCAGATAGAAAAGCTAAATAAATATTTAATTTGCATGTGGCTGTAGCTTTTTGGTCATTTAATATGTAGCTGTATCAAAGCTAAAGCTAACTCATACATTTGCTTTCCACATCTTTCTTAACCTAAGATGTGCTCCCATCCTATTATGTTTTCCAAATTAGTCCAAAATCTACTCATTTAAGAAGCCATGTAATATACCAGAGGTAATTTTATTATCTCATATCCTCACCATCATGGAAATAAATACAGCATTAGGTTTTATCTTTTGGGGGATGTTCCATGAAACATTTCCATCAACATGAAGGACTGTAAATCTAGTCCTAGATTATAAGATCAAGGCCTAACCTACTAATCGCTGGTGTTCATCACAGGACTATCTACAATAGTAAATTTAGAAGTAATCAATGTGACTAATATTAGGGAAATACTTAAGTAACACTGATAATTTCATAAAATAAATTGTCACAAAACATTTTCAAAATATGCTTATGAAATCTAAGTAGAAGGCAGTATCTCTATTAACAAAGTGAGACATAAAATTGCCTCTTAGATACGGTGTCAATTATATAAAAAATAAATATAAAATGTCTAGAAGTATATTAAAATGTTAATGGATGCTGTCCCTGAACAAGAGCATTAAGACTGCTTATTTCCTTTTTTTAAAGCCTTCCCTGTACTTTAAAATTTTTCTTTGATGAACAAGTTTTACTCTTATATGCAGGAAATAACAACTCTAAAAGGCGTAAGAAAGAGAACAGTCCCTTAGGGACTTGTAATTCTGAATAACATATAATTCAAAAGAGAAAAAAAGGCTAACGAAGGTCTTTCCTGTTTATAACCTATTCAGCTGGCAAAATGAGGTGAGACAGACCTTTGTCAGTTGGTAGAAGTTCTCTACTTCTAAGGATCTTTCATTTCTTCTCGGGGGTTGCAATCTGCCTAGACACTACTAGGAACAGTTTTCAGTTTTGGTCTCGCAAATCCCAGAAAGTTTTTCTACATATCGAGTTGCCTCCTCTTTAGAATCAGAAGCAATTCAACACTAAAATAAGTTTGTTTTTCATTTGTGTTTGGCTTTATTAACTTTACCAATTCCACTAAACTCTTTACGCCAAGTTTTACAGTTAAGCAATATATAATGAAGTGAAAGTTTTAATAAATGTTTAATTTCCCATTAAGCTTTAGATTTCAAAGGCCATTGCTTATTTATACTGTATTTATGTTTTTGAATGACCCTGAAATAGTTCATATAATTGATACCACTTCGTACAGTCAATTTGATGTCTTATTTTGTTAATATGGATACCAATATTTACTTAAATTTCACAGGCATATTTTTAAGCCAATGGATTATGAGATTCTTAAATGGAAAAACTCTATCACGTTCAACTTGTTATCCTCACCAACATAGCAAAGCAGGCAGCATTTTAGGTCAGGTTGCCATTTAACAGTGCTCACTGTCATCTGGTTTTGCTCTGCATCTAAAGACCTAAAACTCATCTTGCTTTGTAGGGACCTTGCAGTTAGGTTGGGCCAAGTGACTAGTCCTGGCCAATAAACTATTCTGGGACATGGCACCTGTCATTTTAGAGCTGAAGCAGTGAAAAGTCTGCAAGCTACCCTCTAAATGTTCTTCCATGAAGCAACCAGGAAGTCTGTACTAAAGGGGAGAGCTACAAGATGGACACAGTCACGAGTCCCAGGTTACCACTGGAAGGAGGGTATGTGAAGGAACTACTGAGCCTATAACATATTTTACTTTCAAAAGGAACATATGTTTACATGTTAAGCCACTGAGATACTAGGATTTATTTGTTCCTGCACCAGTCTAACCTATCCTAATAATGTAAACATTCTTTAAAGCTGATTTAAATTTAATTAGATGCTCTTAATATTCCACTGTCAAAATATGTTTGCTGATGTAACCAAAGTACCTATGCTTTTGTTTTTGCTACTAAATATTTCAGCATTTGCTAAATTTAGTAAGGGGAGAAGGCAGAGTCTTCCGTGCAGGCTACTCAATAACCATAGCCTTGCAGATTGTAGAAGGGACTTATAAACTGTTAAGCCTATGTCCAGGGCTCAGTCTCACTCCTGAGATGCACGCGATTTTTCTAACCAATTTCTAACCTGTACTTACATCTCTGGCAGTGGTCTCCAGACAATGTGACACAGAGACTTTGGGAGAAGATATAGGCTATTGGATGACTCATTCTTCAAATGTACAAAGTAAAGAATGAGGCTTGGCACATTATCTTTTGAAAGGAAAGAGGGTAAGTACTAGTTTTTAACCTTCTTATATCATTGCAAGCTTGAGAACTACAGGAGCATCTATAACTCTTTGCAGGAGTGGTCCTTTGTGTAAAAATGAACTTTAGTTATTTAATACATTTTTCCAGTAATAAACAAGATATAAAAGATCCAAGACACATGAACCATAACCATGTACAGCTAAAAAATAAATACGTATTTTAGAACCCTTTTTTCTGGAACATTGTTTCCAAAGCCTTTTACTGGAGAGGCATATTTATAAACCAGTTAGTAACTAGGTGATTGGCTGAGATTAACGGTTGCTAACTGATTAGTTACCAATTACTCTAGATAAAATGATCAAATCACTTGTTTATTTCAGGCTTCGTAGCAATAAAAAATCTATCACTCCTTTAAAAACATGGTGCATAGAGGCATCCCCATAGTCAGTAACTAAATTGGAGACATTACATGTTTCAGGGTATGTCTCCAGCTGCCCTGGCATCTGTTTCAGCTCCCTGCCTTCCCTTTCCCCTCAAATCTTTTGAGTTCTTTGCGTAGAGGTAGGTCTTAGCAATGCCAAATCCTGGATTTACTTTTAGAAACTGAAACAGCAGGAGCTTACTGAATTTCACCTTCAGGGGTATCATAGATGTTTGCAGCTTCTCAGGTCTATTCATCATCTCCTCTGCAATGTCCTCACTTAGACCGCCCACTAAGGCTCAAGAAAGTTAAGTGTTTAAACTCAGCACACCACCAAAGGGATAAAAACTACTATTATGTTTCAAATACGTTAGTGACTCAAAACCATGGAAGCTCCAACCATATCAAAATGTGTCGCAGTATATTAATTTCAAATAGGACAACAAGGAGTTTAAGAAACAGCCTCCTATCAAACCAATCCTGAGACAGGGCACAATCTGAAACAGTCTAATGCAGTGGTTTTGTGAAGACCTCATACCCTCTTCGTGGGCCAGAGTTCAAAATTTAAGGCTGAAGGGGTCAAGGTCAAAATGTCATGTTACATGAGAAGAGAAAGAAAAGAAAAAGAAAGCATTTACATGAATTTAGGGACCTCAGCCCTCCCCTCATAGATGTAGGTATATTCTTTGTAATGGCAATTGTGAACGGTTCAAGGAGCCGTTGCCTTGTTAAAATGGTCCACCTCTGAAATTTTATAACCCAGATAACTTCCATCATGTTATACACAAAAATTTTACTCCTAAACTCAATAATTGGATAGATGCAGAAACTTGTCATTTTGTTATAAATAAGACAGGAAATATTCACGTAAGGCAATTTTGATGTTATCATGACTACTACTACTATATTCCAAGACTGTACAATATTAATAAATAAGAGTCCAGGTATATAGAAAATTATCAAACTATGCTCATCTAAAGGCAGACTGGCAGAACCAGATCACCTGGCAAAAGCCATCTCGTTCAAAGATTATTTTTAAAAGAAAATCTAATGTTCCAGGTACCTGTTTACCCAAGTTCCTACTCCTAGTAAGTGCTAATATAGAGATTTCTAATTTTCCAGTTAAAAATACTTAATCTACTATCAAATGTGAGAGCATAATCGATTATTATATAACTGTCAAATAATTAAATCACTCCCAGAGAGAGCATCTTCAGAATGACTATTCTTTGACTATCAAGGACTTGGGCCTTCCATGCCTTCTTACCGTTTAAGAACTTCAACTTCCAACCTAGGTGTTGAATGTTTTCTTTTGCAGTATGAGGGAATATGGACAAAGCTCAAGAGGGAATGACTTTTTCCAGTTCCCACAACCACTTATCTATTTAAAACAAATATTTCACAGATTGAAAAACTGATACTCTAAGAAAATGACTCTGAAAAAGCCAAGACAGCATGGTAATGATGGAGTTGGAAGCTTGACCCCTGAGATAAGCTGCTTTTCCAGCTCTCTGCACTAGTAACTTCACCTTTTCAGATCCTACCTGTTCTTTGGTGCTGCATATGGTTTTCTGCTTCTTAAACAAATTCAAGTTATCTTCACCATCCCTACCACTCCCTTTGTTTCCATGACTACATAACTGAGCACAAGGAAGGCCTAGAGATTAGAGTCAGTCCAGGACTTACTGAGTTCAAACCCACTTAAACATAAAAGAGTGTAATCTACACCAGAATGTTTGAATTCAATGGTCATAAAGACAAAGTATTAAAAATGAATTATAGGCCAACAACAGTGATGTTATGAATACATTAGTATTGACTGATTCTCTTTTTTCCTGGTGATTGATGCATCAGGCAATAGCATTGGTTTAAATTTCAGTTGTAAAAGAAGTTAAATAGAAGGAATCCTTTTTAGCAAATACATGAATATAGTCAATATCTTCTTCCTGTAGCCCACTGTGCCACCAACGACACATCGGAGATCCTCAGAAGATTACAACCTCCATGCCTCTCTGGAGGACCTGACTCAAAAGTGGGTGAGAGGACCCTGCTCAGCCACCTGTGTGCATGGTAATGTTCACAGCCCAGGGCAAGGATGGCTACTGCCTTACTCCATGCAAGATGTGGTGGGA
The DNA here is from genome assembly GCA_004024745.2 of Catagonus wagneri. Lineage (NCBI taxonomy): Eukaryota > Metazoa > Chordata > Mammalia > Artiodactyla > Tayassuidae > Catagonus > Catagonus wagneri. The sequence continues at coordinate 18,798,292 of PVHT021183518.1, read as the reverse complement.
CCTGGTGCCCAACCTCAGACAGAGGGCAACAGGCAGGTTGTCTAGGCAGATTTAACTGGATTCTTTGCTGATAAAATTCAAGGAATTCACCATTTTTGGACTTTTTCTTATTTGGGAAGCTCTGAGAAAGAATCCACTTTCAAATTCATTCAGGTTGTCCACTCAGAGGTCTCTGATCCTTACCTTCGTCCATCTTTAATCCAGCAACAGGGCTTCAAATATTTCCCATTCTTCAAATCTCTCTGATTTCTCTTCTGTTACAAGCGAGGGGAAAAAAACCTCTGCCTTTATAGGGCCAATGTGATTTGATTAGTCCTATAGATAACCTCCCTGTCTTAAGGCCAACTGATTACCAAACTTTTGCCATGTAATGTAACATAGTCATTGGAGTACATCTAGGCAAAGGTCATGGGACCATCCTAAAATTTTTACCTATTACAGTTAGAAATATGTTCAAATGGCATTTGGAAATACCATTCTAGAATTTAGAAAAATGTTAGGGCTATAAATCTAAATTTCACATCCATTACCTTTAGATGATAGATTTATAACATATAAACACATGGACAAAATAAGCTACTACTGGTTTAACAGTACCTTTTACCATAGAATTTCAAGACACGAATACACAGGGCAGTGCTTTGTGTGTTGGATATTGCTGACATTATCCCTAAGCGTAATACTGGATTACTTTGACTTTCCATTTAGGAAGTTCAATTCCAGTTTCTTTAAATTATTCTAGAAGGTACAAAAGGACTAGATGAAATTTCCTGGACTCCAACCATTTCAACATAAAAAGGAACCAACCTAACATACGAAAATGAATTTCTGTGTGTATACATGTGTGTAAGTATTAAAATATATTTTACTACTTTTTTTCAGTAAATGAGTGGGCTACACAGCATTAAATACATCCAATTAATGCATTTATCCAAAAAGAACATTTAACTTTCAGTCACATGTCTCTTCTATCAGAATTCAGATAATTTCCTACAGAGAAAAACAACAGGAATTTGATATGCATCTTTATTGGTTTAGAAAGCTCTGGCTTTTATTTAAACCTAATTCAGAAACAAAAAGACCTTTACAGCTAAATTTTCCTCTGTGCCTGTGAATTAGATTAGGAGAAAACAGCTGTCTTATTCAGTCACTTCTCCTCTTCTCTTTCCTCACATTTTCTCTTGGAAAATTTATCTCTGCCCTCACTAGAGATTCACACTCTCGCTTTGCAGATGGCTTTCTCAAACTGTCAGCAAAGAACAGCATTAAAGACTTGATCAGAGAATTAACAAGGCCATAAATACCCCTAGCACTAGGGATTGGGGATGTGCAAACCAAGAAGGAACCGGCCTCTCTGTGACTTCTCAGGGATGCCCAGCCCCTGGAATTCAGACCTTCACCCTGCCACTTTATCTCAGGCGCATAGAGTATTTGACTAAACTCAGCAAACCTATTTTGAGTGCCTACAACACAACACACATATACACACATTATCCCTCTTACTCTTCCTTCCGTATTTACCAATAAAAATCTACTTAATATGTGGAGTACTGGGTTTAAACATATTACGTGTGTGCACACACAGAAAAAAAAAAAAAAAAAACACAGTGAATGCTCTAAGATTCCACATTCCTACCATTAAAATGTGATATATTGCATTTTTGTGTCAGTCCATTCAGCAGCAAATGAAGGTATATGTTATGAATAACAGTGGATTTCACATGGACTTTTTTCAATCCAGGAGAAAGGTATGTTGTCCCCAGATGCTTATTTTATCTCAGATTTCTGTGAGCTATAGTTTGCTAAGATTTTAAAACAACAGATGATAAGTACAAGGAGCCCTTGATAATAATGGCAGTGTATGTTACAGGTCATCTCACTCCACATGCAAAAGCAATCTTGTAAGAGATGAAACACAATATTGTAATTAGAAACAGACAGATTCAATAAATATTAAGCAGTAAAAAATATTATTCGTTTATCCATTTCCTTCCCAGTAACACCTGCAATTCAGGCTCATTCTAACATCTGACCCATGAAATTAAGATGATCAAGAGTTATATAGAGAGAAGATGGAAATAATTTAACAGTCACGGCTTTCTGAAATTCCTGTATGCTTTTTGCAATTGCAAGTTGATCTCCTTCATCCCTCCCTACAACTGAACAGTAAACAAGAAATAACTGGCAGAGGGCCTAATGAACACATTTCAGTGAATCCCATTTATAATTCTATAAGTTAAATTGTGTTATTTTGATAGAATCAGGCTTCAGGATCAGGTGTTCCAGACAATCCTAACAAATACAAATTTTAAACTATTTTGCGTATATTTCCTGGTTATTTACAACTTGTTTGACCAAACTGAGCATTTCTTTTAGTTGAATTGACCAAATCGGTCAAGTTAGTCCAGTATCCTGATTCTCCGCTTTTGTCCTTTAGAGAAGACTTCCTTCACTCCATCATAAAGAAACTTCAATAAACTCTATCTTTAATTAAGTCCAACTAGTCTTCTACTAGTCTCAATTTTTGCCTCCAGGCAGCCTGAAGCAGCAGGAAGTAGGCCAAACTAACTCTCTGCCAGCTAATCTGATAAATTAATCTGACAGAGATGAATGCCTTTTTACAGAGGTTGCCACTTTGTCTTCTGGAAAATGGATGCTAAAAGCAGCCCAGGGTCTGGATATTGAAATTACTTCAGTCCCTTCTCAATGAAAGTTGACCTTAAAAAACAGTCTGCCTTACATGACCCTCATGGAATTCTTCCTTAAATATTTTTTCATAAATAATAATAACTACAATATTACATATTATTTACTCATACAGTACCATTTATCATTAACATTGTTTATCATTAATAAACAATAATGATAAAACACAGTTCCATTTCTTTTTTTGTCTTTTTGTCTTTCAGGGCTGCGACACAGCATATGTAAGTTCTCAGGCTAGAGGTCAAATTGGAGCTATAGCCACTGGCCTATATCAGAGCCAGGATCTGGGCCGCATCTGCAACCTACACCACAGCTCAGAGCAATGCCAGATCTTTAACCCACCAGGGATCAAACCTGCATCCTCATAGATGCTAGTCGGGTTCGTTAACCACTGAGCCACGACAGGAACTCTCATAGTTCCATTTTTAAAAATTTTACCAGAATTAGGCATTGTACATATTCCTTAAACTCTAACCTATCTATAAATGAGTTAAAGTCTCATTCAGCTTTACAGAAGTCTACTGACAGAAAGAAGTGCTACTAAGCTGATAAATCACCAGAATTTTTTCCAGGGCTTGATTTAGGGAATTGCTTCCATCTGTAAGTGGCAAACTTATTCCCTCCTAGAAAATTCTCCCTTCTTCTAAAAACTAAAAGTATCCCTGGAGTACTTTAAGAACAGACAGCTGGCCTCAGGGCTTCTAATGCTTTTATAAGTTATAACTCTCCTCAGAGGCCCTAGGGTCGAGTGCATCCTGGTAATTTGCAGCCTTGCTGGTCACCATTCCACCTGCTCAACTCCAGGCAGGTGCAAGGCATTTCTAACCCTGCTCAGCAGCGATTCTGATCCTCGTTGTGTTAAAGCCTTGGGGGGGTGTCTGTATCAGAAGATAATAGCTCATATATACCCAGGTCCCCAGTGTCATACCAAACTAAGGACATAGCATAGAAAGAAAATAGTTAGAAATCTGGAAAAGGTGAACAAAGATGAGTTGAAAGGACAAGAGTAAGTCAAAGGAGAGTCAAGGATTCTATCCTAGGTCAAGGTTGCCAAGGGGGCGGGGGAGGGGTGGGGGAGGGGTGGGAGGGAATGGGGATAACTACTGCTTTAATGATGGAATAGCAAGGAGCTCCAACTGTATTGCACGGGGAACTATATCTATTTACATGTGACAAATCGATATATGTACATGTAATCGGGTCACCACATGGTGCAGTTGGAAAATCTGACAGAAATCTGTAAACCGGCTATAATGCAAAAATTAAATAAAAATAAAAAATAAAAAGACTGAGTCAAAGTCAAGGCTGGAAATGTAACCAGGGATCATAAAGAAATGAAGGCAGGGCAAGGCAGTGGGTTCAAGGGCATGGAAAATCAGACAGACCTGAGGATGAGGAAACCTGGGTTTTAATTTCACTCTACTCTGGGTCTCAATTTCCATATCTATAAAATGAAATACTGAAATGACATCCTATCAATCATTTAGACACTGTGAGTCTATGAAGACCACGCAAATAGTCAAATTCACACTCACTGCACTACAGACCAAAGCACAACACTGAGCTGGAGCCAGTTAACTATTCAGATCAAATATAGTTGAAAACTATAGCATTTTGAAAACAAGTAAAAGCCTGCCTCAGACAGAATCTCTCATAGGCGTCTTTTTAATCTGCATCCTTCCAGACACTCCACTAGCCATTATAGAAGGTCCTAGAAATAAAAATCATGCTCCTCTCCCTCTAGGAGGTTGCATCTTTGATGAAGGAAAAGGTTCAGGCAACTGAATATTCTCTGTGTCTTGAAGAACAACCTGAACTTCTTAAGCTTCTTCAAAGTTGTTGGGGGTAGGGTGGAGTGACTGAGGGAAGAGCTCTAGCCCTAAAAATGATCCCAGTGTCACCATGGTGATTTGCAAGCCTGCTCAAAATCCATACAAAAATGTACAGTTTAATTCGTTTATATCTTAGAACTTGGTTGAAAACTTTATTGTCTTTTTATTTCTTTCCCAATATAGAGAAAATTCACATTTTATTAAACACCTAGAAAATAAAGGAGAATAAAACAAAGAAAAAAGCCACTCAGAGTCCTACCAACCAAAGATATATGTACCTATATATATATATTGTACAGAAAAATAATAACTGAAATGGCAAATGTAAGCACTAAAGGCACTCATGGGAGAGAGCCCAGGACTTCTCTAATTACAGTGCCTGAGGTCCACATGGTTGATCTGCTCTAGACAGGTTGCTTTCCAAGGAAACACGCAGCAGGTGCTAAGTTCCAATCCTAGCAAAATCAAGCAGAAGCTTGGGTTTATCTGGAATTTCCAAATGTCCGAAGCTTAAAACCCTTCCATTAACCTTTGTAGCCCCTGCCAGCCTCCAAGTACATTATATTGATTGGATCTTACAAAAAATCTAAACTAGAGTGTAGCCTCAGATATCATGCCTGGAATATAGTGAGATACCATTGGGCAAATATTTCAAGTCTAGTTCAGAAGTGGGTCCTGCCCAATAGAAGGCAGTCAATACTATAAACTTAAAAAGACATTTATCCCCTTAACTGTTAATCAAGAAGCCATTGAGCTTATACTCTAAGAGTGGGAATGAGCAGAAGCCATGAGTTCAGATTTAAGGCAGGATCAAAGGCTGAGAGGCCTGAAATAGAGTTTGGATCCAATCCTGTGAAGATGGAGCTATGAGGAAGAAAATAGTTTACAGCCCACTTCACTTTTATCCTAAGACTGCAGTGCTGAATATGGCCACAAGAATGTCAGAGGCAAATTAATTCAGCTCCTGACTGGCGTAGAAAAAGAAGCTAGGATTTCACGACATCAGGTGAGAGTTTCCTGAGTTTTCAGAGTTTTTCAACACTGGTTTCACTGTTTTTTTTTCCTTCATGGTATTCCCCTCTTAAAGCAAATAAGAAGTTGCCCAGTTATACAAGTGGCAACAAAACTCTAGAATCAGAAAAAAACAGAGACCTCTGGATTCCAAATTCATTGTATTTCTATTGGTCCAAGATCCCACTTAGAAACTTAGAAAATATCTCCACTGAGAATCTCATCATCTTTCACAAAATGCCCACTTGTAAGCTTATCAGCCACAATATACCAAAAAGGAAGTTTTACAAAAAGAATTTTTTATTTTATACTTTTTAACAAAGCAAGGAATCTGATATTGTGAAACAGAGAAATCAGACTAGTTTAAAGGCAACAGTACCTTAAAATTAAAATAAGCTAGCCCCAGAATCATTCACAACTACTTGGGTTAAAGACCTTTTAATTTTGGGATCTGCCGTCTACCAAATCCCTTTTTCCAGAAAGTCAGTAAGTTGCCCTCAGATAAGAATAATGACCACTTATGTTTCCTCTATGTGCAAGTGCAGCCATTGTCAGCTACCTGCTTTCTGCTGGTCAGGAGCCTCTCACTAATAAGTTTCACCTTTCTTTCTTGTTGGAGCCATTGGTCCTCTGGCATGTTGATTTTGCTTATCACAGAGAGAAGTTTATAGTTTCCTCCAACTCCCACAAACAGCCCACACAAAATACTGGGCATTGAAAATTTGGTACTGAAATCTGGGACTTTTCCTCTACTCTTTTTCACACAGGATCATAGACAGCACCCACGCTTTCTAAAGTGAGCCAATGCCTTTAATTCCGTAAGATATAATCACTGAAGTCTCACAACTCTACTGGAGATGTCAAAGATACTATCTACTCCACCATACCTCTTCTTATGAGGTGAGTTGTGTTCACCTCACAACTTAGGTATCATCACATAGCCCTTCTCCTTCCATATCACGGCAAAATTTATTAGAACTAAAGTGATCACATGACCCAAACTGGGCCAAATTCTTTCTCATGGGAATTTGGAACTGGGACACACAACCTTGCCAGTCTTTTCTGGGTACATGAACATGGTGGTCATATAGTCCACTTTCTATAATTATAAGAGTAAATAACTCTGAAAAAAAACGAGGAAATTGGTGGATACAGAGTTGAGATGCAATGCAAGATGCACAAGACAGAGAAATCACCACAACTGAACTTGGGCTCATGTTACACACTCAATGTGGGTCACACCTGGGGGGCTGTGTTCATTGTGCTCTTTCAAGCACACAGGCTAAGGGGAGATTTATCTTGACACATGCTTTCCAGATCACTGAGACAGGAAAAGGAAAGGTAGAAAATTGCATACCAGCTCTAGTTTCCACCTCAAAGTAACAATGTCACATCTGCTTACATTTCATTAGCAATACCAAGCCACACAGCTCTAACTTCAAAGGGTGTAAGAAAGTAAAATCCTACCATGTTCCCAGAGGGAAGAAAAATTTAATATGACTTCCATTCCATCCTTAAGCTTTCTCCTCTCCAAATAATATATAACCAATATAAGACATCTTTGCTTGGTTCCCTGCTCTTCTTTGAAATTGTTCTTACACGGTCACTAGTGACTGATGTGTTGCTAAATCCAATTAATACTTTTCAGTTCTTATTTTTCGTATTCTTACACCTCTCCCTCTCCCTTCTCCCCTACCCCCAACATGTGCTGTGATAAATTCTTCCCTAACTTCATAATTTCTCCAAGGATACCACTACTTCCCTCCACTATCCTTACCCATTTCTTCTCCTTTCACTTCTTATTTACATCCACACATCCAGGCTCTCCATGTAGCCCATTTAAATATGTTCCTCCTTATTCCTTAGTGAATTATACCACCATTCCTAGCCACACAAATAAAAAAATCTGGGAGTCATCCATAGCCTCCGTCTTTCCTTCTATCCCATATATCTTTGGTTATCAGGTCCTCACTAAGATTTCTCACTTGGGTTTACAACAGCCTCCTAAAGTTTCTCCTGCCACCAGCATTAGCTCATGAGTCTTATTCTGCACAAAGGATTAGGGTTACATGTCACTCACTTGCTTAAAAACCTTAACGGTTTCTAAATCCCTTAGATTATTGCCCAAAATCCTTCTAGTGCTTTATAAGATCTTCAATATCTGCCCATGATTACTTCACCAGTTATATTTATTGCCGTGGCTGTCTCCCTCTGAGTTACGCTCTGAATTACCTCTGTTTCCCAGAATGGGCCCTGATGATTCAAAACTCCATGTCTTTCATCATGTAATATTTAACAGGCACCTTTCCTTCCGATTCAGGTTAACTCCTCTGAGACTTAGCTCATCTATCATTCCTTCCAGGAAATCTTCACTGATCCTCCTCATCCTGAACAGAATCTCCCTGCTATGTGCTGTGAGAAAAACTTGAGATTACCTCAGTCTCAACAGTAGCTTATTACAACTGTGTTTTTCTATCCAACATTTCATCTTTCTTCCCTACTATGAATTCCATAAGGAAAGACTCAGTTTTACTGATATTTGGACACTCCAGGTCTAATACAATGCCTGGCACATATTAGGAGCTCAAAAAATTCGTATTAAGTGAATGAATTAAGCCCTATTAAAACCACATATTCTTATGACAAAGTTCTGGAATAGGACTCCAGGAGGCAGAAAGCAAGGAGGAAAAATATGACATATATATTACCTATATAATGGCCTATATAATTACCTCCACAAAGTACTACCTAGCAACGCTGCCCTCTCCTAGATCTCTGGACAGTTCATGCTGCCCTTTGTCCTTCTGTGACACCTCCCTTTCTTTTACTTTTGAGATTCAGCTTGAGGGACAAGAGACTTATTTTGTACTAACAGTTCATATTCCTTAGACTCATGTGTTAACTTGTTCTTATAAACATATCTACTGAAGGCCTATGTGTTGGTTTCCCTGGAGATGTAAAATTCCTGCCCTCAAGGAATTATAGCCGAAGCAGGAAGCTAAGGTCTCAGTTGAACAGAAAGAGCACTTACTGTAAACAAACAGCACTGTAAAATACAAAAGAACTTGAGAGCTGAACTCTGTACATCTCAGTCTGAGTCTCAGCTCTTGCCTAATATCACAAAACACATGACCAGCATTTACCTCTCTTTTCTATTACTCCATTTTCTCTTTTGCAAAGTGTATAAAATAACATAATGTTAAAAGATAAAATGTAGTATATGACAATAATAATCACTCATATGACGTTTAATTGATATGAAGGTGCTTTATAATAATAATTACTGCACACTTTATTGCACAAACTCTCATAGTAAGAGTTTCATTCTTAATTTTATTTAATTCATATAATAGCCCAATGTATCACCATAATCTCCATGATTCAGATGAAGAAATAATAGTTGAGAGGGGTTACATAACTCATTGAACATCACATAGCTGGCAAGAGCAGAACCAGGATTCAAACCACAATTTGTTATCACCCAGAAGGCCGGGAATGCTAATTATTATACTACACTGCCTAACTTCAAACTGTTGTGTAAATATAATCTATGTACTAATTTGTTCATATATAAGCTCTATGATGTAGGGCCCCTGCTGTAAATGAAAGTTGCCAATTAACCAAATAGTTTAGATTTTCCGTCTGTAAAATGAGTGGGCTCGATCACATTAAATGACACACTGTGTATCAAGCACTCTGCACAGCACAGAGTGGGTATTCAAATACTTGCTATCATTACTGTTATTAGATTGTTGCTAAGTTCCTTTCTCTGTCACTTTCCTATAACTCTGTGACATTTCATCCACATACAATTTTATCAAAGGGCTTAGGGTAAAAAAGCATGGGATTTATAGCAGATGATATAAAACTATAAACTAGGCATTTATTTATGAAAGCCCTAAAGGCATTGATAGTTTTGGGGACTCCAAGGAACTCATGTTCAGATAAGCCACCACAAATATCCAGGAAACCTGTTGCCATTTTGTAGGTGCTGAGAATTTGCTCCCAACTTTTTAAAACAGCCCAGACTCAGAAAAAATTCTCCAATTAAGAGCACAATACGTTCATGTTTTTCCCAGTGGACTCTATGCTACAGAAAGTGTAATTGCACATTCTGTGTATCTAGTAGGAAGAGGGCAACAGAATTGGTCTAATGAAACCACCCTATGCCAAGAGCACTAAAGTGCTTTTAAAAACTAGCTATGAAATTCTCATTTGTAGTAGACTATGGATCACCATCATCCTTCTTGTATAATAAGCTCAGCTTATGGGCTACAACAAACCAAGCAGAGATAAACAAGCATTGCTGTCCACTTGGAGAGATAGACAAGTATCCAGGGAGTAAGTCAAGATTTTAGGGCCTGATATGTGTCAAAATCTAGGGCATACAGGATGAGTCATGATTAAAGTTAATTCTGTATAGGAGTCTGAAAAGATGAGTTAAAACATTATTCAAGGTTCTTTAAAACAAGGTTCTTTAAAGCCTAGTTAATCCTCACAACCATGGGGCACAGGTATGATCAACCTCAGTTTATAGATGGGGAAACTGAGCTTCAGGGAATTCAAGTAACTTGTTAGAGTTACAAAATTAATAAAAGAGTCAGAGGAATGGAAATAATTAAAAGTAAACAACTATTATCTGAATTTTTTTAACAATTTAAACAATATGATATGGGAGAGTAATTGGAGGCAAGGGTAATATTAAGCCACATGGAGTATCTAATAGCTACACACTGTTATATAACAAATTACCACAAAATTGGCATCTTAAAATAATACCTACTTATTATCTCTGTTTTGTAGTGTAGGAGTCTGGGCATGGCTTAGCCAGGCTCTCTTCTCAGGATTTTCTGAACCATCAAAGTGTCAGCAGAACTATATTCTCACCTACACTTCACTATTTACTTTCAGATACACTCAGGTTGTTGGCAGAATTTTTCTTCTTGCAGCTATAGAATTGAGGTCAAGCTTCTTGCTGGTCTATGGAGGGAAGCCAGTCTAAGTTCCTTGCCATGGACTTTCCCAATATGGCAGCTTATTTCATTAAGTCAGTAGGGAAATTCTCTAATCAGATTCTTAAATAATGTAACATAATCATGCAAGACATATTCCATTCTCTTTGCCATATCCTGTTGGTTAGAAGCAAGTCACAAACCCATCTATACTCAGAGCAGGGGGATGGACAAAGTCAAGAATATCAGCAAGCAAGAATCATGAAAGGTCATCCCAGAATCTTAAAGAGTTTAAAGATTCTATCCAATAATTTTACAAAGCCTTAATTTAACCAAAATGTACTAGCCTAAGCAGAGTTCTACAATGTATGTATAAAATTGAAACATCTGGGCAATATAAGAGAAAACAAAATTCTATTATTGGTTGTCCCACATACAAACAAATATTTAAAAGACAAACTAATTTTACTTATGTATTTTTCATCTTCTTGCAGGCAATTCTGAGATGAAGCAGAGCATCCTGAAGGGCATTCTGTGGTTATACTAATGCTAGTATTACCTTTTACTTTTGCTCTTCTAGAATTTTGCTGATTTCACCATTTTAATCAAACCCTAATAGAATACTGGTTCCACAGTGATGTCCCCTCCTCTAAAATTATGCTGGAGAAAAAAGTTCTAAATTTTATTATCTAAATCATCTTAGAATTTTAATTTAGTTTTTATTATTTTAAGATTTTTTTTTATTTTTCTACTATAGTTGATTTACAATGTTCTGTCAATTTCTGCTGTATAGCAAAGTGACCCAATCATACATATATATATATACAAATATATATATATATATATATATATATACTTTTTCTCACATTATCCTCCATCATGTTCCATCACAAGTGACTAGATATAGTTCCCTGTGCTATACAGCAGGATCTCACTGCTATCCACACCAAACAACTAGTGTATTTAAATTACTGCAGCCTCATAACAACCTTAGCACATACAATGGCTGTTTCTCTTTTTTTTCTTTTTCTTTTTGTCTTTTTGCCTTTTCTAGGGCCGCACTCATGGCATATGGAGGTTCCTAGCCTAGGGGTCCAATTGGAGCTGTAGCCGCTGCCATATGCCACAGCAACACGGGCTCCAAATCGCGTCTGCAACCTGCACCACAGCTCACGGCAATGCCGGATCCTTAACCCACTGAGTGAGGCCAGGGATAGAACCCGCAACCTCATGGTCCTAGTCGGATTCGTTAACCAAGGAGCCATGACAGGAACTCCTGTTTCTTTTTCTTTTTCTTTTGTCTTTTCTAGGGCCACACTCGTGGCATATGGAGGTTCCCAGGCTAGGGGTCTAATCGGAGTTACAGCTGCCAGCCTACACCATAGCTACAGCAACATGGAATCCGAGCCGTTTCTGCGAACTACACCACAGCTCACAGCAACGCCAGATCGTTAACCCACTGAGTGATGCCAGGAATTGAACCCGCAACCTCATAGTTCCCAGTTGTATTTGTTAACCACTGAGCCACGATGAGAACTCCGTTTCACTTTTTTAATCTCAGCTTAGTATATATCAAGTTATGTGGTAACATAACAGCTTCTGACAGGAAGTGGCAATCCTATGAGTAACTGAAGCCTCAAAGTCCCATACACTTCTACACTGAGAAACTACCTACTCTGATACCTGCTATCCTCTAATTATCTTCAGATAATTTGATAATTAAATTAGATGAATGGTACCCCAAAGAACTTCAAATCTTCAAGGAAAGATTTTCATTCCTGTAAGTACATTCTAAAGAATATTGCTTGGGAAAAAATAGATTTATAAAGGGAATTTGGAATTTTAAAAATATCACTGCACTGATCTTCTTCAAATTTCCTGGATGCAGAAATCATTTTACCAGAAGAAAACTGTCAGGGTGTTGAGAATTAAGGGAAAAAGCCTAGGATCTGAGATTAGATTACCCCTGAAGTCTGATCCTAAAATTTCTGCATTTGCTTACTTTCCCTTTTTTTTATAAGAGTTGAATAAAACTCATCACAGGATTTTTATAAAAATTTAAAGAGATTTTTATGATAATTAAACATAAACATAAAAAATAGACATAAAGTATGTAAGATTGTGAGTGGTACCAGAAGATTTTAAAAATCTATTATAGCTCTTTATATCTTAAAGTTGGATAGCACTAGACAGATAGCCCTACATCTGCAGATGGTGTTTTATCTATTAAACTGGTTGTTCACTTGGCAATTTCTCTCATTCTCTCATATTTGGCCTAGCTGCATCCACGACTTGATTCCTTTTTCTCCTACCTTTCATGAATTCTGATAACCCTTTCCACCACTATTCTCCTTTATCTACTTCCATTCCCAAAACATCCAAGGAAAGTTCTTCTCACCTGGCCTTAGCCATGCTCACTTGGAAAGCCATCTGCTGCCTCCATCAGTCATTGTTAGGCAAGGCCCACAACTTCCAAAGGAAATTCCCTCCCAAAAAAACCATGAAAAGATGGTTTTCATTGGATTCCTAGGGAAAATTAATCTGAATTTTGTAGTGGCAAAAATAAAGCCTACTGTTATTCGTGAGTTGTTTTGAGTAGACAGTATATATTTTATCCTGAAGTATGTTTATAAGATAGTATCAGGAAGTAGAAGAGAGACTCCTCGAACAAGAAAGCCCTTTAATTACAAAGAAAGCAGGGCTTTTTGATGAATTAAAAGACTAGATTCTAAAATGGCCTTCAATCTATTCGAGCAGATATAACAAAATATAAAATACCATAGCCTGTGTGGCTTAAAAAACAAACATTTCTCATAGCTCTGGAAGCTGGGTATTCCAAGACCAGGGTGCCAGCAGATCTGGTGTCTAATGGAAGCCCACCTCCTGGTTCAGGACAACCAACTTCTCACTGTGTTCTCACACATTAGAAGGGTCAAGAAATACTCCGTGATCTCTTTTATAAGGGTGCTAATTCCATTTATGAGGGCTCCATCCTTATGACCTAATCACCTCCCACAAGACTCACTTCCAGTTACCTGACACTGGGGATTAGGTTTCAACAAATGTATTTGAGGTGACATAAACATTAAGTCTATAGCACCTTTTGACTAAGTGAAATAATGATAAGCTGGGATTGTGTAAAGTCTGTTGAATGTATAGATCAGCCATTCCCCACAAAAAAAAAAGAGACAAAAAGAGAGTATAATAAAAACATGCAGAGCAGTGGTTAAGCACTTTGAAGTCAAACAGACCTGACTTTGATCTCCTTGAATATAATTAACTTTGGACGAGACACAAAAACTCTCTAAACTGGATTTTCCTCTAGAAAATGTAAGTAATAATAATACCTACTTCATAGCATTATTGAAAGTATTAAATGTGATAATATATTCCATGGCATTCATCATAGTGCCAGGAAAAGTTCTATTATTATTTTAAATGATCTTAAGGAATATTTATTTGGCTTTTATGGAATCTAACCAGTGGGTAGAAACCATAGATATTTATGGCTATACTGAGTAAGACCTATCAGACACTGCTATGACTAGAAGCTACAGTACCTGCATAAAGGACAAATAATTTTGAAGTGTTTTAAGATATTACTTTACAATACTCTTGTTTGAATTTTCAATGTATCATTTATTTAAAACACTTGCTAAGGTAATGAAAAGTCTTTGAAATAGCAAATATCATGATCTTTTTATCATGGTCATATTAGAATTTCTGCCTCTTCTATGAAGAAAATAAACCAATTTTGAAAATATTTTTGTGTGGTTTTTAGTTTAAAAATATCTTAGCCATATAGCAACAGCGCCAGGAAACCTCTGTGAATAAGAAAGACAATGGGTTTCACAGAGTTAATGCAGTGATTAGAACCACACTAACAGAACTGGGAGAGGAAACAGTTGTAGTAATGTGCTTTAAGTAATTTTCCATCACAACTTTGTCTCTTTATGCCGGATTCACTCACCTTTTTATTAGTTCTGTGCCAGATGATTTTTTTAATATTCAAATGGAGGGGCCACCTACATCCAGGGCATACTTTAGGATATTTGAAGGACTGCTTTTTACCCACTTTTCCAGTTTTCACACTCTTGGTCCCTCACTGGGATCCCAGTCACTAGACTCCTCTGTACTCCCTTCTCCTGACTTTTACTCAACACTTGGGCTTTAACTTTTATATATGGTTGTAGATTTAATTTAAGACCCAAGATCTCAGGCCCTGGAATTCCTACTTTCACTCAAAGCCAGACTGACCGAGCACTCCTCTTCCTTTAGAAGAACGCAGATAACAATAAACTCAAGATGACATTATTAAATATCATGTGATAGGCATGGACAGAAAGAATGTTGCTAGTAAGTCCTATTCTGTCATTATTAAAGTTTAAAGGAACTTTAAACATTTACAACAAACTACACGGTGTTATGGGGACATGCCCAAGCTGAAGATGAGTCCTTTGTCCTAGAGGAGTACACTATCTTCTTGGGGAGATCAGATATAAGCATAGAGTCTGAGAAAAATCCATACAGTATTTAAATAAGATTTCATGACAATTGAGAATTTATGCTTCTGGCCATGTGTATGTGCCAGCCTGAAACAACAAAAATGACAAAATATTTTTTCATTGTTTTCACGACCTGGGATATCAGACGATGAGGAAAAGTGATCACTGAAAGACAGAAAACCAATAAAGCGATAGCTATAGTTGCTCTTGCTTATTTCCTTAAGGAAATTTCAAATCATGGAGAAGGGAGACGGAATCTAAGCAGAACAAAGTACACCCTGCAACTTGAGGATACAGAGACATAAGTCTGTGAAGAATATGAAGGTTTGAGGACAATGTACCAGAGAAAAGAAAGATTCCTATGCTTGCAAAAGGACCCCTCAGTGTTCAGCTTAGTAATAATCAGCAAATGTTTGTGAGAAAACCACTTGACACTGAACAAAGAATAACACAAAAGGATTAGAGGTGAGAGAGCCCAACACTCACATAAGGCCAGGAATGGCACATGTTACCACTAACCAGACTGAAAAGCCTCATGATTCATTGAGATTTGGGTGAACTACACAGAAGGATTTATTGCCTCATTAGTGGGAATAATTCTTAGAATAAGCACTACCACAGCTACAACTAAAAAATCATAAATTCAAGACATAAAGAAACCACACTCTTCTAAATAACTTAAATGTTTTACAGAACAAAATACAATAATATTTACAATAACAAAAAAATGTTTTTCTAAACTTAAAGATTATTTCTATAAATATCAATCAAGGTAATATTTACAACATATGGAATCCAATAACAAATTACCAGAGCCCCCACAAAAAAACAAGAAGATAAATAAATTTCAAAATGCAGTCAATGCCAAATTACTCAAGTTGATGCATATGTTGAAATTAGATTAGAAAACGACACTAAAACAGTTATTCACCTATAAACCATACATTCAGAAATTTAATATTAGAAGCGGAAGAGAGAGAGAGATCCAAATCAAAATTGTGAAGGTGAAAATACAATATGCAAGGTGAAAACAGAATGAATAAGATTAAGATAAGGTTAGATATTGAAGGAAAAAAAGATTAATGAAATTAAATAGATAGCAATAAAACTATTCAAAATGAATTAAAGAGAAGCTTTTTAAACTAACAGTGCATCCATAAAATGTAGAACAAAAGCAAGTAGATTAATATATGTATAGACAGAGTACCTGGGTTTGGGAAGTGATGGAGGCAGTAGAAAAACAGTATTTGAAAAAATGATGGCTACAAACCTTAAAAATGTAATGAAAAATACAAACCGACTGATCCAAGAGGCTAAAAAACCCAAGCACAAGAAACTAGAGAAAATATTCCAAAGTATATCGTAAACAAACTACTCAAAATCAATAAGGAAAAAATATTAAAACAGAAGAACAAAAAAAGTTGTATTTTTATACAAAGGGATAAAAATAAGAATCACAGCTGATTTCTTATCTGTAAACAATGCAAGAAAAAAACTCAGTGAAAGAACATCTGTCAATCTAAAATTCTTTATCGAGGTGAGGGAGATTGGATTAAGATGGCGGAATAGAAGGACTGGAGCTCAACTTCTCTCCCAAATAACAGCAAAAATACAGCCAAATGCCGAGCAACCTTCAACCAAATGGACTGTAAACTTCCAAAAAAGATATTCTGCTCCAGAAGACACAGCGGAGACCACATCAAGAGGTAGGAGGGGCGATTACGCGATAGAAGCAACCCCATACCTCCCGGGTGGGAAGCCCCACAGACTGGAAAGTAACTGCATCACAGAGACTCAGCTACAGGACTAGAGTTCTGAGCCTCACGTCAAAACCCCACGCTTGGGGATCGGGCACAGGGAGAAAGAGCCCGTGGAGCATCTGGCATTGAAGGCCGGAGGGGCTTGTGTGCAGGAGCTCCACAGGACTGGGGGAAACAGAGACCCCACTCTTGAAAGGCACACACAGACTTTCACGTGCACTGGGTCCCAGGGCAAAGCAGTCTCCAGAGCAATCTGGGTGGAACCTGACTGCAATTCCTG
>PVHT021183518.1:18769160-18780246 GCA_004024745.2 Catagonus wagneri | reverse complement strand
AAATTCTTTATCTAGTGAAATTTTCTTTCAAAAAAGATAAAATAAAGACTTAGGCAGAAAACTGAAAGCATTCATTACCAACAG
Organism: Catagonus wagneri; assembly: GCA_004024745.2. Taxonomy (NCBI): domain Eukaryota; kingdom Metazoa; phylum Chordata; class Mammalia; order Artiodactyla; family Tayassuidae; genus Catagonus; species Catagonus wagneri. The sequence continues at coordinate 18,780,162 of PVHT021183518.1, read as the reverse complement.
GTCACCACTACCATAAATGTTTTTAAAAAGTACTTCAGGCAGAAAGAAAATAATATGAAATATAAATAAAGACCACACAAGGAATAAAGAGAATCAAAAATGGCAATAAATGGAGAAATATTGTTCCTATTGTTTTAAAAAAATTTAAAAGATATTTAAACAAAAACAATAATAAGAGTGAGCATGGTGCATAACAGTTGAAAAATTAAAATGTATGACAACAAAACCACAAAAGTTGGGAGGAGAGAAAAATATGTACACCACTGAAAAGTTCATGTAATATTCATGATGTGGTATAATTTTACTTAAAGGTAGAATACGATAAGTTAAAGATATGTAATATAAAACCTATAGCAACTAGTCTAATAAAGAGCTATTTATTAAGTCAACAATATAGATAAAACAGAATCATAAATATAGTAAGTTAATCCAACAAAAGGAAGATAATGAGGGAAATGGGAATGAGACAAACAAATAGCAAATAGCAAAATGATCACCTTAAACCAAACCATATCAAGAGTTACAAACTGATTTTCTTTTTTTTTTGTCTTTTTGCCTTTATGTAGAGGCATATGGAGGTTCCCAGGCTAGGGGTCTAACAGGAGCTGTAGCTGCCAGCCTTCGCCACAGCCATAGCAAGGCGGGATCCGAGCCACGTCTGCAACCTTCACCACAGCTCACAGCAACGCCGGATCCTTAACCCACTGAGCAAGGCCTGGGATTGAACCCACAACCTCATGGTTCTTAGTCGGATTCGTTAACCACTGAGCCACGAAGGGAACACTACAAACTGATTTTTTCAAGACACAACTATATACTACTATAAGAAACATGCATTAAATATAAAGAAACAAATAGGTTAAAAGTAAAAATATGAACATATATACCATATAACATTAATCAAAATAAAGTTGGATTGTTGGCATTAATATCAAAGTATATTTCAGAGAAAAAACTATTACTAGGGATAAAGAAGACCATGTCATAACTATAGGGGAGTATTAACCAACATGCATAACATTTTTAAACATCTATACACATAAAAACACAGCTTAAAAATGTATAAAAAACTGATAAAATATAAGTTTTAGTTTATATATAAAATATATTTTATATACATATAAAATATATGTTCAATATATATATTTTCTAAACTGATAAAATATATATATATAATATATAATAAAATATACAATAAAATATATATAAAAAACTGATTGAGCTTCCAGGAGAAACAGAAAAATCCAGAATTAGAGTTGGACATTTCTACCCCTCTCCCAATAATTTATAGAATAGACACAAATTAGTTAAGATTTAGAAGATTCGAATAACACTTTCAGCCAACTTGACCTAATTGACATTTATAGAACACTTCGCCAAACAACAGCAGGATACATATTCAAATACACACTGAACTTTTATTTACATAGACCGTATTCTGGACCACAAAATAAGCCTCTATAATAAGATCCAACTTATATGAAATACATTGGTTAATCACAATGAATTAAATTAGAAATCAATAACAGATTGATAAAAATCAATAAAGAGCTGTAGAAAATCCCAAAGTATCAGGAAACTAAAAAACACATTTCTAAATATCCTATGGATCAAAAAACAAATAAAAAATAAAAGTGAAATAATTCATCACCAGCAGATCATCACTACAACAAATGATTTTTAAAAAGTCCTTCAGGCAGAAAGAAAATACCAAATATAGAGAATGAGTCCAAAGGTGTATGATACATTTTCATTGCTCTTCAAACCCCACACACATGAAATAAAAATAAACAAATACAAAAAATATTACATGATAGGGGTTCCTGCTATGGCACAGTAGGTTAAGAATCCAACCACAGCAGTTCAGGTCACTGTGGAGGCATGGGTTCAATCCCCAGCCTAGGGCTCAATCCTCTCCTGGTAGTGTTTTAAAGGATCCAACATTTCCATTGCTATGGCACAGGTCACAACTGCAGTTCAGATTTAATCTCTGGCCCTGGAAGTTCCATATGCCATAGGTGTGGTCATTAAAAATATATATATTATATATATGTATGTGCGTGTGTGTGTGTATATATATAAACACGATAGAAAATTAAGAATAAAAAAACTTAAAAGGGATAAAATATTGTAATTTATGAATTTCGAAGAGAATGCATTAAGTTTTATAGTTCTATTTTTGTATTCATCTTGCATTCAGCAAAATAAATAGACAACAGAATATATGCAAAGCAGAAGTTCTTAAAGTAGCAACTCAACATAGACATAGTTATCATGTTATAGATACTGCCTTTCTACTGATACCACTATTAAAAACCACAAAACTCTTGAAAGAAAATATATAGGAAAAGTTTCTTGATATTGACTCTGGCAATGAAATCTTGAATATAACACCAAAAGCACAGGCAATAAAAGCAAAACTAGACAAATGGGGATTAGATCAAAGCGAAATGCTTCTGAATAACAAAGGAAACAATCAACAAAATGAACAGGTAACCTATGGAATGGGAGAAAATATTTGCAAGCCATGTATCTAATAAAGGATTATTATCCAAAATTTGCAAGGGACTCTTACAACTCAATAGCAAAAACAAAAAACAAACAAAAAATTAAACCAATGTAAAAATGGGCAAAGGACCTGAACAAATACGTCTCCAAAGAAGATATACAAATGGCCAAGAAGTATATGAAAAGGTACTCATCATCACTAATAATCAGGAAGATACAAATCAAACTCATAATGAGGTATCACCTCATACTTGTTAAGATGGGTACTGTCAAACAAACAAAAGACAAGTATTAGTGAAGACATGAAGGAAATGAAACTTTCATATGTTGGTGAGAATGTAAATTGGTAGAGTCATGATGGAAAATAATATGAAGGTTACTCAAAAAATTAAAAAGAAAACTATCATATGATCCAGAGATCTTACTTCTATGTATATATTCAAAGGAACTGATATCAGAATCTTAAAGAGACATCTGCATTCCCATGTCAGTGTGCAGCATTATTCAGAATAGCCAAGACAACGAAGCAAACTGAATGTCCATTGATAGATAAATGGATAAAGAAAAAGTAATATACATACAATGGTATATATACAATGGAATACTAGCCTTAAAAAGAAGACTAATAATAAAAGAAATCATTATTTGCAATAAAATGAATAAACCTGGAGGATATCATGATATGTGAAATAAGCCATACACAGAAAGGCAAATACTACACGATCCCACTTATGTGAGAATTCTAAAATATCCAAACACAAAGAAGCAGAGAGTAGAATAGTGGTTGCAGTGGACCAGAGGGAGAGGCAAGGCAAAAGGTCAAAGATTACGAAGTTTCAGTTATGCAAGATGAGTAAGTCTTAGAGACGTACTACACAGACTATACTTAACAATGCATATGGTTAATAATACTGTATTGTACACTTAAAATTTTACAAAGAGGGTAGAGCTTGTGTGCTCTTATAAAAATAATAAGAGTAATAAATAAAAAGAAGGGAAGAACTTTTGGAGGTGATGTATGTTTACGGCATTGATTGTGGTGACGGTTTCACAGGTATAATCTTTTACATCCAACACATTATGTAAAGCTTTCTGAAGGCTAATTATACTCCAGTAAAATGTTTTATAAAAATAGTAAGTATAAAGTAGTAGGCTAAATAGTAGTAATAGTAATGAATAAAAATGAACCTTTTGTGTTTTTCTTTCTCCTGTCTCAGCAAAGTGTTTTTGCTCTAAATAGGAAAAAATACAGAAATATTTTTTTTCTTGCTATAGAAACAGGCATTGTGTAATGAAAAGACCATTTAGCTGAAGTGAGAATACCCAAGTTAGAGAGTGGGTTTGCATCAATATCTCCATTACTTTGGGAAAATCCCTAAAACTACTCTGTATCTCTTTCCTAAGGAACAAATATAGTATTTGTTTTATATCAATTATACATTAAAAACAAACAAAAAACTCATAAAGAGATCAGATTTGTACCTGCCAGAGGAAGAGGAGAGTGGGTATTAGATGAAAGCAACCAAAAAGTATAAATTCACAACTGTAAAATAAATATAATATATAACATGATAAATATAATGAACACTCTTGTATGCTATATCTGAAAGATGTTACAGGGGTAAATCCTAAGAGTTCTAATCACATGAAAAATTTTTTCCTATTTCTTTAATTTTGTATCTCTATGAAATGACAGATGTTCACTAATCTTATTGTGTAATCCTTTCATGACATATATAAGTAAAATAATACTTTATACATTCAACTTACAAACTGGTCTATCAATGAAACTGGAAGAAAAAATTATGGTGGTTAATCCATAAATTAATGGACACATGTTGTCTTCTGACTCTAAACTTCTATAGTTTTTTATGAATTATTATAAGTTCCCCTCTGGCAAAAAAAAAAGCAGATAATATTATTATTGCAATAGTCCATTAATTATACACACACATACACACCATGGGATATACAGGCATTAGCCAAAGGACGGAGGGAGAGGTGCTGTCTGAGATAAAGACCACTGACCCTTAAATGGAGTTTCAGCTCCCACATACCACCTGAGAACCTGAGTGTGTCTCCCTGCCTAGTGATGACAATAACCAAAGGGAAAGCAGTTAACCCCTTCCCAAGCTCCATCAATATTTCTTCAATTACTAATACCAGAAGTATTCAGATTAGTAACAGCGCAGCAGCAGCACCCATCCCTAATCTCCCGTTATGCAAAAAGGAATGGAGCAGAGCCAATATAAAGGTACCAAAAGCAAGGATCTATGATATTATCTTCTGTATAAGCCCTGTCTCTGATTCCCTTTTTTGGTTTAATATCCATTTACAACCTCAACAAGACTATGTAGTTATGAAAGAAATTGAGTATCCACAAAGTTCCACAAAGGCAGCCTAGAGCTGAGCCCTTACCTCTAGCTGACACTAACAGCCCCATTGCCATCACAAGCATCTTTTGGTAGAAATTAACAAAACTACTTTTAACTAAAATGATCTCACAGTCTGTGAGAATTTCCTCCAAAATCTACATGAATGATGCTGCCATCATGCATACAAAGAAAACCACTGTGCCATCCCTAATTGGCACAACACAAAAATGAACGCTCACTGGAAAGGGGAAGAATTCTAATAATCCCCAATTATTTGGGAATGACTTGCCAGCTGGTAGAGCCAAATCCGGGTACATTCTCAGCCAGTTATCATCTTTGGGATGCAGTGAAGTGAAACAAAAAAGGATCAAGTTGGATTTGAGAGTCATTCAAATGTGCAGTTCATATTCAATATTCCCAGACCTGTCGAGGGCCCCCCTTCAGTTCACAGACCTAGGTCTATTGCCTGCAAACCTAAACAGAAGCTGGGCCTAGGTGGTAGACTAATCTACAGCCAGTGTTAAAATAATCAAGATCAGAGCAGAAATGTATGAAGATCTAAGCTACGAGAAAATTCTAGACATATGAAAAATTGTATGCAATGATATTTATTGCAACATTTAAAAATCTAATAATTAAAAGTATTAATGTCTTAAAATTGTGGTAAACTATGTAATATACATCTCATAGAACATTATGAAACCCTTGAAAATATTTACACTGAGTTTACAACACAGAAAATTCATGCATTAAAGAGACATGAAATTGTAAATAGGTAACATTATGCCAAGTAAATGAAGGAATAAATATACTGAAAAGTTAAAAAAAAGTATAGAAAGAAAAAACTGCAATGTGAGAATTAGTGTTTTTCTTTGATTGGTAGGACACTGAATGACTTTTTTTCTTTGTTTCATTTGCTTTTATTTTCTAAGTGTTTTAATAAAATATCTGTTATCTCTATAACTGGAATAAAATAAAAAGACTAGGTGAAATATTTACATGCTGAGAACTATAAAATATTAATCAAGGAAATTAAAGAGGATTAAAAGAAATGGAAAGATATCCCATGACCCTGGATTGGAAGAATTAATATCATTAAAATGGTCTTACTACTCAAAAGAAATCTACAGATTTAATGCAATCCCTATTAAATTACTCATGACATTTTTCACAGAAGTAAAATAAACAATTCAAAAATTTATATGGAACAACGAAAGACCCAGAATTTCCAAGCAATCCTGAGGGTGGGGGGAAAAGGCAAGGAGGCATAACTCTCCCAGACTCCCAGACTTCAGACAAAATTACAAAGCTATAGTAATCAAGATAGTGTGGCTGGTAAAAAAAAACAGACATACAGACCAATGAAACAGAATAGAGAACCCAGAAATAAACTCAGACACCTGTGGTCAATTAATCATCAACAAAGGAGGCAAGAATATAAAATGCGTAAAATACAGTCTTGTCAGCAAGTGATGCTGGGAAAACTGGACAGTTGCATGTAAATCAATTAAACTGTAATGCACCCTCACACCATGTGCAAAAATAAACTCAAAATGGTTTAAAGACTTAAACATAAGACACCATCAAACTCCTAGAAGAGAACATAGGCAAAACAGTCCCTGATATCAATCATAACAAATTTTTTCGTAGGTCAGTCTCCCAAAGTAGAAATGAAAAATAAATAAATAAACAAGGGCTTAATCTTCAAAATATACAAACAACTCACACAACTCAACAGCAAAAAAAAAAAAAAAAAAACCAACTGAAAAACGGGCAGAAGAACTGAACAGATATTTCTCCAAAGAAGACAAACAGATGGCCAACAGGCACAAGAAATAATGCTCAACATCACTATTATTAGAGAAATGCAAATCATAACCACAGTGAGGTACCACCTCACACCGTTTTGTGTGGCCATCATTAAACAAGTCAACATACAACCAATACTGAGGAGGATGTGGAGAAAAGGAAAACTTCCTTCACTACTGGTGGAGTGTAAACTGGTACAACCACTATGGAAAATAGCATGGAGGTACCTCAGAATATCAAATACAGAACTATGCTATGACGAAGCAATCCTATTCCTGGACATATATCCAGACAAAAATTTCATTGTATGTACACTGCAGCACTATTCACAATGGTCAAGACACAGAAACATCCTAAATGCCCATCTACAGATGAATGGACTAATAAAATGTGGTACATATATGTAATTAAATAATAGCCATAAAAAGGACAAAATAATGCTGTTTGCAGCACCTTGAATGGAATTAGAGAATCTCATACTAAGTGAAGTACATCAGAAGGTGAAAGACAGACACTGTATATCTTATATGTGGAATCTAAAATATGCACAAATGAAGTATCTACAAAACAGAAAAGATCATGAACATGCCGGGGTGGAGGGGGAGGGAGTAGGATATATTGAGAGTCTGGGGTTAGTAAATGAAAACTGTTGCATTTGGAATGGATGGGAAGTGGGATCCTGCTGTATAGCACAGGGAACTATATACGTGGTCACTTGTGATGGAACATAATGGAGGATAACATGAGAAAACTAATTTATATACATGCATGACTGCCCCACCTTGCTTTACAGCAGAAATTGACAGAACGCTATAAGTCAATTATAACAAAAATTTAAAAATAAAAAATAAATGCTGCTCTAAGGAGAAAGAAAAAAGATGTGGTACATATACACAATGGAATACTACTCATCCATAAAAAAGAACAAAATAATGCCATGCAGCAACATGGATGCAACTATAGATTCTAATACTAAATGAAGTCAGTAAAGAAGAGAAAGACAAATATCATACAATATCACTTACATGTGAAATCTAATATATGGCACAAATGAACCTATCTACAGAAAACAAACTCATGGACATAGAGAACAAACTTGTGCTTGCCACAAGAAGGGGGAGGAAGTGGTATGAGCTGGGAGTGTGGCATTAGTAGATGCAAACTACTGAATTTGGAGTGGATAAACAAGAAGATTGTGCTGCACAGCACAGGGAAATATATCTAATCACTTTTATGGAACATGATAGAGGATAATGTGAGAAACATATATATATACATACATATATATATATGTATGTGTCTATATATATATATATATATATATAAAATTTGATTATACCGTTTTAAAGAATACCAGCCAATGGCTATGCTTCAAGCATAGATAACCACAGCAGAACTCAAGTAAAGAGTAACAAGATGTATAAATCCAGATGTACCTGCCTGTAACTCATATGGCTGCCATAATGAGCCAATACAAAGCCAAATAAATGACTGAACCTCACAGTTGCTTTTAATTTTGCACTGTTGTATTACATTGACTACCCAATAAGTGCCTAACACTTAAGCCAGATCTACTCTGATAACTGAGATAGCTAATAAAGATTCTGTTTGAATTCACATGATAACACCTTTGTTAAAAAAAAACCTGCAGGGCAACAAAGAGTAATCTAATCTGATTTTTCTTTCTCTTTTTTAGCTGGATGGACTTGTGATCTGTGATTGAATGAGGGTATCAGTTGGCTTATTATAGTTGCAAATGAACCTAATTCAGTAAAACAGATGAATTTATTATATGGTTATAAAGATGGGAACAACAGAAGCAGGCAGGTCTCAGAAAAAACTGGAAGCATAAGTTAGAATCCATAATGAACCCAGAAAGTCTTCCTCTTCATTTAGCTCTGTATCTCTCTGTGCTTCTGACTTTATTTATTTATTTATTCATTTGGTCACACCTGCAGCTTGCAAAAGTTCCAGGACCTGGGATAGAAAACTCACATCACAGCAGCAACCTGAGCCACAGCAGTGAGAATGCCGGATCCTTAACCCAGGGAATGCCTATTTTTTTTAATATCTACTTTTACAATTTACTGTCTACAAACCTATGTATCAACAGCCTTATTTACAGCTCCAGCCACCCAGAGAAAGTCAGTCTCTCTCCCTCCTTCCCCACTTTGCCCTCCCTCTCTCCCTCTCTCTCTCTCCCTACCTCCCTCCCTCTATCTCTATTTCTATCTGTACTTCAGTCTCTATCTATATCATCCTCTCTCCCCCAAATGTCTACAGATGGGATTCTGACTGGCTGAACCTGGGTCTGGTGCCTACTCTGGTCCATTTTCCTGGGTCAAGAGATACACAGTCACCTTGAAGAAACAAATCTTCTGAGAGCTCTGCCTCTATAACCAGGTAGATAGCAGGAGACAGAGAATGGTAGGAACAAAAGAAGAAAAAGTGTGCACCAAATACATCATTCATGTGTCCTCATTAGTACTTCAACACAAGTCTGTGTTGAAATGCTAAAAATCAAGTTTGATAATATACTAATAAAAGCAAGAACATGAAAATTATTCCCATGAGGGCTTCTGGATGAATTTCATAGAGGCCCACAAAAAGATGACAGGCAAGAAAGTAGCAGAGGAAATATCAATGAGCAGAGGAAATATCAATGTAGGACTAAAACTAAAAGACTGGAATTTTGCTGACAGAAAAGAATATAACAACTCTTAACAATGCATAAGCAAAATGTCAGGAAGGAAGATGAAATAAGGATAGCAAGTAATAGTAGGATGCTGACTTTTAATAAAGATCAAAACTAGTTAAATCTGAAAAATTAACAAAAAATTAGATAAAAAGTAAATACTAAGAAATATCATATAGTTAACTAAAACTAGGAAGTGGAGAGTGCGGGAAAGTAGAAAATCATACTAATTTCATTAACAATCACAATAGAAAATTAATAAATATTGTCCAGAGAAAGAATTAAGGCTATTGTATAAAATCATAGTTTATAGGACACAACCAAAACAAAAATATAAACATTTCTAATTACCACAAAATAAAGTAGAAACAGCAGAGGACGCCATAAAATACTTTTAAAAGTTATAAAAATATAAAGCATAAAATAAAGTAACATAAATTAAGATGAAACAGAGATTAGATTAAGATGGCGGAATAGAAGGACTGGAGCTCAACTTCTCTCCCAAAAAAAAAACAAAACTACAACCAAATGCTGAGCGGCCTTCAACCAAATGGACTGTAAACTTCCAAGAAAGATATTCTGCTCCAGAAGACAAAGAAGAGACCACATCAAGAAGTAGGAGGGGTGATTACACAATAGAAGCAACCCCCATACTTCCTGGGTGGGAAGTCCCACAGACTGGAAAGTAACTGCATACAGAGATTCAGCCACAGGACTGAGAGTTCTGAGCCTCACGTCAAAACCCCACGCCTGGGGATAGGGCACAGGGAGAAAGAGCCCCCGGACCATCTCACATTGAAGGCCAGCGGGGCTTGTGTGCAGGAGCTCCACAGGACTGGGGGAAACAGAGACCCCATTCTTGAAAGGCAAACACGGACTTTCACGTGCACTGGGTCCTAGGGCAAAGCAATCTCCACAGGAGTCTGGGTGGAACCTGACTGCAAGTCTTGGAGGATCTCCTGGGAAAACAGGGTGACTGTGGCTTGTTGTGGGGGAAGGACATTGGAGGTGAAGCTCTCGGGAACATTCATCAGCCTGCATTTCTCTGGAGGGGGCCATTTCTGGGAAAATCTGGTCCCTCCCATCAGCGCTGAGAAACCCCAGGCCAAACAATAATCCAGGTGGGATCACAGCACCACCCCTCAGTAAACAAGCTGCCTAAAGACCCCTCAGGCACACAGTCAACCTCTAATCTCATCCAGAGATAAAGCCCCACCCATCAGAGGGATAAGAATCAACCCCACCTACCAGTGGGCAGGCATCAGTCCCTCCCATCGGGAAGCCTACAGCAAGCCCTCTCCACTCCAACTTTAGCCACAGAGGAGGCAAACACCTGAACTAAGAGAGGCTACAACTCTATTGTTGGCAAAAAGGTCACCATGCCAAAAACCTATAACAATGTAAAGACAGAAAACTCTAACTCAGATAAGGGAGAAAGAGAAAAGCCCAGAAAAACAGCTCAGTGATGAGGAGATTATCAGCCTCCCAGAAAGAGACTTTAGACTGTTGATGCTGAAGATGATGCAAGGCAATGGAAATAGACTGGAGGCAAAGATAGATCATTTACAGGAAACACTGAGCAGAGAAATACAAGCTGTAAAAATTAAACAAGAAG
>PVHT021183518.1:18729918-18768160 GCA_004024745.2 Catagonus wagneri | reverse complement strand
CTAACTCAGATAAGGGAGAAAGAGAAAAGCCCAGAAAAACAGCTCAGTGATGAGGAGATTATCAGCCTCCCAGAAAGAGACTTTAGACTGTTGATGCTGAAGATGATGCAAGGCAATGGAAATAGACTGGAGGCAAAGATAGATCATTTACAGGAAACACTGAGCAGAGAAATACAAGCTGTAAAAATTAAACAAGAAGAGATGCAAAATACAATCACTGAAATAAAAAATTCATTAGAAGCAGCCAACAGTAGAATACAGGAGGCAGAAGAAGGAATCAGCGAGGTGGATGACAGATTAGTGGAAATCACTAATGCAGAAGAGAAAAGAGATAAAAGATTGAAAGCAAATGAGCTGAGTCTCAGAAAACTCTGGGATAACGTTAAACACACCAACATCCGTATTACAGTGGTGCCAGAGGGAGAAGAGAGAGAGAAGAGGACAGAAAAAATATTTGAAGAGATAATAGCTGAAAACTTCCCTAAAATGGGAAAGGAACCACTCACTCAAATCCAGGACGCGCAACGAGTACCATATAAAATAAACCCAAGGAGGAACACCCCAAGACACATATTCATCAAAATGACCAAAATTAAAGAAAAAGAGAAAATTTTGAAAGCAGCTAGGGAAAAGAAACAAAAGACATACAAGGGAACCCCAATAAGGTTATCAGCAGATTTTTCAGCTGAAACTCTGCAGGCCAGAAGGGAGTGGCATAATATACTTCATGTGATGAAAGGGAAAAACTTCCAGCCAAGATTGCTTTACCCAGCAAGGCTCTCTTTCAGATTTGAAGGAGAAATCAATACCTTTACAGATAAGCAAAAGCTAAGAGATTGCTGCAACACTAAACCAGCTTTACAACAAATCTTAAAGGAACTTCTCTAGGCAGAAAAGGTCACAATCAGAAACAAAACACCACAAATGACAAGGCTCATCAGGAAAGGCATATATACAGTAAAGATACTAACTCATCCATGCACAATTATGCTACCAAAATCAGAAATCATGAGAAGAGAACACAAATGCAGGTCACTGGAGACGCATGTGCAATTAAGAAACCAACAACTAAAAACAATCTCATTTGTATATAGACTCCTATATCAAAACTTCAGAGTAAAAAAAAGAGCAACAAAAACCCCAAACAGTTAATACAATGGCAATAAGAACATATATATCAGTAATTACCTTAAATGTTAATGGACTGAATGTCCCAACCAAAAGACATAGACTAGCTGAATGGATACAAAAGCAAGACCCATATATATGCTGTCTTCAAGAGACCCACTTCACTTCTAGAGACACATACAAATTGAAAGTGAGAGGATGGAAGAAAATATTCCATGCAAACGGGCATCAAAAGAAAGCTGGAGTAGCAATACTCCTATCAGACAAAATAGAATTTAAGATGAAGAACATTTGAAGAGACAAGGAAGGGTACTACATAATTATCAAAGGATCAATCCAAGAAGAAGATATAATAATTTTAAATATCTATGCACTCAACATAGCATCACCACAATATATAAGGCAACTGCTAACAACCTTAAAAGGAGAAATCAACAATAACACAATCATAGTGGGGGAATTTAACACACCACTTACAGCAATGGACAGGTCATCCAGACAGAAAATCAATAAGGAAACACAGCCCTGAATGCAGCATTAGATCAGATGGACTTAATAGATATTTATAGGACATTCCATCCAAAAGCAACAGAATACACATTCTTCTCAAGTGCACATGGAACATTCTCTGATCACATCCTGGGCTACAAGTCAAGTCTCAGTCACTTAAAGAAAACTGAAATCATATCAAGCATCTTCTCTGACCACAATGCTACATGACTGGAAATCAACAACAAGAAAAAAATGGCAAAAAATACAAACACGTGGAGACTAAACAATATGCTACTAAACAACCAATGGATCACTGAAGAAATCAAAGGGTAAATTAAAAAATACAAAGAAGCAAATGACAACAAAATTACCACACTCCAAAACCTCTGGGATGCAGCAAAAGCAGTTCTAAGAGGAAAGTATATAGCAATGCAAGCCTACCTCAGGAAACAAGAAAAAGCTCAAATAAACAACCTAACTTTACATTCAAAGCAGCTAGAGAGGGAAGAAGCCAGGTCATGAAAACAACCTAAATGCCCATCGAAAGAGGAGTGGATAGGGAAGATATGGTACATACACACAATGAAATATTACTCAGCCATTAAGAGGAACAAAATAACAACATTTACAGCAACATGATGGACCTAGAAATTATCATGCAAAGTGAAACCAGTCAGACAATTAGACAGCAACACTCAATGCTACCGCTTACATGTGGAAACTAAAGAGATAAAATAAACTTCTTTGAAGAACAGACAATGACTCACAGATTTTGGAAAACCTTGGTTTTTCAAATAAGACAATCTGGGGGGTGGGGGGAGGCACTGTGGGTTTGGGACACATAATCTATCACATTGACTTGTGATGATCTTTGTACATCTATAATTGAAATAAAATTCATTGTTATAAAAAAAAACTAAGATGAAACATGTTTGTCATTTCAGTAAAAATTTAAAATTATGTTCATTTATTAAAATAAAAAGTGTTCCAGAGTTCCTGTTTGGCTCAGTGTGTTAAGAACTCAACATAGCGTCCATGAGGATGTGGTTCACTCAGTAAGTTATGTATCCTGCATTGCCACAAGCTGTGGTGTAGGTCGCAGATGTGGCTGGGATCCAGTGTTGCCATGACTGTGGTATAGACCTCAGCTGCAGCTCTGATTCAGCTCCTAGGCCAGGAACTTCCATGTGCTGCAGTTGTGGCCTTAATTTAGAAAACTTTAAATGAGTTATAAATTACCTCATTACTTTCTTACTACAAAATGTCAGAAACTGTGACCTTAGACCTTAGTATCACACTGGTTAAATAAATGGTAAAAAGCCTAAGATACAATGAAAAAAGAAGAAAGCTTGAAAATGTTTATCTGTATAATTCTTAATAAGACTAAGAATTATCTATATATTATAAAACATAGCATCAATATTAACAGTCAAAAACTAGTGAACAAGGAAGAAATAGAGCATATTAAAAGCAGAAAATAAAGACAGAGACTGTTCTTTCTTTCAAGTATCCATAAAAAATTTCACCTTCAAGCAATTAGGCCACAAAAAAAAAAATTCAACTAATTCTAGAAAGCAGAAATACACAAATTCTCTGGCCATAATTTAATAAAATTAGAAATAAAAAGAGAAAGTTCATACAATCTAAAAGTGAAAAAAAAGTGTGTCAAAGAGAAAATCAAAACTGATATGGGAGTTCCTGTTGTGGCTCAGTGGTAAGGAAAACGACTAGTGTCCATGAGGATACGGGTTTGATGCCTGGCCTCACTCCTCCTCACTCAGGATCTGGCGTTGCCATGAGATGTACTATAGGTAACAGACACAGCTTGGATCTGGCATTGCTCTGGCTGTGGTGTACATCGGCAGCTGTAGCTCCAGTTCAACCCCTAACCTGGGAACTTCCATATGCCGTTGTTCATGCAGACTTAAAAAAAAAAAAAAGATGAAAACAAACTGCAGTATGTCTTTATAGAATACTACAAAAATATACCAGATGAATATCTGTAAGCTAAATCTAAATCCATTTTTAGAGATATAAGTTTATGCATATAAAGCAATTTCCTATAAATAAATATAAATCAAATTACTATAAATAAATCAACTATATAGACACATATATACCTCTAACTCAAAAAATGAAAGACATCAGGAGTTCCCATGTGGCGCAGCAGTGAATGAATCCAACTAGGAACCATGAGGTTGCGGGTTTGATCCCTTGCCTTGCTCAGTGGGTTAACGATCTAGCATTGCCGTGAGCTATGGTGTAGGTCGCAGATGCGGATCAGACCCTGCATTGCTGTGGCTGCGGCATAGGCCAGCGGCTACAGCTCCAGTTAGACCGCTAGCCTGGGAACCTCCACATGCTGCGGGTGCGGCCCTAAAACAACAAAAAGGCAAAAAATAAATAAATAAATAAAACACATCAAACAAAAAAAAATAAATCTAATGAGAGCAAAGGAAAAAGCTAATAAAAGACTGCATTACATTCAATAGACTGGTAAAATGGTGGTAGCACTAAAAAATCTAGATCTAATGTTTTTGAGATAAAAAAATAAAATTGATAAAACATAATTAGGTTTCCAAAAACAAGAGAGAAAACACAGCCCACTGAGAACAAATAGAACATATGAATAATTTTTTTTTTAAATCTGTTTGAGATGATTGAAGAGGTACCAAGACATGATTTCTGACAGAAGGAAAAATCATTTAGATGAGCCGTAAATTCTATGCTGTCTTTTGTCCTCAAGGCAATTCTCAATTCATAAGTGACACAAATGGATGAGGTGATAAACCACAGCGAGAACAACAGCCAGAGAGCAAAGAAGTTGGGCAGCTTGTTTTGTTTTCCTTGAAGCTTTCCTTTTATTTAGTTAGACTCAATATACAGGGAAAAGAAATGACTTTAGTTAATACCTAAAATTCTCTGTAATTAAAGTTATTAGAGATTGTAAGACAACTATGAGTAGGTATAAAAACATATAAATTACCATTTAATTTCACAGTTTACAATGAATCCACAAATCATAATTTTTCATTAATCTCACTAATTTCAATTTTTTTTATTGTGCCTATTTTCACTCATTTTAGAGCAAAGATTGACAGTTTCTTCGACTACTGAGAAAACTGTTGGGAGTTCAGAGCTACTAACACAGACCAGATTTGAAGGACCAAGCTCTGAAAAGGTAAATACAGAGTAGCAAGCTCAACAATCTGACCCATTCTTCCCTGCCAATATCTAAACTGTAGAAATTAAGAGGTAAAGAAGCCCAGTAGAAATCAATTTTACAAAGCTGAGAAGTCAGGCAGCATTATAGGTCTCATAGCGATGAAAAAGATAAAAATTGGAATCCATTATCAGTAGCAAATACATACAAAATGAAATTTATAACAAATGTCATTAAAATGTTTTGGCCTTAAAAGATAGCAAGGATATAGGTATCAACTTCACGAGAGATATACATAAACTTGAATAGAAAACAACAAATCATCAAAATAAATTAAAGGCCTAAATAAATGGAGAGAAAATGTTCATGAATTGAGAGACTCAATGTCATAACCCTGACAATTCTCCCCATATTTACTTATAGTTTCAATGTGAGCCCCAACACATCTCAGTAGGTTTCTTACCTCCACCGTGTAGAATCTGACAAGTTGGTTTTTTGTTTGGGCGGGGGGGCATATGGAAATTTCCAGGCTAGGGATCAAATCAGAGCTACAGCTGCTGGCCTATGCCACAGCCAAAGCAACAGCAACACTAGATCTGAGCCACATCTGTGACCCACGCCACAGCTTGTGGCAATGCCAGGTCTTTTAACCCACTGAGCACGGCCAGGGATGGAACTCGCATCTTCATGGATACTAATCAGGTTCTTAATCTGCTGAGCCACAACAGGAACTCCTGACAAGTTGATTTTAAAATGAATATGGAAAAAAAGCCAAAAACTGCCAAGACAATCTTAAAGCAGAATAATAAAACTGAAGTTTTATACTATGAAAATCAATAATTATTATAAAGCTATACTAATTAGGACAGAGTGTCAATATAAGTATAGACAAAGTAATGGAACACAAACAGACTCCAGGAATAGTCTCTCAAATATATGATCAAATACATAATTTATCACAAAAGGTAACTCCCCTTTCAGGGATGGAAAAATGAAAATCTCTAACAATGACTCCAGGTATAGTGGATATCCATATGGAAAATAATCTCCTTCACTACCTTATTCTTACACATCCCAAGATCAATCCTAGATGAGTCGAAGTTCTAAATGTGAAAGGTATAATTTTAAAGCTTCTAGCACACAATACATAAGAATTACCTTTAAGACTTTCAGTAGACAAGCATTCTATGAACATCTCTAAAAAAACAATAAAAATAAATAAAATATCAATTGGACACATTAAAATTAAGAACATCTATATATCAAAAGACCTCACTATAACTCTTATGGTAAAATCTAGGGTGTGTAGAGAATTTGCTGTACATATATATGGTAAAAGACTACCATGCAGAATTACAAAGGATTCCTACAAATCAGTAAGAAAAAAAAATAGAAAATGGATTTTAAACACTCAAGAGTTCTCAAAAGAGGATATCCAAATGGCCAGTAAGCATATGAAAAGATAATACATTGCTAATCATCAGGGAAATGCAAGTCAAAACCACAATGAGATTATCACCTCACACCTGTCAGAATGGCTATCCTCAAAAAAGAGCATAAAAAGTGTTGATGAAGATGGAGAGAAAAGGAAACCCTCTGCTGGTGGGAATGTAAATTGGTACAGCCAATTTCCATACTGGAAAACAGTATGGAGGTTTCTCAAAAAACTAAAAATATAACTACCATATGACCCAGAAATTTGACTCCTGGGTATATATATACATATTAAAAAACACTAATTTAAAAAGATATATGCATGCCAATATTCATAGCTTTATGTACAGTAGCTTTGATATATAAGCAACCTAAGCATCCATCAACAGATGAATGGATAAAGATGGAATATTAGCCATTAAAAAGTGGAATCCTGCCTTTTGCAATAATGAGGATAGACCTAAAATATTATGCTTAGTGCAATAACTCATAGAAAGACAAATACTCTGTGTTAACACTTAAAAGTGGAATCTAAAAAATAAAATAAACAAATGTACATAACAAAACAGAAACAGACTCAAAGATACAGAGAACAAACTAGTGGTTACTACTGAGGAGAGGGAAGGCAGAAGAGGCAAGATAAGGATATGCGATTAATAGAGACAAACTACTATGTATAAAATAGATAAGCAAAAATGACATATTGTAAATCATATGGATTATAATCCACTTAAAGTCATTACAAAGTAAAAATACTTAATTACTACGCTATACACCTGAAACTAATATAATATTATAAACCAACTATATCTCAATAAAAAAATTTAAGCAACTTTCATAACACTAGATGTTGGTGAGGAAAAGCAAAACAGTCACTCTCACACGTTGCTGGTACAGTGCAAAACCCATGAAACCTTCATGATAGCGAATCTGGCAATATTTATTTTTCAAAATACAGCAATTCCACATCTAAGAATTTATTTTACACTTGAACAGATCATTCTCTGCAGCACTGCTAATAATACCTAAAGATTGGAAACAACCTAAGCATTAATCAAAATTTATTGGTTAAATAAATTTCAGTACAGTCCTATAATAAAATAAGGTGCATTCATAAAAAGAATGATAAATCTTTAAATACTGGTGTGAAAAAAATCTTTGAGATACATTAAGTGAAAAAAGGCAAGACATAAAACTGTATATATAGTATGCTACCATTTATATACAAATGAGAACATAATATTTATATATAAAAATATTAACAATAAAATACTCTCCTTGCTCCTCTCAGGAGTTAGGTAAAGTCACAGCCTCTCCCTCAGGTCTTCCCAATCATTCATTCATGTGAATTTTATCTGTGGCTCTATGTTATTCCAATACTACCTAAAATATAATTAAATGTGTAGAAGCATGTTTTTGAATGGGCTCAACTCAATAGGTTAAATCTAGAAAGCTCTCTAGGCATCCATTACTGATTTCAAACACTCTAATCTGGCTATCCCTTCTTGGATTTTAGGCAATATCTTAGGCAAACCATAATGCTTTCCAGGTCACCTTCAAACATCGGAAGTTTTCTCATTTTCTCTCCCTGCTCTACATCTTCCTCAGTCATCCAGTAGCTTGTCACCCATCCAGAGGCAGGGACAGGAAGATAATGATTCAATCAGTATCTTCCTTGATGAGTGTTGTTGTAATTTAGGTGCACAATGGTATTTCTTTCGTGGCGGGGGGGGGAATACCTTTAATGGCCTCTTTGGAAATACTTTCACTAGGAATCTTGACACATCTTATGCCCTCACTGCCTAGTGGCCACTGGCAGCCAAAGCTGCAGGCTTCAACAGTATTCTCTACATATCCTCTTCAGCTCAAGTCCCCTCCCTGCAGGCAACACTTTGGGCAGGATCCAACTTCGCTACTATCCTAAGCATCCAATCCTCCATGGAAACTCATCCCTCTTGTCCACCAAATTCTGTGATATGGCTGTTGGCTCAGGAAGATATCTCCTTTCTTGCTTTACAGAAAGAAGCTCTAGCTAGTTCCAGACTTTACATGTCTTCAGGCCAGACTTCAGCACCAGTTGCTCTTCCCACAAAACTAAAGGGGACAATGTCAGGTTTTCCCAAGAAACGCATCATGTTTTCTTCTCCCTACACTACCCTAGATTTCATGGCCTTTCCATGTGTCATTTCTCTCTTATGTCCTTTCCCCAGATCGTCCAGTTCAGCAGGGTATAAATTCATCCAGTTCCAGCACACAAAACATTTTTATCATAGTTTATCAAACACCTGGGTACTTTTATATGCCACATTCTACTTCTGGAAAATTTCCCCTAATCTCTCAGAGAGTTTCTCTTTGCTTCCCACTGACATTTATTACTGGTTCTCCCAGCTTAGTTTTGTCCCCTAACCTCTCCAACTCCATGGAATTTCTACAAAGCCTCTCTTTTCAGGGGAGTCTTTAGATTTCTGTTAGAGCTCCAAGTAAAAGACAGGAGTTGAAAGTTGATTCCCAATCTGGCTGTATCTTTCAAAATCTTATGAAAAATTGTCTAGTATCTCTCTTTTCAAGCTTGAGCATACCTGTCACCTGGTATCCTCAGCTTCGAGTATTAATTTCCAACAAAAAGATACATTACATTTTTCACCCTGTTATACAGGCTTATACTGTCTCCTATAGTTCCATGTGTTAGGTTTGCCTGCCCTTCACTGAATATAAGCTACTTCATGCCAGAGAACAGGCCTTACAATTCTTCTGCATCCCCAGTTCACTCAAAGTAACTACTACAGACGCGGGTGAAAATTACTTGATTAATTAATATGTAATCAATTGTCACATCATAGATTCAAAACTTGTAGGGCTTATATATTACTTAACTAATAAATTGCATAATTAACAAATTACTTGAGTCATAAACATGTAATCACTTATTATAGATTCACAAATTCAAGGTTGATGAAAGTTGACCAAATTCATCCAAAATGTGCTCTACCTGTACTCCTGGATACCAATCCTTTCCCAGTATAGTTTTCAAGAAGGACCATATATATTCTGGTATAACTCTGGACTTTTCTACCATCTGAGGTCCTGATTTTGTTTCAAAGGTACTTTTGTGAGACAGCTGGCTCTTTTAACACCTCTAGAACCCCTTCTAATGAGCATCTTCTATACTCTAAACTCCACCTGCACTACCAGTGATTAGCAAACCTTCCTTGAGTCAATTTCAATTAGCAGACAGGTATAACAAGAGAAAGAAATTTGCAAAACCCCAAAGACTTATAACTTCTCCTCCAATTTATGGCCCCCAATTTCCTCTCAAAAAAATAAAAAGTTTAAACCTGAAGCTCCCAATACAGAAGGTACACATGCGAAAAGATTACATAAAATCTGTTCTGTGTTTACATGCATGCATGTATTTTGTCTTTCTGCATATGTTTTTATCAAGACTGGCTTTTATTTTAAAATAACATCCAAATGTTAACAAGGAATTATAGATTTAGTTTTGGCAATCCTATAAATTTGGTAGAAAGCATACAGTATATTATACTCTCTAAAAACTTTTATTTTAGAGTTGAAAATTTGCCAAATTATTTTTCTCCTAGTAAATAAGGAAATGAAGATATTTTTTAAAAAATGCAAGTCATACATATTTTAGCATTTAAAAAACATATTAGTTTGCCTTTTTCAGAGGGAATCCAAGTTGACAGTGTAATCAATTACTTAAAACAGCAAGATGCTGAGAACATTTCTGTTAAGTGCCAAGTTAAAACAAGACAAGATTCTTCCCAAATCCAGAAAATTACATTAGGATTTGCAAAGACAAATCCATATAATCCTCTTTAGTTTTAATCTACTAAAATCAGTGGTTGAACAAGTGCCTTTACTGCTGCATCTTTCAACAACAGTTATGTCTTTTGACCAGTAATTCTTAACCACTGCCAGTGAGGAACCCCAGGCTGCAGAAATGAATGGACATACATTCCCAGGCTCCAGAACTGTAGTCTGAATCTTCATGCCACCCTCAAAGGGCAGCATACTTCTTTGAAATGTTCATTTCAAAAATTCAAAAGAGGGAGTTTCCATTGTGGCGCAGCGGAAACAAATCAGACTAGAACCATGAAATTGCGGGTTCGATCCCTGGCCTCGCTCAGTGGGTCAATGATCTGGCATTGCTGTGGCTGTGGCATAGGCCGGCAGCTACAGCTCCAATTAGACCCCTAGCCTGGGAACCTCCATATGCCACGGGGGCAGCCCTAAAAAGACAAAAAGATAAAAATAAATAAATAAAAATTAAGAAAATAAAAATTAAAAAGAATGTTTTTATAATCCATATAAAATGTAAATACTAACAAAATATACACTTCAGAAAGTTATATTTATTTTGCAAATTCTAGAACCCACTGGCACACCTTTACCTACTACCAGTTAAATCAATTCACGGAACTGAGCTTTAGATCTTAAGGAAATTTAAAAACCCTCATAATAATGTTTAATATGAACCAGTGCTTGCTACATAAAAATCATCACCTCATTTAATTCTCAGAACTACCCTATGAGGAAGGTACCTGTTATTTGCTGTTATTTATAGCCTCCTACAACAGATAAAGAAACCAAGGCTAAAACATGTAAAATACCTGCCCAAGTTAACCTCTAGTTAACTTATTCCAATATCTATGATCTTCACCATGTTTTAATGTACTACTACCTTTCTCATAGGTGTTGTTCATGTTTTTTCAATTTAAAGTATAAATTTTAATTTCTGAGGCTGTATTTTAGCCTCAAAACATCTATCATGAGTTTTGTATACCCATATTTGCCCCCACCTCAATAAATACCATAGTATTCATTGGCCATCATAAATAAAATGCATACGCTATTTCATAGTGCAAATGTGCAAGAATGTTCAAAAAACACTGTGAACTAATAACTCAATTTCATTAATAAGTACACCAAAAGTGGCTGAGCAACTTTTCTAGTGTCTTACAGCTAACAGAAAAGTGAATTTCTACAACAAGCAAGCACTTCCAAAGTAGTCGCAGAATAAAAGAGTTCTCTTACTTTCATTGCTACATTTTGGTACCATCTCAGAGCATAAATAAGAGCATTCTTCTCCAAACAGTCCTCTGCATTTTATGGTCATTTACATTTATTTCTCTCATCTGTGTGCCTGCACTAGCACTGTCCATTTCAGTAGGATATAAACCCAGTCGGTTCAAGTGTACAAATTTTTCTTATTGCAATGCAAGGAAACAGCAAAGAACAAGCAGCCCTTGCTTTTCACCACCCTCTGTTTACTTGAAATGGTTTTATAAAGGCAACGACCTCACTCTTAAATGGATCATATGTTCTCATGGTAAAAAAATAAAGTCTAATGAAAAGACAATGACAAAAACAAATAATAGCTATTTACAAGCAATATTTCATAGACCAAATTATACTGTAACTATAACTTTTTATTATCTTAGTATTAAAATTATTTTTCAACTCCCACCTAAAGAGCTTACATTTTTGAAGCACTGATCACAGAAGATACCAAAGGATATTCACACATAAATGTTCCACCGCATCATACTATAGATATGATAAATCATATCTGTTCTGCTGCTCTAGTTCTATTCCTCCCTGTGTAGCCAAGTGTCTTCACAGAGTTTACTCTATTTGTTTTGATTTTTTTTTAACTTTCCACTCCCTTCTCAGTTCACTTCTCTCTAGTTTTTTGAGTCACCAGTGCGCGCTCCATGTTACTAAAAACAGTTATTGTTTTTATTGCTCATATGACCAGATTTCTTAGCATTTGACAATATTAGGCATTACCTCACTCTACAAAGACAGCCTTTTTTTGGCTTCTAGGAAAAACAATCACCTGGTGTTTTCTCCCTACATCTCATTTCCTCTGAAGAGTCATCCTTTTCTAATCATTACTAAAGTTGTGAGTTCTTAAGATTTTTTTACTCTAGCATATCTTCTCATCATTCCAACAAAATATCCTGAGACAAAGTCTCATCTCTAGGGTCAACCTAACCTTTGAGCTCCAGACTCACATAGCCTACTGCCTACTTGATATATCACCTGGTTATCAGAGGCACGTCTTAACCAACACATTTATTATCAAACTTGTGATCTTCCCCACAAAACCCAGTTTTCTAGCAATGGTTCCAACTTTGGTGAATGGCTTCATCATCCAGCTATTTATACAGGCTAGAATACTAGAAGTCATCTTGACATTACCCCTTCCCTCACCATACTTACATGTAATCCAATACAAAATATTGTCCATTTCACCTCTAAATATTTCATAAGGTTGCTCACTTTTTTCTTCTCCATTGACATAGCCATAGTCCAAGCTGCCATCTCTCCTACTAGGACCACTATAATAGCTTCCTACCTACTCTTCCTATATCCACTCTAGCCCCTTTCACCTTCTCCATATAGTGGAGCCATAGTATTTTTGCAGAAAACCCAAAGAGATCACATCATGCCCTATAGTAAAGCATTTAATGGTTTTTCATTATTTCTAAGAAAAAGCTAAATCCTTATTACAATTTATAAGGCCCTTCATAGGTCTCAGCCCTGGCTCCATCTCCATCCTACCTATGCATCAATCCTTACACCTCATTCTTACTTCAGCCATCTCAATTTTATATCAGTTTTTTCTTTTTCTGACAACACGTTTTTCGATCACTGCATTTTTTTTCTCCATGGAACATTTTGTACCACTCCCTTCATCTCCTTCCTTACTATCTTACTCACTCCCAGGATCTCTTAGCCATCCTTCAGATCTCAGCTCTGGCCTTTTTTTTTTCCCTTTTGGCATCATCCTCTGAGCGGCTTTCCCTGTACATCTCCTTCCCCTTCAATACACGCAAGCACAGGTCTAAATCAGCTTCTATTGTTATACAGCCCCTAGAAACATTTATTTCCAGTTAATTATATATCATTTCAAACAGCATGAGCATTGATTAATCTACACTTGAACTTAAGCTGCGATAGAGCACAGATCAGGCCCTTGCTTACCAGTATAATTCTAGAACCTACAATATAACTGAGAACATGTTTGATGCTTAAAAATATCTGTTGAATGAATGAATGAATGAAATCTATGAACAATATACTGAAATCAAATAATTATTTTCAAACAAGTGTTCCCACATCCTGGGAATTTAGCAAGATTGACTTAGGTGGTGCCTCCTTTTAATCTTAATAAATTCTGCAATAGAAATAGGATACATTCAAAGTTATTTCTGTGATCTTAGAACTTATTCTAAATACAATTACTACATAATGAGGACATAGAGAGGCTGAGTTAAATTTGTTCAGATTATTTCAAATTTCACATTTCTTCATTCCCATGCTTTAGTTCCTTAGGAAAATTCGTTCTTTCCTATCCTCATCCCCAGTGTAGTGGAGAACTACAAGAAAGCCTAACAATTTTATTTATTGTACACTAACTACACTTCAATGTAGCTAGATTCTGAATAAAAAATAAACCTGACCTCAATCTAGGAGGGGAAGTATAATCCTGAGTTCACAACCCCAATAGCAAAGAGCATATAAAAGATACGTCCTTAAAAAGAATGAGACAACTCAATATGGAAAAAAGAGCAAAGAATAACAATAAGGAATTTCAAGAATTCCAAATTCAAGACACCAGATGATCCATACTCAACACACATGTACCTGCGTGAAGATGGCTTTGGCATGATCTTTTCCTACAACATAATTCCAACTCCATACCTACTTAGCTGTTCCTCTTTTCAGCCACTGAGAAAGTTTGATCTGGCTAAGTTTGATCTCTACTTTCAGCAAAGGAAAATAAAAGTCCATGGTCCAAGGGAAAAAAAACACTTCTTTTTTTTTTTTTGTCTTTTTGCCTTTTCTAGGGCAGCACCCGTGGCATGTGGAGGTTCCCAGGCTAGGGGTCTAATCGGAGCTGTAGCCACCGGACAAAGCCACAGCCACAGCAATGCGGGATCCAAGCTGCGTCTGCAACCCACACCACAGCTCACGGCAACGCCGGATCCTTGTGGGTTTGATCCTGAGCGAGGCCAGGGATCAAACCCACAACCTCATGGTTCCTAGTCAGATTCATTAACCACTGAGCCACGACGGGAACTCTAACACTTTTTCTTAATATTTATATTCTCAATATAAATACAGTATTCCTGCCTGAGACAAATAAAATACAAAAAGGAACATGGATTTTAATCCATGTTCATTAATTATAAATCATATTTGTACAATATCAGTACTACATTAGCAATTCTTCATCTTGTCTGATGCATTTCCAAGTTCATTTCTTTCCTATTCTCCTGGCATATATTTAGTTACCCCTATTTTCCACCAACAAAATGCTTTCCATATTTTTTAATCCCTAAACTTGATTCTTAGAGTGTGACTTTGTTTCAGTCTACATAATTTTGCAAAATAACTTTAAATTATCCTGCTCACAAAGTGCAACATTTTCAAACATAGTCCTATTTACCTGATGATTCATTTATTTTCCCATAAATGTAGAAATGTTTCAAAGCAAGAAACTAATCTCTCATATTCCCTACTGTTCCAAATTTCATTTTGCTAATGTCTAACTGCTCCAGGTATCAAATACTTATTCTGTACGACTCCTTTTGTCCTTATTGCCAAACATCTTGAAAATATAATCTACATGTATCTCCCACAAATTTTAACTTCTCAGTCACATGTCAAATTATTTCAATCTGACTTTCAATCCAACCAACTTCCTAGGTTTTTACCTCACAAACTCTATCTTTTCTCTATCTTTTGTCAGTACTGATAGGTCTTTCATTTTATTTTTTTAAATCTTTTTATCTTTTTCTTTTTTCTTTTCTTTTCTTTTTTTTTTTTTCGCTCTTGAGGGTCACACCTGCAGTATATGGAAGTTCCCAGGATAGGGGTCCAATCAGACTATAGCTGCCGCCCCCAGCCCTTACACAGCAATGCAGAATCCTGGTCATTTCTGTGATCCACACCATAGCTCAAGGCAATCCTGAATTCTTAACTCTCTGAGCCAGGCCAGAGTTGGAACCCATATCCTCATGGATACTAGCTGGGTTCACAATCCTCTGAGCTACAATGGAAACTCCTATCAATATAATTCTAAATGGACAGCCAAGGTTGAGAACTACTGCTCTAATCCAACCTCCTCCTTGCCACACCCAGGATGATCTCACTGAAAACATCAACTGAATCACAGCATATCACTGGCTATAAAAATTGTTTTGAACTTCCATTATGTAAAGCAAGATGTGCACATCTAGATAGGATTTCATGATATCTCACTGGGGAAGGAAATGCTTATCTGTGTGTTTTACTTCATGCTGTTGTAATCATGATGTAATTTTTATAATGTACATAATGTATTGATATAGTAGAATTAAAGCATTTGCCTACTTAAAATTTTTTACTGACTCTGAATTCTCCAAAGTAGTGATTTCCTATGTAAAATATAAGTGTCTGAGGGGATACGCCTGCTGGTTCACTGGGTCTAACATTCATCTTATTGTGAAACTTAATTAGGACTTTTGGACAGTAGAAAAAAAGGTAGAGCCCATCCATGGTAAGAAATCTAACAAGTAATTAGTCTCACTCCTTCTCTCTCTCTCCCTACACTCCACCACACACACACACACACACACACACACACAAAGAATAGATACGGAAATAGATATAGGAAATAAAAATAGGCTGAGCTAGAAATAAACCTACTTCAAAGAAAGGGGCAACATTCAAACTTGGAAGCTAGGTGGGGGTGAAGAATATTTTCCCGAAAATTACATGACTAGAAGCCCACAACTTTATACTGGTGTCTTGCAACTTGCGTTATTTAAAAATTCTCAAGCTTTGGCCCACTAGAGCCAAGGAAAGTGTGAAGAAGGTAGTATGGAGAGATAAAGAGATAAAATAGATGAAATACACATTAGGATAGAGAGACGATAAAGTGATATGGTATAGAATAGGCCTAACTATAGTTACAAAAGAAAAGAAGAAATAGAGGTAATACTCCAAATGATAAAGCTGATAGTTTTCCAGACTAAAAGAAAGACATGGACTCTCAAATTCATGATGTAGAAATGTATACCAAGAATATAAATAAATCTAAATTTAGAATGGGACACAACATAGTGCAACTCGAAAGACAAAAAGGTGTTAAAATTAGCCAGAGAAAACAGGGAAAATTGACTGTTTTTTAATAATTAGAAAGCAGTAGAAATATACCCTAAATGTTTTGAAAAAAAGTACTCCTATCCTAAAATTGTACACATGGCAAAATCTTAGAGAATAAGGGGGAAAATAAAGATATTTTCAGATTAAATAAAGGTCAGATAATTTACTACCAACAGATTCTCACTAAAGGAACTTTTAGAAATAGTATTTCCAGGAGTTCCCTTTGTGGCTCAGTGGTTAACGAATCCGACTAAGAACCATGAAGTTGCGGGTTCGATCCCTGGCCTTGCTCAGTGGGTTAAGGATCCGGCATTGCCGTGAGCTGTGGTGAAGGTTGCAGACGCAGCTCGGATCCCGCGTTGCTGTGGCTCTGGCCAGCGGCTACAGCTCCTGTTAGACCCCTAGCCTGGGAACCTCCATATGCCGCGCGTGCGGCTCTACATAAAGGCAAAAACACACACACACACACACAAAAATAGTATTTCCAGGAAAAGGAAAGCTATCCCAGAAGAATTGTCTGAGATGATGAAATACAAAGAGTAAGCAAATAAATTGAGTGAATCTAAGGAGATACTGACTGTGAAAAATAGTAATTATATGTCCATTTTGTGGAAATAAAATGCTGAACAAAACTAGCATAAACAGTATAGGAGTGAAGAATCAAAGTATTTTAAGGAAGTAATTGGAGAAAGCAGAAGAATTTAAGATCCATGAGGTCAATAATCTCATTGCCTATTTTCTTCTCTGTTGTATATTCAGTCCATAAAGGAATACCTGAAATAATTGACACTCACAAAACCTCTGTTAAATTAATTTGAGTTTAACACTGTCTAAGTCAGGGTTCTTCAGGAATGAGTGTGTGTGTGCGTACACACACACACATACATATATACTGAGAAAGAAAGAAAGGGAGAGAGGGAGAGATTTAAGGAAATGGCTTATACAATTAACGGAAGCTGGCAAGTCCGAAATTTATAAGGTACGTCAGTAGGCTGTAGACCTAGAGAAGAGTGAATGTTGCAGTTCAAGTCCCAAGGCCATCTGCTATCAGTAAAGACAGTAACACTGTGGATCAAGATGTATTAAATGGATTTAATACATGAATTTGTAATGATACTAAAAACATAATTTCAAATATCACTTTTCTACTTTAGAGGATGCTAAAGTATTTATTTGGAAAACTGATAACTTAAGGAATGGAGTCAAGCAATTTTTCTGCCTTGACTTTTTAAGCTGTATTTCAGGGTAGTCAAATATTTGATATCAAGAAGGAATGAAAGAAACAGAGATATAGGTAAAGAGCTTCAATGGCTTCTAACATCACACACACCAAAAAAAAAAAAAAAAAAAAGAAAAACTAGACATATTTTGTACAACCTTTTGAAAGTAAAAAGTAACATCTCTTAAGTAATCTTACTAAAAATATCAAACCTAAAATTGATCAAGTCTCTAGATCTAACCGACAATTTACAGAAGATATAGAATCAGAGAAACGTGTAAACAATTTACATGTTGAAAGGTATAATCAACAAAATCTACCCGTATACAAATAGCTTAGTTGCTACAACAACCAAAAGCAAACAAAAAAAAAAAAAATGCAAGAGAGTTATACAGAAAAAGGAATCCTACAGATAAAAAGGTCTTTGAGAGACATAGTAACCCATGCAATATAGAGATATTACTTCACATGCATTATTTGAGCCTACAAAGCTTTAAAAAATAAGATATAGAAAAATCTGAATACTGTATATTTATTATATTAAGAAATTATTATTTCTTTATGGTACAATGAATATGATATAACACTTTTTAGTATGACAGTGGGGTTACAGATATATTTTAAAGTATGTATTACTTAGAGATGCATATTGAAATAAAACACTGAAAAAATATAATGCCTTGAATTTTCTGCAAAATAATCTGCAGGATGAGAGGAGCAGGAAGTTGTCAGGGAAACTGATCATTTTTGAGGCTGGATAAATGAGTTCATTATACTTGTCTCTCTCTGTTATTGTATATGTTAAAAATTTCCTAATATATACAGTTAAAGAAACAGACAAATAAAACCTAGAGAAGTAATTAATTTTACCAGACAAGTCTGTGAAATGAATATAAGGATTTTGTAGCTTCCCTATGCATGATTAAATAACCCCTTCTCTGAAATCTCCACTCTAAATGCCCTATCTTTACAGGAAGCTAATTAGGCTTATACAAAAGTTAGCAAAGCAGCGTTCTCAAACAAGAAAAGCCAAAATAATTCTGGGAATTAAAGTCTGACATGGTCACAGACCTGTGTTTTATACTAGCCACTTCAACACTTTCTCTCTTTCACTGATTTCCCTACTTAGGTGACCCAGACTTTCATCAACACCCTGTTAAAGCAAACACCTGCAGTGGCATTTTCTCTTCTCATTTCAGGGTGCTCATTAACCCCCTCTCTGCCAGACTGCTCTGTAAAGACTCAATGAGAAAATCTTAAAGCATAATTGTATAATTATATTCTCAATGTTTAAATTTCTATGCGACTGATTTTTTTTTATTTATGCATTTTGTAGTAGAGAACTGTCAGAGCAATTCTTCTGCAGATGTACTGGTAGAGCTTCAAGAAATAAGAGAAGCAAAATCAAGATGACTAGCTTCACCTTTTTGCAAAGGGCAGAGAAATAAAGTTTATATTTCAAATGACAATATTATTCATATAAAAGCATCACCCAATTCAGTGATTCAGATCCTAAATAGGGCTGGTCTCCTCTTTCAAGTGCTTCTTCATCTTTAACTTGCTGAGCAGCACCAGTGATAGTCACTTGACTGCAACAATGGAGATGCACTCTCTCTAAACTTTAATGGGGCAGCCCTTCAAAGGTCAATCCAAGTTAACCACTCATCCTGGTCCTCCTATTTTTCCTTGGAGGAAAAGCGTATAAGAACAAAGGAGAGAGGTATTTTACTTTTTAATGTGCTCTATTAAATTCAAAACACGATTTTAAATTTCTTTAACCACTTTGCTTCATGTTGTCTTGAACGTCTATTTAGATATCTATACTCATCTTTTTGTTCTAAAGCTCACACTTGTCAAAGCTGTGAGTGTAATCAGTGCATTTTTTCTTCCTAGTTGCATAGGTCCTATCTCTCTTACTAAAGGAAGAATTCTGAGAAGAAAGAAAAAAGAGATACAGGGGGTCCATTTCTCCTGCTACCTGTACATAAAAGATCTCCCCACGCTTTCTCATCCTATAACTATTTATGCCTAAGAAGTATAAAGTCCTGTGTTTATATTTATGGAGATTTTTATACTGAACTCTCTCAGAAGGGAGAAAAATAACTCTATCCTTATATTTATTAAATTAGAGCTGCCACATTATCTTGAATACAGTTTTTAAGGGATTACATGGCTGAGAGCCAACAGCATTTTTTGTCTTTCTTAAATTAAAAGGATCAGATAACTACACCCACTTTACACCAATGGTTCCCAGGTATTTGGATTTTGCCATGGGTTCTGTTTAAAATATTTAACAGCAGAAAGCATCTTGATGAACCCAGCTGTGACAGGCCTTAACTCTTCAGATACTTACTTTCAAAGAAACTTGGGGTCCAAAAAAAAAAGGAGCTTGAGACCCAGAGTAGAGGGAAAGCGGGCACTTAAGGCACTTATTTAAATATTTTCACAGCCAAAACAGTTGTATGATGCTGAATATAAACCAATCCTGAAAATTACTAATTAGGGAAATTTTTTTTTTTGTCTTTATAGGGCCGCACCCGCGGCATATGGAGATTCCCAGGCTAGGGGACAAATGGGAGCTGTAGTTACAGGCCTGCACCACAGCCACAGCAACTCAGGATCTGAGCCGTGTCTGTGACCTACACCACAGCTCACGGCAATGCCAAATCCTTAATCCACTGAGTGAAGCCAGGGATTGAACCTGAGTCCTCCTGGATACTCATCAGGTTCATTAACCACTGAGCCACGACAGGAACTCCTCTAATTAGGGAATTTTTTTAAATGAGTACCAACATATGGCATCAACTTCCTTTCTGCCAAATAAGGATGTTAAAAAAATAAAAATCTAAGTCCTACCTATCATTTCATAAAAGTGAAACTTAAAACCACATAAGTAAATAGGATATAATCCCAGAATAAAAAGGCAGTTTCTAAAAGACTAAGTTTATCTTTTATGAAATACAACACTGATTTATATTTTGTAATTTCTCTACTGACTCAGGAAAATTGAATCACAGACCTATTCCTGTCCGTAGAGAAAACATCAGCAGATACTTTTTTAAGGTGTCAGTTTACAGTGAAGAATTATCTTCCTGTAGAGGACAATATAAGGACAGAAAATTTGAACAGGTCAAAAACCAAAAGACGAATTTGTTTCATCACAAAGTTATTAAACAATTAGCATTGTTGAAGAAATGCCAAAGATGGCCCAACTTTCGTCTGTTTGTGGTCATAAATCTAGGGTCAAACTAAGGATTTATACCTACTTTCATCTTAACCACAACATGTTTATTCAATTGTTTTTATTGCTAATTCTTTATATACTATTCTTTTTATAGTATAACTACAAAACTACTAGCTCTTACAGAAATGCCATACATGAATTCACTGTAGCACAAGATTAATAGTTTTACCCTGCAAAGTATATATAATATAAACCAATGTTGTTCAAAACAGAATTTAGCAGAGTTGGGGTATTCTTTCTGTCTAGCCAGATGACTGAAGTAAAAGTATTTCAAAAACAAAAAATCTAAAATTTTTCACATTTTTAATTTAAAAATTTTCTTGACATTTATTCAGACTCAAGATTTTCTCAATATTTTGAAATCCTTTAGACAACCATTTTTACATTAATTGATTTAAAAGTATAATGTAGAAGCTTGGAATTTTCATAAAGAGAAGTGAATACACAAAATTAAAGTGAATTTCATATGATACCCACAATTATACACATGACGGCTAATCTCATACTGCATTATTAAAAGCACATGCTCTTCCTTCTTATTAAGAAGATTCAGAGACTTTTCTTGTTCTCAAACAGAATATATTCTCAACCAGGAAAACTTTAAACTATTTCCCCAAAGTTAATATTCTAATGCATGATATCTAAAATAAACTTTGGTACTCCCTGTATCAACACAAAAATGGTTTTTACTAAGCCATCACCCATTAACTTTCCTACAACTCCCAATGATTGGATCTATCTTATCCTTCTCCTTCCACCAGAAGCATTTCAAAGAGAATTGTGGTGATTCTCTTAATGTTTAGTACAATTAGCAATAGAATGACTGCATCATAAAAGAATATAATTACTCATTAGCATAGTCATCCTACAACTATTTCCACAGTTTTGGTATTTAATCCACATAAATATGCAGAGGTTAGCTCTTTCTATTCTCCTTTATCTATAAGAACTAAGTCATAGTTCTTTTGGATTAGACATATCACCATATGTCTTTTCCAAAACTGCACAGCAACCACACAGTGGAAGAATATACTATGTACTCATGAATGAAATGAAAAGATGGGGATGGCAATTTGGTCACAATCTCTGTCTCCAGTCTCTGTCTTAAATATCTCCCCATGATATTTTTCAGAAGTATACCTTCCCCTCAAAGCCATCTATTTCACTTGCAGGGGAGGGTGATGGAGTATTCTATCTTTGCCACTGTGTCCAGAATCAGAATCACCATTATTTGACTTCACCTCACAACCTAACTGTCCCAAAACAAACTTTCTTTTTCATCCCTGAGGTCAAAATTACACAGCTTCTCTCAGTGGACTTAGTTTGTGTTTTGTTGGCCATGCCTGAAAGCATGCAGAAGTTGCCAGGCCAGGGATCAAACCCCAGCCACACGAGGGAAAACGTGGAATC
This sequence comes from Catagonus wagneri, assembly GCA_004024745.2. Lineage (NCBI taxonomy): Eukaryota > Metazoa > Chordata > Mammalia > Artiodactyla > Tayassuidae > Catagonus > Catagonus wagneri. Next base: position 18,745,891 of record PVHT021183518.1, on the reverse strand, counting down.
CTTAACCACTAGGTCACCAGGGAACTTCTCATTGGAGTTAGTTTTATAAACTTCATTCCTGTTATTATTTCCAACAATCACTTACAAATGCGCAAGCCTGGATTTTTCACTTATTTTTTGGGGAATTCAAGTTGATATAAACAAATTTTCTACAGTTTTGAATAGCTAAACTGAATTAAGCCCTCATTAACTGTACCATGTCCAGACCTAAATAGTCCTGGGTGAGAAAACAGTCTGTCTGAGTTGCTGATACCCTGGTGTGCCCATTCCGGACCCCACAATATTGACTACAATGATCTGGCAACATCCTCATAGCCTAGATATCTAACCAAAGTAATATTTTAAAAGCTTCATTAATTAGGTACTTTGCAAAAAGCACTAAAAGTTTTGTTGTTGTTGTGTTGGGAATGACCGAATAATCCACATGTGGAATAAGAACTACTTAAGACTACGAGGTTAATTAGAGCTTGCAGTTTACACAAATTCTAAACACTATCCAACGAGATTCTCTATTAGAGGATGAGCCTTCTCTGTGATAGGCACTGTATTAAATTCAACAGTGAACAAAGAGATATTAATGTTCAGTTTCTCTTCTGATTGTAATTTCCTTTAATTAACTAAAAGAAATCTGTAGTTCTTTATTTTTATCTTTTTCTTGCCTTGACTCTTCTGCATCTTATAATTTTCTGTTGGTTTTCCTATCACACGCCAGTCCACCTTGAGATTTCTCTTCTTTGTATTTAAGAATCTTATTTCTCTTTAAATAAAATCATATTTCTACATCTCTAAAAAACCTCAGGTTTAATTTGGAGAATATCTTACTGAGGTCACTGTATTACATAACACAATTTTTTTTTCTTTTTTGTCTTTTTGCCTTTTCTAGGGCCGCACTCGCGGCATATGGAAGTTCCCAGGCGGGGATCTAATCAGAGCTGTAGCCGCTGGCTGACGCCAGAGCCACAGCAACGTGGGATCCGAGCCGCGTCTGCGACCTACACCACAGCTCACAGTAACACCAGATCCTTAACCCACTGAGCAAGGCCAGGGATAGAACCCGCAACCTCATGGTTCCTAGTCAGATTCGTTAACCACTGAGCCACGACGGGAACTCCATATCACAATTTTTAATAATTTCAACATTCCTACAAGGTATGTATTAAGTTTTTCACTTCAGAGTTATGGAAAATAAAGTGTGCGGACACCTATACTATGCCTAATGAGGTGCAAGGTCAGGATTCACATTAATATCTATTTGACTCCAATGGAGTTCCTATCGTGGCTCAGCACAAATGAATCTAACCAGCATCCATGAGGACGCAGGTCCAATCCCTGACTTTGCTCAGTGGATTAAGGATCTGGTGATGCCGTGAGCTGTGGTGTAGGTCACATATGCTCTTTGGATCCCACGTCGCTCTGGCTGTGGCATAGGCCCGTAGCTACAGCTCTGATTTGACCCCTAGCCTGGAAACCTCCATATGCTATGGGTACAGCCTAAAAAGGACAAAAATATATATGTTTATATATATTTGACTCCAAAGCCAGTACTCTGACTCACTCCTCCCACTGTAGATACTGTAAATTCATCAACAGTATACCCAAAGAAGTTTCCCTCTTCCAATAAGGACATGTTATTAATTACCCTAGGACTGGGATAGTTAATAGCATTCTACTCTGAATGTCTCTATGTGCCACTTAATTTAAAAAATTAATATTCAGCCTTTTTCCTCTACAGTCAGTGTTCTAAGATTTTGTATGTGTATGTGTGTGTCGGGGGTGGGGGCAGGTGTATGTGTATAAAGATCCAAACTCAATACATTGTATCTGGTTCACCAGAAGCAAAGAGAAAGGAGAATTCATGTGTAGACAATTTATTAAGGAAGTGCTACCAAGAGTTACCACTAAGGGAATGAGGAAAACAGGACAAAGAAGGTGAAGAAGCTATGCAAAGATATAATTCCATGTGAAGTCCTAACTGCATTTTCACCATCAGCCTCAGCCTCAGCCTGCCAGAGCTGAAAACTCTAGAGTGTAAATTACATATGACAATTTGTCCTGACTGGAGGCGAAGGAGCTAGACTTTAATCAGTCACTGACTAAGGGCCAATCCAGGGGGATATGAACTTCCAGGTACTTACAATTCTGTGTGAATGCCTTTCTAGTAGCCACAGAGCAATTCTCCAAGAGAATCCTGATATAAACCACTATAAGAAACTCTACAAAGACGTGGGAAGGTAAGTGAAAGGATATGAGGCAGTTTGGGCAGGGCACAAATAACTGGTGAAAGGATAACAGGAATGATAGCTATAAAGCTTAAAAGCTCAAAGAATGAAATTATGAAATTCTGAGTACAGAAACAAGAAAATACTTGTTACCTTTGCAAATGGTTTATTAAAAATACATTAGTTAACACAGGACACTTTACCTATCTGAAAAGAACTTGAGGATACTGTAATTAAAGATAGATAGATAGATAAGACAGATAGATAGATAGATAGATAGATAGATATAGATATAGATATAAGGTATGAGTATTAAAACAGAAAAGGAAAAATTTAAGCCTATAGCCACTGGAAAATGAAAATTTATATATATATATACACATATACACACACACACACACATATATACATATATAGAGAGATATATATACACATATATACATATATATACATATATATGTATAGGCTTTTGCAGTTACTATATTTTTCACAATTAAATTTACATTTGTTTCCTGATAGTCACAACAAAAATAGTGAAAGAAGGGAAAGTGGGGGAGGAGAGGAAGAGGAAGAAGCCACTGTCAAGTTTTTTTAGGAAAGATAATAAATATTTATAAACCCAAATTTTAAAATGCTAATTTTTCACATGGATACTTTTAGGAAAAAAGGTGAGCAACCAGATAAATATTAAATTCAGTAGGTTTTTTTTTTTTTGGCCTTTTTAGGGCCACACCCACGGCATACGGAGATTCCCAGGCTAGGGGTCGAATCGGAGCTGTAGTGACTGGCCTACACCACAGCCACGTGGGATCCAAGCCACGTCGGCCACCTACACCACAGCTCACAGCAATGCAGTATCTTTAACCCACTGAGCAAGTCCAGGGATCAAACCTGCATCCTCAAAGATCCTAATCAGATTCATTTCCGCTGAGCCACAATGGGAACTCCCAGTAGTCATCTTTTTAAGAAACATAAGTGCTCATCACATGACCAGTTATTTGGATTCTCCACATCATTAAAGGAAATCCATGAACAAGTGTTTCTTTGGCAGGGAAAAAAAACAGTTTAGGAATGAAGTTTTCTTTCATCAGCATTACTGAGAACAAGGGCACTACGCTTCATCCCCTCATACTGAGAAAAGTTTGTTTTTCCTCTTTTTTTTTGACATACAAAAAGCTATACATAGTGTATACAACCTGATTAGTCTGAAGAAAAGTACACACCCATGAAACCATCACCAGCACCTATTTCAAAAATCTATCCATCACCTCAAAGTTTCCTCCTGCCTTCTTATTCACATTATTTTTTAACAAGAACACATAAGATATATTCTCTTAGCAAATTTTTAAATATACAACACAGCATTGTTAACTGTATGCACTATGCTATATAATAAATCTCAAGGACTTAGTCATCTTGTATAACTGAAATTTCATACTCTTTGACTGACAACTACTTCTCTTCCCCCTCTCCCATCACCTGGAAACAACAATTCCACTCCCTGCTTCTATTAATCTGATTATATTCCTCATATAAGTGGGAACATGTAGTATTTGTCCTTCTATGTTTGATCTGTTTAGTATAAATAAATCCTCCAGTTTCATCCATGCTATTGCAAATAGCAAGATCTTCTTTTAAGACTGAATAATATTCCACTGTATGTATACCACATTTTCTCATCCATTCATTCACTGACAGATATTTAGGTTGCTTCTATGTCTTGGAATTTATGAATAATGCCACATGAACATGGGGCAGATGTGCATGATAATGAATATGAGAGTGCAATGGGTACAAGTATTACATGGGATAGAACTGGTGATAGTCACCACTATTGCCTTGTTCACATCTTAGACAAAAAGACAGAGAGTTGAAATTTAGAGTAGTGGTTTTGCCAAGTGAGCCTATGCAGGTAAAGTACTCAGCAAAATGGCAGCTGTTAACATGGTCTTCAAGGCCCTATATAACTAGGCTCTGCTAGCCTCCCAGATCTCAATTGGCTCCACTCTTCCAACAGATCCTTTACTTCAGCCACCCTGCTGATCTCCTTTCTGCCCTGAAAATGAAAACACTGCCATTCTAAAACCTTTCTCTTACTTCTCTTTGCACTCTTGTGACTGGCTCTTTCCTCTTCTGGGTCCCAGCTCTAAAGTTCCATTTTCAGAAAGGCCTTCCTGGACTACCATCATTCCTTATCATGGTACCTGCTTCACTGACTTCAGCACTTATGAGGACTTACATATATTCAGCCCTTCATTTTCTTATTTTCTGTCTCTCCTCCAACACTGGAATATAAACTCACTGAAAGCAAGAACCATGAATATAAAAATAACAATGCCTGGAATATATCAAACCTGAGATGTCTGTTTAATGAATATATTCATTATTATTATCTCTATTTTCAAGGATATTATGATCCAGCGGGAGAAAAGAGATAAATACAACTGAAGTAAAATTTTTAAAGCTTCATGGCTCATCAGAGGATTCTCATATAGTGTTTAAAAAAAAAAAAAAAGCAGGGCCTGATTGGGAAACGCATTTTTTCCCCACAAATCCTTGGGATATAACACGTTATGTCCCTAACTTGTTTTATGCAACTTCCTACAAGAGATTTCTAACTAACATCTACACACCTATATCTACATCTATATATGCTAATTTCTGCCCTATTACCATGTCCATTAAGATAAAAAATGTTAGGGTAGCTGTATTCAATATGCAGAATTCAGATTCTTCCTGTTCCAAAGAAAGTTAAATGCAATACAATATTTTTAATTTTTAAAAATCTACTTCATTTCAGAACATTGTTCCAATAGATTGTTTTTTTTAATGGCCTTCATTTAGCTGTTTTCCTGTTCTCAGCTTCCAACTAAAGATCTTGGTATTTCACTGATGTTTTAATTTCAGCTGCAAATGCCTAATCAGAATTTTAAAGGTAATTAGTAGGTAGGCTAACTTTCAGGAAGAAATACTAATGGTGTTTTCAAAAGCTGGCAGGGTGTTTTCAATTATAAAGATGGAGGAAATAAAATCAACAGGATGGTAAAATCCAATGAAGGACAGATTGTATTTTATATGAAAAGATGTAACTTTATTTAGCTTTGGTCTTTATGTCTTGCAAATGTGCTTAGCACTCCTACATCCCAGGGGTCTCAGCATCAATATTTATATGTTAGAATACTTCATTGCCTCATAAACTAAGAGGTAACCAAGTATTTTTGCTCTCTAGAAAAAAAAATGTGTTATACCAGGTACTTTCAGGCAGCTCTACTTCTCATTCATGCTTTTATGCATCTACTCTCAGGAAGAGACAAAGCTAGATAAGCAAGAAGGTTTGATATTTTTCCGCTTGCTGCTTGTATTAGATACTGGGAACTTCCATATTCCACAGGTGCAGCCCTAAAAAGGGCAAAAGAAAAACACACTAAAGGAACTTCTCTAGATGGAAAAGAAAAGGCCAAAACTAGAAACAAAAATATTACAAATGACAAGGGTCATCAGTAAGGGCAAACATACTAAAGTTAAGAAATCATCCACACACAAATATGCTATGAAAACCATAAATCATAAGCAGAGGAGGGTACAAATTCAGGTATTTGCACTTGCAATTAAAAGACTAACAACTTAAAACAATTATATATATATATATATAAACTATATATATATATAAACTATATATATATATAAACTATATATATATATAACAACTTAAAACAACTATATATATATACATAAAACCTCTTGGGAACTGGAAATCAAAAAATCTACAAGAGATATAAACACAAATAAGAAAAAATAATCCAAACACAACATTAAAAATAGTCATCAGACCATAAGAGAAGAAAACAAGAGAAGGGAAGTAAAAAGATGAACAAAAACATACCCAAAACAGTTAATAAAATACCAATAAGAACATACATATCAATAATTACCTTAAATGTAAATGGACTAAATGCCCGAACAAAAAGACATATACTGGCTGAATGGATACAAAAGCAAGACCCATGTATATGCTGCTGTCCTTAAGATACCTACTTCAGTTTTCTAAAGACACATACAAATTGAAAATGAGACAATGGAATAAAATATTCCATGCAAATGAGAATCAAAACAGAGCTGGAGTAGCATACTCATATCAGACAGAACAGACCTACTATTCAACACAGTTTTGGAAGTCCTAGCCATGGCAGAGAAGAAAAAGAAATAAAAGGAATCGGGACTGGAAGAGGTAAAACTATCACTGTTTGCAGATGACATGATCCTATACCTAGAACCCTAAAGACACTACCAAAAAACTATTAGAACTCATCAATGAATTTGGTAAAGTTGTAAGATACAAAGTTAATACACAGAAATTGATTGCATTATATCCACTAACAATGAAAGATCAGAAAGAGAAACCAGGGGAAAAAAAATCCCATTTACCATCGCATCAAAAAGAATAAAATACTTAGGAATAAACCTACCTAAAGAGACAAAACACCTGTACGCTGAAAACTATAAGATGCTAATGAAAGAAAACAAAGATGACAGATACATATGGAAAGAAACAGAAAGATATATGCGCTCTTGGATTGGAAGAATCAATTTTATCCAAATGACTACACATCCAAAGGCAATCTACAGATTCAATGCAATTCCTATCAAATACCAATGACATTTTTCTAGAACTAGAAAAAAATATTTTAAAGTTTGTTTGCAAACACAAAAGACCCAGAATGGCGAAAGCCATACTAAGAAAGAAAAATGGAGCTGGAGGAATCTGGCTCTCCGACTTCAAACTATACTACAAAGCTACAGTCATCAAAACAGCATGGTAACTGTCACCAAAAAAAAAAGAAAGAAAAAGAAAACTGAAATATAGATCAGTGGAACAGGATTAAAAAGCCCAAAACAAAACCCAAGCACCTACGGTCAACTAATCCATGACAAAGTAGGCAAGAATATAACAATGGAGAAAAGACAGTCCCTTTAATAAGTGGTGCTGGGAAAACTGGACAGCTACATGTAAAAGAATGAAATTAGAACTTTCCATAATACCATACACAAAAATAAACTCAAAATGGATTGAAAATCCAAATATAAGACCGGATACTTTAAAACTCTCAGAGAAAAACATAGACTGAACACTCTCTGAAATAAAACACAGCAGGATCTTCTCAGATCCATCTCCTAGAGTAACAACAATAAAAACAAAAATAAACAAATGGGACTTAATTAAGCTTAAAAGCTTTTGCACAGCAAAGCAAACCCTAAACAAAACAAAAAAAACAACCCACAGAACAGGAGAAAATATTTGCAACTGAAGTGTCTGACAAGGGATTTATCTCCAAAATATACAAAAGCCTTCTGCAGCTCAACAACAAAAAGCAATCCCATCAAAAACAAAAAATGGGCACAAGATATAAACAGACAATTCTCCAAAGACATACAGATGATCAAAAAACACATACAATGACGTTCAACATCACTACTTATTAGAGAAATGCAAATCAAAACTACTGTGAGGCACCACCTTACACCAGCCAAAATGGCTACCATCAAAAAGTCTACAAACAGGAGTTCCCACCGTGGTGCAGCAGAAATGAATTCAACTAGGAACCATGAGGCTGCAGGTTCCATCTCTGGCCTTGCTTGGTGGGTTACGGATCCAGTGTTGCCACGAGCTGTGTTATAGGTCGCAGACGTGGCTTAGATCTGGCCTTCTGTGGCTGTGGCCTAGGCTGGCAGCTGTAGCTCTGACTAGACACCTTGCCTGGGAACCTCCATATGCCACGGGTGTGGCCCTAATAATAATAATAAAAAAAAAGTCTACAAATAATAAATGCTGGAGAGGTTGTAGAGAAAAGGTAACCCTCTTACACTGTTGGTGGGGATGTAAATTGGTCCAACCACTATGGAAAACAGTATGGAGCTTAAGCAGAAAACTAAAAATAGAATTACCATTTGATCCACCAATTCCATTCCTGGGCATCTATCCAGAGAAAATCACGACTCCAAGAGATATATGTACCCCCCATGTTCATTGCAGTACTATATACAATAGTCAAGAGATGGAAGCAAACCTAAATGTCCACTGATAGAGGAGTGGATAAAAATGTGGTACAGTTAAATGGTAGAATAATCCTCAGCCACAAAAGGAAATGAAATAATGGCATTTACAGAAACATGGATGGACCTAGAAATTATCATGCTACATGAAGTTGGTCAGACAGAGAGACACAAACATCATATGTTATCATTTACACATGGACTCTAAAACTAGGATACAATGACCTTTGCAAAATAGATATTGACTCACAGAGTTTGAAAAACTTATGGTTACCAAAGGAGACAGGTTGTGGGGGAGCGGTGGGCTGGGGGTTTGGGATGGAAATGTTGTAAAATTGGGTTGTGATGATTGCTGTACATTAAGTTTAAAAAAACAAAAACTATAAGCAATCAGATCTTATTCAACCATTAAGTCATTCTTTTATTGGAGTTAAGAAATTGCACTATGCTTAGTAGTGCAATGATAGCATTGCACTATGCTATCATTACTTTACTTCCTTAATGAATTGCTTCCAGATCCACTATAACCTAAAACCAAGAATACCGGCAGGACTTAACAACCTTATCATATTAGACCAACCAAAAACTGACCCTGGAACAAGAGATTTTCAAATCTAGAAAAGTCCCTACTGACGATTTATTCTAATTCCCTCAATTTTAAAACTTAGTGACACAGGAACTTGGCCTTGGTTACACAGATTTTAAATGCCATAGCTGCTTAAATCCACCCAAGTCAACCATGGTGACTGCACACAACTCCCTGGGTCTTAAATGTCCTTCAGAAGGGAAAGTCATGGCATAGCACAGTACTGACTAGTAAATGCAGCTATACACAGCAGGGATTTTCTGGTGATAGTATTATGCTAATGGTATAAATCTTCATGAAATTATTACCATTAGCATTAAATTTCACTTTTACTAAAATTTTTTACTCAGTATGCACTGTAATAGTAAGCCCTGTAGAGAAAAACTCAGTGACACTATGTAAAAGTATATATCCGTGTGTGCGCACTCAAGTATAGGATCGGGAAAGAGGATGCAGATTTTTATTTCCTAGTATTCAATAAGAGGATAATAAATCCTTCACACTTCCACAGCTCTTGAAAGTTCCAGTGCCACACACATTACCTTATTACTCTCACAGTATCCTTGTGAGGTGGGTATTTTTTAAATATGAGAAAACTGAAATTCAGAAAGAATAAGAATCATTTAGTCCTGAGTCACATGACTGATATGCAGGAACTTGAATTCATATTCAGTTTTTTTAAATAAGAATTGATTTTAGCTGAATTTTATTTATTTATTTTTGGCTACACACGCCACACGTGGGAATTCCCAGGCCAAGGATGGAACCTGCGCCAAAGTTGCAACTTGCACCACAGCTGTGGCAATGATTGATCCTTAACCCTTGTGCTACAGAGGGAACTTCCTATATTCAGATTTGTCTCTAGAGCTGATGCACTTACCTCTACATCACAGCTGCCTCCCTTAAAAAAACACTGTAAAAATCCCCATTTATTATAGGTGGAGATATAAAATAATACAGTTGCTATGGAAAATAATATGACAGAAATAAAACAGAAATAAATAATCCTGCAGTTCTACTTCCAGATATATACACACAAGATTTGAAAGCAGAGTCTTGAAAAGTTATTTGTAAATCCACATTCATAGCAACATTATTCACAACAGCTAAAACATGGAAGCAACCCAAATTATCTTTAGATAGATGAATGGATAAGTAAAATGTGGTACATACATAAAATGGACTATTATTCAACTTCAGATAGAAAGGAAATTCTAATATAAGCTACAACTTGAGAACATTATGCTAAGTGAAATAAGCCAATCACAAACAAACACTATATAAGTCCATTTACATGAAGTGCCTGGAGTAGTCAAATTCATAGAGATGGAAAGCGGAATGGTGGTTGCCAATGGCTAGGGAAAGGAAAGAACAGGGAGTTATTGTTAAACAAATATAGATTTTCAATTTTTACAACATGAAAAGAGCTATGGAGATGGATGGTGGTGACAGCTGCACAACATTATAGATGTACTTAACACCCCTGAACTCTGTACTTAAAACTGGTTAAGACGGTAAATTTTTACGTGCATTTACAATAAAAAAGTAGCAAAATCACTCCTGTTGAGCACATCATTTATATTCCCTCAAAATAATCCAAACTATTTTTACAACAAAATAAAGCGTATAAATCTAGGTACCCAAACCATGTTCAGTATATCATTGGTATATTAGTAATTCTGGAAGCATTTCATCATGGTCAGATTATATCATGCAACGTAGATCATTATCTATTCCAGGTGAGTCCGCAAACATCCTATTTGCAATTAATTTTGTCCTCAATGGACACAGATATCATAGAACAATCTCATCTTTCATTAAAGAATAAGCCCACCGGAATTTCTATCATTATCCCCCAGGGCAACTCTGAATTAAAGAGCTTAGTAAAAGGTTTTTTTCCTACCTATAAAACTCATAAAAATCAAAATTATCTTGGATAAATATGTTTTTAAAAGAAGACAAACATCTGGAAGTTTTGCCTCAATTTGGGGAATGGAAGCGTTTTTGGATATTTTTTTAATAGAAATTGTCTTTCATTTTAGCTAACATAACATAAATGTACTACATTTTCTGGATAGCCAAAAGTATATATTCTGTTCTTCAGGATTATAAAATGGTTGTCCAGAAAATAGCAAAATATAAAAAAAAAAGCATCATGTGACACATCTGAAAACTGAGTTGCATGAATTAAAAAAGATAGGAACATCGCTCAGGACTTGAAAATGAAACGTTAACACTTAGACTAGTTTTTTTAACACCACAGCTGATACAAGTACATAGTTGAGTTTTTACATGAAACTTGAGGTCATTGGCTAACAAATATAATGTTAATAAACAAATTTTCAGCCTCTTTGATACAGAAGAAAGGAGTAAGAGGATTCCTCCATATAACCAGGCTATAAATTACATTAGAGAATTTTAAAACCACCTTCCTTAAAAGGTACAAATATGGTAGCCCCAAGATAGAAACAGCTGCTGATTTTGAATTGTGTACGTGTGTTCCCTGAATTTCACAGGGTAAGTTTAAATCTCCAAGTCATTAAAAAAAGGAATCTCTGCTCTTATGTTTAGTTTCAAGCAGGATGAAAAAAAAAAAAAGGAGACGGGGAGTCATAGGAAACATTCAAATAAAAATTTCATTGTTCTCCATTAATACAGTTTCAGAGATTTCATTCAAAGTATAGTTTATTTGGTAGAATTTCAGAGTTGGGCAATGCTATAGACTGAATGTTTGTGTCTCCCCAAAAATTTATATGTTGAAACTTAATCCTCAATGTGATGATTTTCGGAGGTGGGGCCTTTGGAAAGTGATTAGGTTGTGACAGGGGAGCCCTCATGAATAGGAGTAGTACCTTTATGAAACACTCTAGAAAGTTCCCTCGACTCTTCCACCTTGTGAGAATAGCAAAAAAAAAAAAAGGCTATGAACCAGAAAATGGGCTTTACCAGACATCAAATCTGCTGGTACCTTGATCCTGGACTCCCAGCCTCCAGAAGTGTGAGAAATAAATTTCTGTTGGTTTTGAGTCACCCAACTATGATACTTTGCTATAGCACCATAAATGGACTAAGACAGACAAATAACTTCAATATCAGAAAAGATAATGTAAAAGAGTGAGTGGTTAAGAGCATGGGTTTAGGGGTCAGATAGTTGGGGCTCTATTCCCTGATTCTATTATTTATCCATCTGTCTTCCAAACAGAAGAAGCCAATGGAATTGAAGAAGAATGGCCCACAAAAACCTCTCATGAACTTCATACTCTTTCCCCACTTCTGACTAAGAGAAATGGATAAGACTACAGCAACTACAGCAGCCATGAAAATGGTATATTGTGTTAACAGAGTCCCTATCTGCCTATAGCCCTAAATAATAACAGAGCCGCCATCAACATGGGCTCCTATATGACTGCTCACGTGTTCATGTGCCACAGACCACTACATGTGCAAGACAAACTCCGATTGCTGCAAGCCACTATATACGCCGGTGTATTTGTTATAGCCAACAGCATTACCTTAACAAATATACTAATTTATATGTGTCCCTGACAAGGAAAGAAAGCTTTATTTTTTTTTTTTTTTTTGCCATTTTAGGCCCACAACCGCAGCATGTGGAGGTTCCCAGCCTAGGGGACTAATCGGAGCTGTAGCCACTGCCTACGCCACAGCCACGGCAACGCAGGATCCGAGATGCATCTGTAACCTACACCACAGCTCACGGCAACACTGGATTGTTAACCCACTGAGCAAGGGCAGGGATCGAACCCACAACCTCACAGTTCCTAGTCAGATTCGTTAACCACTGTGCCACAACGGGAACTCCAGGAAAGAGAGCTTTAATACTTAAAAGGACAAGTGACTTTTAAGTATTCTCCAATTTTTCACTTAAGTTTTGAAATGCCTGAAAAAGTAAAGTTTTCTTTTACCGATGATGTATCCTGGGGAACAATAAAGAGTATAGGATAAGAGCATGACTAGAATTTTATTGATGACCCAAGGCAAAGTAAAATTCAGCCTGCTCTTTTGCAGCAATATTAGATCAGCTGCTCTTTCAGCAGTAAAATCCTGTTTTGTCAGCAGCTACTGAGAGCGGATATAATTCAGAGGACACATAAAAGCATACATATAAGGTAACTATTATGTTTAGAAAACCATTTTTGAAACTTAAGTGCACTCTAACATTTCACATTTTAAGTAAACAAAATCACTTTCATAATGCAGAATCTCAAAAAAACATTATGCCCTTCTATTTACGTCCTAATTACATGAGACAGATAAATGTACAAAAAGCACACAAGGACATGCAGAGAATCATTAATATAGATGTCAAAGGAAATTTAAAGATAACTGAGCACCACAGAAGAAAGCAGGGCCTGGAAATATTGTGAACTACACAATATCATTCCGTGAAAGTTAAGACTAAAATTCGGTCCTCGGTGTTTTGTTTTGTTTCTCAGAAAACACTCATTTTTCAGGTAGATCAACTTCTAATGTTTCTGAATTGTGGAATCTTGTTTATTTTTGTGACAGTATTCTTCAACTTTTTTTCAAAAGCTGATATTATATCATGACTTATTTTATAATATTTGAGTTCCCAAGAGTAGCAATTCTGAGTCCTACCAGACTCTGGTACATCGATGGTACTTTATAAATATTAATAGGCTGAGGTTATGTCCATCAAGATTCATGGCCCAAGATAAGGTTTTTCCTATGGACCCTTAGTCAAACTTTCTAGGATTCTCATTTTTTTATAAATGCTTAGAAAATACAGATAGAGAAAGAGGTTAATGTCAGCACATAATATTTACTCTTAAATAATAAACATTTCTTGGGACCCAAACACGATTTTTTATAATTGTGACATAAACTAATTACTACTTATGTTTTGAACATATACAAAACACTGCTGGATAAGCCATGACAGAATAAGAGGAATAGGACTTATTCTCACTGTAAAAAAATATATAAATGAAGAAAATATACAAAGCAACTTTTTTTGGCACTAGAAAAGACAATGTAGACTGTGTTTCTGAGAGAAGAGAAATACATGAGTTTTGCATTTGCTTCAGCATTCTTACCTTTCCGAGCTGCAGCTGTGGACCAGACAAAGACTTCATTTTCAGGCAGAGGGAACAAAGCACAAAGATGCAACTAGCCTGAAAACAACAGAATAAAATGTTTAGGGTATTATGAAAAAAAAAAAAATCTACCAGTCTAGCATTCCATGCCCCATGAAAATGTTTTAGATAAGTAGATTTTCAGGCTAACAAAAATTAAATTTGTCATTAGTAGACTTGCATTGCCAAGAAATGTTACAAGATGGCCTTCAAGTTGAGGTCTGATGATTCTAGTATTAAAAACATAGAGCAAGAGCTGGCAAATTACAAACTGTGAGCCACATCAGGCCAGCTACCAATCTTTGGATGGTCTATGCCCTCCGGTGATTTTTATATATCTAAGTGGTTGAAAAAAAATCAAAAGAATATAGGTACCACATTTTCTTAATCCATTAATCTGTCAATGGACATTTAGGTTGTTTCCTTATCCTTCCTACTGTGAATAGTGAAATCTAAAATATGGAACAAATGAATCCATCTACAAAACAGGAACAGCCTCATGTACATAGAGAACAGATTTGCTGGTTGCCAAAAGGGATGGAGGAGGAAGTGAGACAGACAGAGAGTTTGGGGTTGGTAGATGCTAACTATTACATTTAGAATGGATAAGCAATGAGGTGCTACAATACAGCACAGGGGACTATATCCAACCTCTTAGAACAGAACATGATGGAAGATAGTATAAGAAAAATAATGAATATATATATATATATATTACTGGTTCATAATTCTGCACAGCAGAAATTGATACACCACTGTAAATCAACTATACTCTAATAAAAATAAAATTTAAAAAATCAAAAAATACTTTGAAAATTATATTAAATTCAAATGTTATTATTCATTTTTAAAAGTTTACTACAGCATACCATAATCATTTGCAATCAGAGCTTACATATTGTCTCTGGACGCTTTCACTCTACAATAGCAGAGTTGGGTAGAATGGATAAGACTGTATTGCCTACAAAGCCTTAAATATTTACTGTCTGGGAGTTCCCACTGTGGTTCAGTGGGTTAAGAACCCACCTAGTATCCATGAGGATGTGGGTTCGATCCCTGGCCTCAGTGGGTTAAGGATCCGGCACTGCCACAAGATGCGGCATAGGTCACAGATGCAGCTCAGATCTAGGGTGGCTGTGACTGTGGCATATGCTGGCTGCTGTAGTTCCAATCAACCCATAGCCCTAGAACTTCCATAAGCCACAGGAGTGGCCTTAAAAAGAAAAAAAAATACCTACTGTTTGGCCCTTTAAGTGTGCAGACCTCCGATCTAGCAGAAGGAATGAGAAGCACTGAAAATAGTAAATATGTGGGCAAATATAAAAATTTCTTTCTTCCTTTTTTACTTTATTTAAAAATTGTTTATAGCAAAAATAATAGAAGTGGGTTATGATATTTAAAATGTAGAATTAAAAGATATGACAATAACAGAAATAATATGAGGGGAGTAAATAGAAGCACAGCAATGTAAGGTGCTTATATTATACATGAAGGGGTAGGTCTTAGATCAGGCTGCTATAATAAATATCACAGCTGGATGTCTTAAACAACAATTTATTCCTCACACTTCTGGATGCTAAAAAGTCCAGATCAAGGTGCTGTCCAATTCTATTCCTGATGAGAGCCCTCTTCCAGTTTTATAGATGACAATCTCTTGCTATATCCCCACATGGAGGGAGAGAAATTATTCCTCTCATATCTCTTATTGCCGCTCAAAAGCTTTACCTCCAAATTCTATCACAGGGTGAGGGATGGGGAGGAATTAAGGCTTCAGCATATGAATTTGGGGGGGCACACAAACATTCAGTCCATAGCAGGAGATAATATTAACTCGAGTTAAGTTGTGAAAAGTTAAAAATATATATGTTAATCTCTATAGCAACATCAAAAACAACAAAATAAGGAGATGTAAAGAAAGATAAAATATAATACTAAAAATATTCGGAGTTCCCGTCGTGGCACAGTGGTTAACGAAGATGACTAGGAACCATGAGGTTGCAGGT